>CP139504.1:251820015-252420015 GCA_021014915.2 Artemisia tridentata subsp. tridentata
AGAGACAAAGCTTCAGCAAATCGCCCATTTTTATAATCTTCATTACCCATGATCTTCAACTGCTCAGGATCCATTCTTGTAGAAAGAGCTCTACAATAAGAATTTGGCTTTGTGGGTGTGTGAGACTCTTTGCTTGGTTTCCTAGTTATGTTCCCCATTCCATTTGGCACAGATCGCTCCTCTGACTCTGTTTTTGGCTTATTATTGACGTTGTTTGAATTTCCTTGCCGTAAATTACCTAAATTTCCATACACCTTCATGTTACCAGCATAAGCTGAATGCTGTTCGTCAATCATGGCTTCAAGCTCTCCTGATATCCCAGTTGACCCTTGTGGAACCCTTTTGTTGCGGTTATAGTTTTGGAAGTGTTGTTGACCATTTTGTCCTATTTTTTGCCCTGCTGATCCTACCTTAACTTCACGTGCAGTTTTCTTAACTACTTCTTGTTGAGGCTGCACATACACTGGTGGGGTGACCTTCCTTTTGTGGTTTGGGGAAGGCCTAGAAATAATGCGGTTCCCGTTTCTCTGGGGTTCTTCTGTTGTTGACGAATAATCGGAGAATGCTTCATCTGACCCGTTTCTTCTCCTTGAGTCGGATTTCTGGTTACTTGTAGTCTTAAGGACTTCTGGCACATCTACATTGGGCAGCGAACTCGTGGACACGGATCGTCTTGTCCTTCGCCCAAAGACTGCGCTAAATACGCCACACCCATGCTTGCTTGTCGAATCCGCCATAACTATTTTATGGCTCAAGACTTGGTCGTGTATAAATGAAATAGGTATGCAACGATTTAGTAAAAGAATATGGTTTTATATTGGATTTTCCTAGAAAAAGTCTTGGTTAGGAACTTTTCATTACGTTTACTGATCAATAAAGAAAGTCAAAATTATGACTTTGCATAACCTAACCTTGAGTCTCGTTCATCTTAATGGCAAACTTAATATATATGTATACTGGATTGTCAATCATATAATTGAAGCATGGTGAACAAAAGATAAAATTATTGTAATAAATGATCAAAAAGAATATGTTGTGTGCTGACGGGGAGCAACAAAAAGGATTCTTTTGATATTTAGTATTCTTGATGTTTAAAAACGAAGAAGAGGGCTTCACGTTGTGGATATAGTTTCTACAAACACCCCACGTCTAATATCCAAGCTGTATCAATTACATTTTCCACCAAAGACAACCCGATCATCTTTTCTTCTTTCTTCATTAAAGAAAAAGGATAACATATTATTATATTAACATTTACTTGTTATAGAGTTAATTACTTAAATGAATGGTTTAAAAGGCGTGTCATGGCGGCGCTAAGGCGCCGTAAAGCGCGAGGCATAGCCTAGACGTTACGAAATAGATCAAGGCGTGACTCTAGGTGTGACGTGAGATTAGGCGTGCAAAGGCGCAAGGCGTGGCACCTTTTTTAAATTCAACCCTGTTGAAAAAGATTTTTTTGAAAGAAATGAAGAAATTACATGCAGTGATAGTTTCTTGACTTAATATGTGTAACATTTTTTGTAAATTCGATACATATGAAATGTGATATAATATATAAATCTATAAATATTTTTATATTTTGTGATATTTAAGTCACGCTTTAAAAAACTTATGGATTCGCCATGGCTTCTAAAGCGTGAGACTTGGCCACGTCGCCACAGCACGCCTCATACTATTTATAACCGTGCTTAAATGGTTCTTGTTGTTTGTCGGATATAACAAATTTAGTCCTAAGACTTTTTTTTCTCAGATCCTCTTCCTATGGTTTTATCGCGTAACGGGTTTGGTCCTTTGACCAACATTTTTGTTAGTTTGTGTTTACGTATGATAAGTATTGAGGGTTTGGGTTGGTCGATCGTTTGGTTTCCCACGTTCGGTAAGGACACCAAGATGTAGGAAATGACCTTCTTGATTGTGTGGTTAATTCGGGTGGTCTTGGTTCATGGAAGATTAGATCCATGGTGAAGTTTTAGAGAGAAGTTAGAGAGAGAGGGAGACTCTTTTTGAGAGAAAACTGAATATGTTAGATTAATTGTGACAAGAGTTCCAACCCTTCCCAAGTGTGGGAAGGGGTATTTATACTTCTACTATTTGGTGCCCCTAGTGGGCTGTGGAGTGAGCTGACAGTGGGGAAAGCCCCGACCCACTCCACAAATATAAATACGACTAATACTATTAATACTAATACTAATAATACTAAGCTAATATATATAAGCCTACGAGCTATATAAATGCTAATTAGATGCTCGGGGTGACCGAACCTTCATATGAATATTTATATTCCTAACAATCTCCCCCTAAGGGAGGTCACCCCGGAAATAATAACTTGAGTTCTAGCATTTTATCTTTTGATCTTGACTTCATAGCTCGTAGTCTTTGATTCTTCAAAGTCTTGAATCTTTGTGCTTTCAGCAGTGTACGTTAGATGACCTTTCTTTGTCTTGGATGATCTTTGAGTATTCTTCGACTTTATCATCCAGCCTTTGTTTCCAAGTCATCTTTCAGGAGTATGTTTCCATGTGATGTATAAATCTTTGAGCCGACATGCTCACACTCTTTGGTGTCATGATCTTTAGCATCAGAGTTTGCAGAAGCCGTGTTAAAGGTCTTTTAGGTTGATCATGACTTTGTTGAGTTACAATGATGATGTAGTGTGAACATGTGGTAGAGGATTGGCATCTTTACTGCAACCAGCTACAACTGCAACCAGCTACAGCTTCAATCAGCTACAACCGCAAGCAGCTGCAACAGCAATCAGCTACAATCACCAGATGTTCCTGCATACGACAGTTAGCAATAAAACGTCCGGTACTTACAGGTTCGGACTTCGAGATTGTTAACAGCATAGTGTGAAAACTCTCTCTAATCCTTACCAAGACCGTTCCTAATCGAAAACCCACAGAGGGCTTTTTAAGATCGAACCGTAGCACATCAACGATTAGGTGAGTCGCTGGAGATCACTCCACGACTGTAGACCGTTAGAAACTGCCGTGATCACTAAGCGTAATCCATAAAGAATTACCGAAGTGACCTGCTTTCAGGGCTGCTTGATGTTGACCCTGGCAGGAATTTCCATTCAATCATTGAGAATTACATTTGTAAATTCTCTCATAAATGTTCTGGCAGATTGCTAAGATCTGCGTAGGACTCATAAGTTTACAACTGGTGTCCTTAATGTTGAACACCCAGTGTAGAAATAATTCGTGTTCCTATGAGATCTTTTTATGCATCTCGTGGCTCTAGACTCTATAGTGCGTTTTGATTTAATGAGCGGAGGCTGGAGAGAACTGCCACCTATTCAAAATCATCTAACTCGGAGTGAGAGAGACGATAGGAATGTATTGAACTCCGTGACAATTGAAACAAGAATCCTTTGAGGGACCTTGAGTGGCTAGGGAGGGTTGTGCAGCGTATCACTGGGTCCATGATACTTTGTCTTCAATGCCAGCAATCAACTATGTGATTCTGACAGCATATGTATTGACCCGGTTTCTGCCTAAGTTGTAAGGAGGGCTATTTCTTTTCACCCTTTCTCTTTACAATTCTTTTTCATTCTTCAACCCCTTCAGTGCTTACCGAGACTTCATTACTAGTACCTTGTTGGGTTTGTTCCAGTACTAGCTCCATCTCAGTCGGCACTTTTCCCTTAATCACACTTTTCTCTCTTTTAATCATACCTAAGGACTTCTACACTAACTAGTGGATTGTCCCTGGGTAGATCCCTCCGGCTCTGGCGGGATCGTGGGAACTTGAGCCTAACCTAACCATCCTTATAACTCCATGCATTAATCAAAATGGTCGGTCTTTGGTATTCATCCACGATTGCCAAACCAAATCTTTGAAAAATCTCTCCAAGTGTTCATGATTCTGAAACACATTTTTGCAAACACTTGAGAGTTTTATATTTTTCAAATGCTCCCCCTCAACATGTGCTCGGTTGATTGTTTTATAAATTTGCACATGTCAGGTGAAGCTCGCACTTTTGAATTGATTGATTTTCCAAGAACATGATCATCGCGAGACACGCTTACATCACTAGTAAACTAGCTTGAAATTATTACCCGTCCAGATCACATTCAAGGAAGATCGCTCGAAATCGGTACATTTTACTCAGACACGTCCTTTGCGAGACACGCTTACATCACCAGATAAACTGGCTTGAAATTATTACCCGTCCAGGACATGTCCTTTCGACTACTGACTTTAGCTATCGTCAATTCATTGGTGAAGTCTGAGCCTTGCTCACAAGATGCATGCCAAATCCTTTTTGTTTCCACAAAACATTTGCTCCCCCTCAATGTGTGCATCGATATATAAAGTAGTTTAGCACACATGGGAGAGCTTACTTTTACGCCCAAAACATTTTGCTCCCCCTCAATATGTGCCTTGGTATACAAAAGAGTTTAGCACATATGGGAGAGCTTACTTTAATGTCCAAAACATCACATTTTCATCAGGTTTCATATTTAAATCACATTCTCTCCCCCGATCAAAAATTTCAAACCTTTTGAGATTTGTGATCCCAATTGATTTAAATAATTTAGAAAACATGGGAGAAAATGTGGTCAGGTTTAACATGTTCTGATGATGAAACATACTTTGCTCCCCCTTAATCTAAGAGGGAAATTCACTGCTCATTTAGCACAAATTGATTATTATGACACAAATGATATTGACCTTTTTGTGCAGATAATGTAATCACCCACTTTTCTGAGTGAGTCAGTGGTCAACATCGATTATCCATCCACCAACAAATCTTCTCAAGTAATTTCGATCCCCACTTGGTGAGATCCGAGCAAGTACTGCTTTGTTGAAATGATGGTGGTGGAGGTGAAGGTGTTGTAGTTGTTGTTGTTGCTGCCGATGTTGTTGTCGTGGTGAATTTCGAGCCAATCAATAGAATTTGAACGTCTGATTAAATGGTTAGAATGGGAACTGGCACATTCATTTTGGCTATGGAATCTGCATAAGAATATCAACACAGATATACATGCATACAGATACACTATTCCTTAATAGCTACCCTTCAGCAGCTTGCCACATAATAATACCAAGTTCATCTTATAATCAAACCATAATCAGGAACTACGTCAAACCACTATCTAGCATGAAGAACAAATAGTAATCATGCACATGGCAATTCACACACATTTCAATATTCAACTCAGGATCTTAGGAACATGATTCACGCATGATAACAATACACCTAAACAAATCCTGATAGCATAAGCACAATATCGACAACTCTGGAGCAGCAATCGATTAACATAAGTCAAACAACAATTGAAATCATTCATTCAGATCATACAAATGTCATTGGGGCATTCAAGAACATCAAACTTAATGGGTTTTCTGACTTCTTTTAGGTTTTGAGTCTTAAAGTATATAGGAGATGAAACGAGGATTCCAAAGTAACACAAATGAACCTACTAGATATGTGAAGCTAGGAAACTATAAGCAAATTCCACATAATGTCCTAAACTTTCTAGCAACCAACACATTAGGCCATTTGATATAAAGTTTTAGCAAGATCCTCTACACCTAAAACTCCATTAACTACAAAACCATTTCAAGCAAGTATGATATAACCAATAAGTCCGTTTGATGATATAAAATTTGAATTCACTCTCCCCCTCAATCAATGACCCGTATTCTAGTTGAACCTCAACTAAAATCACACTTAACCCCACAACTCATCAAACAAGAACTGTCATGAGGTTTTGTGGTCGTTGATTGAGTGACAAATTTTATGCATAATCCAAGAATAAACAAATTTCATACAACACATATTCACCAAGTGTCTCACAAATAATTTTCAGAAGAATCATAGAATGAAAACTATTTGTTATACAAAGAAGACTTCTCTTCTTTTTCAAGAAATGATGCACTGAAACGTACATCAGATCGAAGAAACATGGATATAAAGTAATCCATGCCCAGGTGAACATCACCCAGTTGGAGGAACAGCCGTCTTTTTGGCGACGTGCTTTCCCCAGTTTGAAGCGCGGGTTGCTATCTAGAGTAATAGCAAGCCATTTTAGACATGTTTTAAGAATCCATTTTAACTTCTGCTCGAGCTTCATTTAAAGACCCGTGCCATTATTGAATGACATTTCTAAGTCCGTAAATGTTATCGATAAACAGAAGACATGCCTAGGTGAAACTATTTTTGGTATTTTCTATTTTTCAATTTTTATGGTTTTTCTGGTTTTACGTTTCTCTATTTACAATTTGCAGGATTTCTATATATCTATTTACAAGATGGTATAATGTATGAATAAGTATATATGTACAAGGATACGAACCAGAAACCATTACTCCTCAGCATTCTGAATCTTCTCCGCATTCATCACTTGACTTGCTGAAGAGCAATGTGAGCACTTTCAATCAGGGAATGATTCTGGCTCAACACTCTCCCCTAATTAGTGCTCTCCCCCAATCTGACAACCATTCTGATGAACACCCAAAATAGGAAGAAGAAGAAGCCTTTGGATGAACACCCATAATAAGAAGAAGTCTTTTGATAACCAAATGCATGCCGTCTTCAATCTTCTAACACTCCCGTCCTTGATTGACGCCGTCAAAAACCTTATGCATCTCTTCGGTAGTTTAAGTTGAGCCTCAACTGAAATCTAGCTTAACCTCACAACTCATCAAACAAGAACTGTCATGAGGTTAGGTTAACATCAAGTTGGACTTAACCTTCAACTACGGAACAACTTGAACCTAACTTAACTCCACAACTCATCAAACAAGAACTGTCATGGGATTAAGTTAAATATCAAGTTGTAAGAAAAGAGCTCAACATTCTTGAATGTAGAGAAGACTGAAGACTCGACCTTCTTCAAGATTGCCCAATGTGGAGGAACAGAATACCAATCATCTTCATCTCACCCAATGCCTTCCAATAACCTTACATGTAACACATCAGCCCGCAGCATACACATTAGATAATAACTCCCAACAGAGAATGAAGAATAGACTGACGACTCGACCTTCTTCAGTCTTTAGTATAACACCAAAGTAACAAGCTGAACCACTGATCATCTATAGAATGTATCCATATTTGGATATTAAGCCCTGATCACGTGAACCTGTTGTGCGTCCTTGATGTACACATTCTCTCTCCCCTGATGGTTACGATTAATCAGCCCATAACGTAGCAGTGAAACGATAATACCCAGGTAACAAGTTGAACCACTGATCATCTACAGTATTTATCCATTCTGGATATTAAGCCCTGATCACGTGAACCTGTTGTGCGTCCTTGGTGTACACATTTCTCTCCCCCATGATGGTTACGATTAATCGGAATCATCATCATGATGTGTACATGTAGCCTGATGACGTGTACTTGAAGCATTGACTAGAAACCCATTGTTGCTGATTAGACCAACCCGTGAGACTTTGTCGATTAGCATTCCATGACCATGTTCTTCAACACCTTGATAGACGGAGGAAGAAGTAGTGTTGGAGAACCATGGTTTGCACGACTCCTGAACTGACGTATTCAAGAGTCGTATGACCATTTCTCAATCATCAACTAACATGTAGATTAATATTCACCCTTTCCCCCCCTCAAAAATTGCATATGTCTGCCAACTGCAATTTTTGATGATTGAACTCGTGAATATGAATACCATCAATGGTAAGTAGCTCCACTTGACGGTTCTTGAAGACTAACATGTTGTTTATTCACCCTTTCCCCCCTCAAAAATTGCATATGCCTGTCAACTGCAATTTTTTGATTGAATATGTGAATAAAAGAATACTCCAATATGCGCCGATCCACTTGAAGATTGAATAAGCACGGAAAGAGCATGAATCTTGTTGATGAGAATGGCCATAAATAAGAAGACTCCTCTTCTTTTGAAGATAAAGTGCACTCAAGCGTACACTTTTCTTTTCTTTGAAGAACGAGGCCTGAACTGAGGTATTCAGACGTCATTTAATGAAGAACGAGGCTTGAACTGCTGTGTTCAAACGTCATTTAATGAAGAACGAGGCTTGAACTGCTGTGTTCAAACGTCATTTAATGAAGAACGAGGCTTGAACTGCTGTGTTCAAACGTCATTTGATGAAGAACGAGGCCTGCACTGACGTGTACAGACGTCATTATATGAAGAACGAGGCCTGCACTGAAGTGTACAGACGTCATCATGTTGAAGAGCGAGGCCTGCACTGACTTGTACAGACGTCATCATCTCTCTCTTTATAACTTCTCTCATCTAACTCGTTACCAACCCCATTATCATTTTGTCGGCTTGAAATCGTGACCACTGATGGAGAAACCCAATATGATGAACTTGATACTGAAGTAATATAACCCGAACTTGTGACTTAAACTTGTACTAATGCGTGACAAAGAGCGGTGTAGAGACTTCGTGCAACATCGAATCCCTAAGTACTCTATACTCTTCAACCAACCAACCATCAAGTATAAGACGTACATCACCTCTTGGATATCCACAACTTCGTGTGACACTGAGCACTACAACGTGACTCCTTAAAGTGATAGTTATTTTGTAATAGGGAGAAAGTAAAAAATAACTAGATATCCAAGTCCTTGTCATTGTATTGAAAGCTCGAACAAGGATCTCGAAGTATCTTCATCCAACCTCCCCGATATCTTCAGATACTAAGTACCCGCACCCATGAAATTTCACTTCAGCCTCAAATAAATAATACTGAACTAACGCCGTAGTCACATATTGTGGTTAATGCCCAAATCTAGCCCTTTATGATGCTTTAACTGAACTTTGATAATGGTTTTAACCCGATCATGGTTAAGAGCGCATAGTCCATCATCACGGAATTTTACAAATCTATGATTTAAACCGAGAAATAAGTTCTTTCGCGGGATTTTACAAAATCAAGAAGAAACCGTGAGACAGTAACCGATTGAATGTGGCGTGACTGATTTGGTTTTGGTGATCATCAGTTTGGGTAAAGAATATCTTGAGAAATACAGATCACATCACAACTTATAAAACCTTTGGCCAACTAACCAACCTTGAACACAGATTAGTGACCACTTGATGAAGAGAACCCGATATACCAATACTGAAAACTGAAGTAGAAGACCCCAAATTTGTAACTTAAGCTTGCACTAATGTTGGAAGAACGGTGTTGAGAATTAATGCTCCAAGCAAATCTCTAAGAGCTCCATACCCAACCAAAGTATGAGACATTAACACCTCTTGCGATTATCGACAACGTCATTGACGTGTGACACTGAGTACTCCCATGACTCTTAAGTGATAGTTACCCCGACTGCTGGTAACTAGATAACCCAAGTCTTCAACTTAAAATTTTAACGAGCAAGTTATCATTGAAGGTCATGCATCCAACCAACCCCGACTTCAAGATAAAATAAGTAGGCGCCTTCGAGAACTACAACTTCAATCACAAATAAAGAATACCAGATTAACTTCGTGGTCATCTTGTGCTGTTGACTAGCCAGAAAGGAAAAGAAACATGCGCAAATTCTTAGAAGAGCCCAAGACTCATAGTCAGTCCTATCAACCAATGCTGTCAGATCCAGCTACTTGGATGTGGAATAGTTGTCGTACTGTGTACAGGATTTTACAGTTCTTGAGATTTATCTGAGAAATAAATTCAAGAACTAACTGCACAACAGTAAGTATCAAACTGCTGTAGACTGAACCACTGAATCCTGAATCGCTACGATCTGACCCGCTGTAACCGACACTGCAAAGATTCAAACCGCTGGAGACTGAACCGATACGATCTGACCCGCTGTAACCGGAACCGCTAAATACACATCGCTGGGGACGGAACATCTAGGAAACTTGCGATAATTCTCCCCCTCAAAAAGGACATGGAATGACCTTTTTGCCAAAGCTGAGAGTCCGTGATGTTTGTGAATTTGACAAGCACAAAACATGGAAAGAGACACATGAAACTACTGCAACGAAGATGGTGATTAAGACTCTCTTGTAGTAACCCCTTGCTTTCCTCATCATCAATGGTTTAGTAGATTAACAATTCATTGAAGCTCGTATTATGCCAAAAACCGCTTGATGAAATGCATATGACTTTAACGTGAGTAAGAGGTTAACACATGTCTCCAAACAGATCACCTCTTGTCTTTAAGCCTGACTACCTCTTGAGAAGATCTCGAGCAACAATCCCATTAGAAGCTTGAGAGACAACAATCACTTGATGAAGCTTGATAAAGAACAAGTCCGCGACTTAAACTTGCACTAAATTATGATTTAGAACCTATATTGAGCACAACAACGTAACTCCTTTAAATATAGGTAGTGATATATACCCAACCTTCCATCCTTAATTGTATATATCCACTCCGTGAACATCCAAGTCTAATCACCTTAAATTGCAAATTGTGATTTAGAACCTATATTGAGCACAACAACGTAACTCCTTTAAATATAGGTAGTGATATATACCCAACCTTCCATCCTTTATTGTATATATCCACTTCTTGAACATCCAGGTCTAATCTCCTTAAATAAGCTTGAGCAAGGGTCAACAAACATCGTGCATCCATCCACCCCGAGATGTTTGTAACACTAAGTACACCAACCCGTGAATTAACAAACCAACCAAGTGACCATAATTTCCCAATTCCTGCTGATCTTGAAGCACAAACTTATCCCGAAAAATTAGTCACACCCCGTAAGTTTCATTATTTCTAAACCCAAGTCCAGCCTACTTGTCCAAAATTAATTTCACGGGATTTTACAGCTCTTGAGACTTAAACCGAGAAATCGAATCTTTCGCGGGATTTTCTAAAATCTACAAGAGAAACCGTGAAATCAACCAGAATACCCAAGAGTGATGTGCAATACCAATCGTCGAAATTCAAGTCACAGAAGTCAAATCACAACTTGATCAAATCGCAACAAGTCGAGTCACAGATTGTCAAATTGCAACAAGACAGATTGCAATCAATCAAATCACAATAAGTCGAATAGCGAGTGTTAGCTCGCAACGTCATATCGTAACTGGTCAAATAGCAATCCGTCAAGTCGCAATAAGACAAACAAGCAACTTGATAAATCACAATTAAACAAATTGTAATTCGACAACTATAACTCAAATCGTAAACATCAAATTGCAGACTCACTTAAATCGTAGACATAAATAGGACCGTGCAGCCAAATCCACTATTTTGCAATCACATTGATATTCATGAGCCCAAATACTAGCCGTGACGTGTGAGACCATGTGACAATAATAACCGAAATTCCACTCCTTTTTGCAATCAATTGTAGCAGAAATAAATTAACACAATGTATGAAGAGTACATTTGTTAAATATATTTCAAAAGCCTTCAAATGCCACAATTGTTAAATTGATTTGGATAAACTCTACAGCCCATTCCAAAGATCCAAATCCGAACTTTAAGTTCACACAGCCATTTAGAAGCAAATTTCGGCTAACTAAGTTTCAGTCAACACACATGATTTACGAAAGAATAGTTCACGTGTAAGTTCAACTAAGTTTCGGCCCACCTAGCTCTTTGGAAAGTCCGGTCCAAACCACTCACCTTGTCCAGCCCATTCAATCAATCATGAGACCCAATCCAATACTCACTTAACCCTAGTAATCCGGTATTTATAAGCCACTTTTAACATAACATTAACCCTAATCCCTTAGCTAATATTCATCCGCCTCCTTCTTCCACTCGCTTATCCACCAAACAACTCAAACCCTAGTCATAATAATCCGCCCCCTCTTCACACAACCAATCGAATACAAACCCTAAAAACATATCTGCCTCCTTTCATCTCCTTCTCTCCAAACGCAACTCATTCACAACTTCAAACAATCCGTCCCTTTGTTTAATCAAATATATGCTCCGACCAAATCAAGGATTCAAGATCTTGTAGATTTCGGGTAGGTTTGTTTGTGTATTTTTGTTATTTTATTTAGTTTGTAGTCTTTAACCGAACAGAAGGACAAATGAAAACCTATATGGTTTTTGTTTGTTCTTGAAAAATGGTTCGGATATTTGAACAAAAGGAGTTTGGCTTCTTGATATATCTTTTCGTGTGTTTGTAGGCTTTCGAAGTCATACATACTCATGTAACACACGAGAGGAGAGGCAGAGATCGTGAAATATGTATTCGAGTCTAGCTTTGAATCCGATGATCTATGATGAATATGTTATCGTTTGGTCGACCTTCAAAGGTTTGATGTATTAATTGCTACAAAGGCTTCTGAGATCAGAGGATTAAATGTATATACACAATCTTGATATTAGTTGTTATGAATATGAGGGTTCGTTGTGTCAAGTTTTAGGAATTAATGTTGTATATGGACTTTTTGTCGAGGCTGTGATCACTTTTCTTTGAACTGTATTACATTTCATATTTATCTTGTGAATCTTGGACTGATGATGTTAAATGACTGAGGTCAATGAGTCTGTGATACGTTTAGGTCAACGTAGTCAAACCGCATCCGTGCAAAACACAAACCGAGTTCGTGATTGTACACAAACCGCGTATACTTTACATACACAAACCGAGTTCGTGTTATACAGTCAAACCGAGTACGTGACAATACATACAAACCGCGTTTGGGACAAACCGAGTCCAGGACAAACCGAGTCCAGGACAAACAGACAAACCGAGTCTGTGAGCCAATGGACAAACCGCGTCTGGGACAAACCGCGTCTGGGACAAACCGAGTCCAGGACAAACCGAGTCCAGGACAAACCGAGTCGAGGACAAACCGCATTTGACCGGTCAAACCTGTCACTTTCGTACTTTCCTTAAAATCCGGATCTGTGTTTTTCACTTTGACCAGTCAAACAGACAAACCGCTTTCAAGAAACACATTCATTCTAACACTAGCAGTAACCAAGTACATCCTTTCATTACACAAACCGAATCCAACACATAGCTCATAAACCGAATCATTAATCCACAAATAGGCCGCAAACACCAAAATGAACCCGTTTAAGACAGATCTTAAAACTGCGTATGAGACAAATAATCAACACACGACCTTCTATAGTCTACAAATATCCAAAACGAGTTCATGCTTTGACACTCGTTAACACCACAAACAATTTGACCAAAAACAGTCACTCGTAAGAAAATGGTTTCTAAGTACAAATGAGTACCACAAATCACACGCTAGTATCAGTGGACAACAAAAGTCGGAATAAAACCAAAAATCTTGACAGCGAGACAATGAGACCACAAGTCATTAAGAAATGAGTAACAAAACAATTTTGGTTAAGAGTTATAAACCATTTGGGCCCAAGTAAATCAAACGTACAATCAGCCAACAAGAATTTTGAACACACAAATCTGAGTAAATGTAATTACTTTGACCGAATGACCAAATATGAAACCAGCCGAATATACTTACTTTGACCACAGATCTGAGTTAAATGAAACCAACCGAATATACAGCCTTTGACCACAGATCTGACCAAGATGAAACCATGGCTCTTGATACCAATTGTAGGAAATGACCTTCTTGATTGTGTGGTTAATTCGGGTGGTCTTGGTTCATGGAAGATTAGATCCATGGTGAAGTTTTAGAGAGAAGTTAGAGAGAGAGGGAGACTCTTTTTGAGAGAAAACTGAATATGTTAGATTAATTGTGTGAAGAGTTCCAACCCTTCCCAAGTGTGGGAAGGGGTATTTATACTTCTACTATTTGGTGCCCCTAGTGGGCTGTGGAGTGAGCTGACAGTGGGGAAAGCCCCGACCCACTCCACAAATATAAATACGACTAATACTATTAATACTAATACTAATAATACTAAGCTAATATATATAAGCCTACGAGCTATATAAATGCTAATTAGATGCTCGGGGTGACCGAACCTTCATATGAATATTTATATTCCTAACATTCGGTAAGGACACCAAGGTGTGACTGGAGTCACGAGTTAGGGTAACGCTCACGAGTCAACTCAGTTTGGAGAGTGAGTATTATCATGAGAGAATAATACATTTGGGTGTGACTTTGCTAAGGTTGGCTTGCTTGGCTATTTCGAGGAAATAGCCAAGTATTTATAGGAGGACCCGTAAGGCAGTCTGATGGTTCCAAATGATCCACGTGGAGATCATCGGGGTAAGGGGTGAGAGGGGAACACGGTGTTTGCCCTAATGGCCCTGGTGGGATCAACAGGCGTGCCACTTGGTCCATGTGAACTCTTCTCACACGGTCACTTTATTGAAGAACACTATGCTAAATTAAGTGTCCTTGTATTATACATCTAGCTATCCACTTGGTCCATGTAATATCTAGACTTCAAATACTCATAAACACATAAACTGAACAATACTAAACATTAAATCTTAATAAACGGAAATAACAATCATGTAATAGTCATAAAATGGCTATCACTAAAAGGTATTAGCCCCTAATGTATGTAAAAGCACAAGAAGATAATTAAAACGAAGAACAAATAGAAATCATAATGAAATCAATATGCAAATCGAATGATTAAACCTATTTAATGATATGAGACCTTCTCTTCTTGATTTCCTAGCTCTTGGGACTGATCTTGGGGCCTTGGAGTGGTGAAATCCGGCTGTGGTTGAGAGAGGTGAGTGATTGATCCTTAAAACTCCCATATAGGGTTTGTATTTATAGTTTCCTGCCAGGGCTGGAATACAGCGTA
The DNA here is from genome assembly GCA_021014915.2 of Artemisia tridentata subsp. tridentata. Classification (NCBI taxonomy): domain Eukaryota; kingdom Viridiplantae; phylum Streptophyta; class Magnoliopsida; order Asterales; family Asteraceae; genus Artemisia; species Artemisia tridentata. The sequence goes on from CP139504.1 coordinate 251,834,651, forward strand.
TTCAAGATAGAATACGGCGTATTCTTGATATCTTAATTGCTGATGAAGAAATCATATTCCAAGCATATTCTGCGTATCTTTTAAATACGGCGTATTATTGAGTTGAGATACGCCGTATAGCTTCAAATCTTCGATATACTTGGACTGGGGATAAGATATTCAATACGGCGTATGACCAGAGTTTCATACGCCATATACCTTCAATGGTTGACTTGGGCTTTCACTTTAGAGCTTTCAAATACGACGTATTGTTAGAGTTAAATACGCCGTATACTTCAATATTCACCAATATTTAGTGAATTCTTCCAGATATCAATACGGCGTATGGCTAGAGTTACATACGCCGTATGCTCTTCTACAGCTTGCATACAAAATCATCAAGAATAGCTCCAAATCATGTCTTTTTTCGTGTCTCTTGTAATATTGCTCCATAATCGCTGAAAATGAAAAACTTAAGCCTTTAAGTATCAATTCAGATATAAACATTCAATATATGAGCAATAATCATGTGATAAGTATAGTACTAATTAGGACTTATCACATATCCCCCCCTCCACTTGACTTCTACTTGTCCTCAAGTAGACTCTAGATTAAGTAATTAGAAAAATATCCCAAACCATGGTTTAGGAATTAAGCATCAAAGTAATTAACTCAACCAATACTGCATAACAATTACACCTCATGAAATAGGAAATGAAATTCGCTCATCTCTCGTAACTAATCTAGGGTGTTTGTTTAGTGGTATACTCAATTGCAGAGTCGTGGTGAGTATTCTATCATAAGCTTGGCAAGGATACACATCTCTACTACTAGTGTCTAGGACAATAACCAATTTCAAAGGCAAAATGAGTTAAAAGTGTTTAGGCTTAAGGGTTTGTCATTCTTTATAGTCTCTAGCGATACCAATATTCCATAAAAGGCGACAAAATCACAAATACATGATCGTAATGACGACCATGATACTCATGATTGCTCACTCCCTAATATTACCCCAAAAAGGGTGACAAAATCATCAATGGTCATCCAAATCCATGAATGAGACACCAAAGATTGTTGAATTCCGTAATCTTAGGTGTGTTTGTTTCATTAAAATATTTTAGGTCTGAATCTGACTACCACATCTTACCGGTAAGAGGTGGCTAGAAAGTCTAAATCTGAACGAAATAATGTTGTTTGTTTTTGTATAATTGTCCGAATGATTTTAAGTGCTCGTTTCTGTAATTTATTTATTAAACTAACGCAATGTGATAATAAGTAACTTATGTAAATAGGAAACAAGATTTTTTTATCATAAATATAACATAGTTAATAAACCATCAAATATATTTTATTAACACAAGTCTTCAATCTCTTATCAAGTAAGAGGCAGTAAGACAAGTCTCCCACCTCTTACTGAGTAAGATGTTATATGTCTAATTGGGCCTGACTCAAAAGAAAAAAGCAAACACAAATGTCTGATCGCCTCTTACCACCTCTGACTTAGTAAGAGTAAGAGGCTAGTAAGACATTTTTTCAAAAAACAACCACACCCTTAGTAAGCTAAAGGTTAGGATGAATAATGAATAAGGGTAGGATAAGGCATGGGAAACATTTATAATTGGTGTAAAATAGAAAATGAATAAAACAAATAGATTAAGTCCGACACAACCAATTACTACTACCTACTACCTTACCATAAACTCGAAAGAGATTATCATTGACTAACTCACGCTTTAACACGGAAAATACATGCTTTAATGATACGCGAATAAGATTCAAATAAACCTTGATCAACATCATCAACAATGAAACATACCAAGTTGGCTATCCCGAATTACCAACTCCTATGAAATCCCAAAATATACAATACAATAGTAGCAAAGTGACGGCCACTGTACACTAAAATAAGTTGTTTATATTACGTACCACTTAAACTAAATACTAAAATTCACATTCTTTTTTGTTTCTTTTTCTCTTTTTTCATTTTTTTTAATTAAACATAAACTGAAAATCAAACTAATGGTACATTACTTTACCATTATGACCAATAATACTCCATCATATGATAATCATGAACGTATAGGAATCCGAATGAAATAAAAACTAGTTAAGACACAAAATACAGACTTTCACATTCCCATTGCATAGTGCAATTCTCCCGACCAATGTCTCTCTAGAAAAGAATCGAATGAAAAACTCATACGAACACAGGATGTACACGGGACACATGTAGCAACTAGAAACCAAGCAATGGACATTAATCTACATGGTAGACTAAGGTGTAAGGGTGTAACGAAACAATAACATTTTGTTGTTTAACAATCAAAAGATAGGCTCAGCAGGTTATACTAGGGGTATCTTACTATATAGAGGAGAGTAACAAAATGGTTTAAACAGGTGGTCAACTAACCAGTTTAGTTAATTGATAAACAAACATATATATAATGACATGGGCCATTTAGGTGAATCCTAATAATTTTTCCTTTTACGTTGATTAAAGACGATTACACCAAGTTTCCTTAATACAATGCTCATTTTGGTGGTTTCAAATAGATATACCAAGCCAAGCTCTAAAGTCTACATCAATCCACCGGCACACACATTTTTGTGTGTGGAATTTGGGGTAAAATAGTGGAAACGGAAGGGTTTCAATTCTCACAAATGGTATCAATGGTTATTGTGTGCGGGTTATGCTACTAATGGTGTACGAAAAACATGTGAAATTTTTTAAAGTTTTGCATATTTTTAGTTATTTTCGTAGAATAGGACAAGTAGAATTCTAATTCTAGCTACCTCCCCCCCACTTGAAGTGTACAACGCCCTCATTGTACAAATGAATACATAATATTAAACAGGGTAGAATTAGAAACAGAAAACTCCCCTGATATTGCTCGGAATGATCCTCCATGGTAAAAATGTGAGCAACTTTTTCTTGTTTTGCCCTGGTTCCTAGCACTTAAAGGCTCTCCACATAAAAGTATAAGAAATATGTATATTATCACTCATGATTTGATCAGACCTGTAAACACATGAAACAAAAGCAGAAAACTACTTTCATAACGTTTTAGAGGGTTAGAATATTTTTAAAAAAGGTCATGTCCAGATCTGTAGATCGATACGGCGTATTCCATTAATTGGATACGCTGTATTGGTTAAGCTAGTGTAAAACTACCTTGGTGATGTAATACAGACTATTGTTCATACACCGTATCCCTGAGATTGGATACGCCGTATTGAACAGTCCGTATGGAAAAACAAAGTACGTGTTAATACAAATATCGTGTAAAAACGTTATTTATATTTTACGGTCTCTCACGGTTTTGATAATGGCAATTATAAATTCATACGACGTAAATGTTTACGTAGTCAAGTTAAACGTTGTAAGTTTACACTCCGACATATATCACTTCAGGTATGAATAATGTGATTATATCTCACGTCGAATGATAAAAGAGGCCAAATAATAAATGTTTTCAAAACACACTTGAAACACATATTAAACACATTCTAATTAAATGATTACACATAATATACATAAGTAAATTAACTAGACAATTTACTTACACATTTAATTAAATGAAAACTAAATTAAAATTAACTCCTTCATGCCCAAGAAATTCTAGAAGGGCAGATTTTTAATTAATTTTAGTACAATGCAACCTAAAGTTCCTAAGATAAAAGGCTGTCCAAAATACGCTCCACGGATCCGTATTTTATACGGGCGGATCCGCAAAATACGGATCCGTCGGTAGCCGTTATTGAGACAGAATGTTGGTGTATAAATAGGACTTTAGTCTAACTTTCCCAACTAATGAAACACAACCATTCTAAGCATACTACTACTATTTCCTTCATCTTATAACATCATTATAACACTCTTTGATCATTCCACTTGACCTATAACACATTCAAAGTGATCCAATGATTCTACTTTGAATTCAAGTGAAGAACACAAGAAGCTTTCCAAGCCTTCAAGTGTTGTAGTTAGTAGTGTTTCATCATATACTTAGTTGTATAACTTAGTATATCATTTGTGTGTCTTTGTACCTCACCATCTACTACCAACTTGGGTAGTGATCATCATACAACAACCTAGAGAGTTCGGTTAGTATTTTAGGCCTTAAAATACGTTGAGTGATAAGGTTGGTCTTGCCTTGTGAAAGACTCGATATCTAGCTTAATATCGGTAAAGAAGTGAAGCGACGTTGTAAGGTTTTCTCCGCCACAAAGGAGCTTGTTGATATAGTGCTTGCAAACTCTCGAGTTGGGTACTCAGGGAGTGGAGTAGGGCGAGGAAGAGAGCTTCGTGCCGAACCACTATAAACAACCGTGTCTATTGGTTTGATATTTCCTTTACATTTCCGCATTTACTTATTACTCTTTGTTTATATTTATATATTGTATGTTGTGTTGAGTTCATATCAAGTCATCGAATCTAAAGTTTTTGTAAACAACTAAAAATGGAAAAAACTATTCAACCCCCCCCCCCCCTTATAGTTTTCCACAATTGGTACTAGAGCCACGTCAACCAAGATTTTTAAAATTTATTGGATTTTAAAACTTGAATCGATCTATGGATTTCGAAAACTACAAAGAGGGTCAATCTATGAAACGACCACTACTTTTTGAAAGCGATGGTTTTTATATATTGGAAAAATAGATTAGAGACCTATGTGAAATCAAAAGATCTGGATCTTTGGCATGTTATTACTGAGGGTGATTTTCAACCTACCATAAGAAACGAAACCACTAACAAAGATGAAATAGTACCTTTTGAAAAACAATCGAATTAACTTAAAAGGAAGCTTGCCAAAAATAACGAAGCTAAAATGTTTCTTTTTAAAGCTTTACCCAAGAAAGAATACGAAAGAATTTTCATGTGTAAAATGGCAAAAGAAATTTGGCAAACTTTGTTAATCACTCATCAAGGTAATATCCAAGTCAATGATAACAAGATTGACTTACTTGTGCAACAATATGAGAAATTCTCGATTGCCGAGGATGAATCTGTTGATAGTTGATTTGCTAGGTTTAATACTATTATAACTAGTTTGAAAGCTCTTGACGAAAGTTTTTCTAGCTAAAACTATGTTCGTAAGTTTCTTAGGGCACTTCATCCAAAGTGGAGACCGAACGTCACCGCTATTGAAGAATCAAAAGACTTGACGACACTTCCACTGGATGAGCTCATTTGCAACTTGAATCAATTGATCATAGAGAAAGTCTTAGAAGTGATTAGAGGTAAAAGAGACAAGGTGAAGTCGATTGCCTTGAAAGCTAAGAAAGAGTCAAGTGATTAGGAAACGTCGTCATCGGATAGGGATGATGATGAAGATTATGCAATGGCCGTGAACGACTTCAAAAAGTTCTTCAAGATAAGAGGTACATTTGTTAGACAACCTCGAGACTAAAAGAAGTCAACTCGAAAAAGCTGAGATGACAAGAAAGGCAAAAGTGATCAAGATATGCTATAGATGCGGAGACCCGAATCATCTCATTGGTGATTCTCCAAAACCACCTAGAAGCAAGGACCAAAAGGCTTTTGTCGGAGGTTCTTGGGGTGATAGTGTTGACGAAGACGATGAAAAGACCATGGAGGAAACGACTATCATCGCTCAATCATCTAACGAGGTATGTTCCGATCTATCTTACTATAGTGATGAAGCGTCTTCTATAGATGATGATACTATGCAAAAAGAATATGATAAAATGTGTGAAACTAGTCTAAAAATCATACTTAAAAACAAAGGTATGAAAGTCATTAGAAAACGACTAGAAAATGAAATAGTTGAGCTAAAAGAGAAAATAAAAACACTAGAAAGAAGCAAAGCCATAGAATGTGACGCATGTCTAGCTTTGCAATTAAAGAACACAAAACTAAGAGAGTCACAATCTAAGCTTGAAAAGAACGCTTTAAAATTTATACAATTTGAAAAGAGTACACATACGCTAAAGAATATAATAGCATAAGGTAAAAATCCCAATGATAAAGTAGGATTAGGATTTAACTTAAATGAAGCGTCAACAAGTGCAATCAAAGGTATAAAATTTGTAAAGGGCAGTCCTGATGTTTTGGCACCTCACGGATCCACAAATTCAGTGGACGGATCTGTATTATACGGATCCGTGGATCCGCCGAAGTGCAAGAATATGACAGAATTGTTTAATATGCGTCGTGAAGCCCTTAAACCCAAAATTTGAGATTAGCTATGATCAAATAGAGTGTTAGGAACACATTATAATCATAAAGTGTCGGTCATTATATTTGTAATAGGTCGTTAGTTAATATGGTTTATAATTGTTTGTAATTAAATATCCGGCTCATGTAGTAAGCCCCAGTTAGTAGATAATGTCCTTCCAAATCACGTACGAAACATGTTTTTGATCGAAAGGAGACTTCTAAATCATCATCACAAAATTGTCCATTCAAGAAAAGATTATGTCCAAGACCTTCGACATAGTAAACATGACTGAGTTCGATGTTTCCATTTACATAATCTCCATATCCCATGATAGCAGCAAAATGATCATTCCCGAATCTGACAGTGCCAATGAACTTTGAAACAAAGTTTACTAACAGTTTGAGATTGCCTGTCGTATGTCGGGTGCAGCCGCTATCAAGAATCCATTGAACGATTTGTACCACCTGTATCACACGAAGACGACAAAGGTGGAATAAAGATGGAGGTGGAACCCGAAGAGTTAGTGGGTTTCGTTAGGTTAGAGGCACATATTTTTAGCAATTTTGGGTAACCACTTAAAGTTAGGTGTACGCTGCAACCATTTTTTCCATATCCAACTATTACGTGCCTTGGTCTTAGTGAATTCGCTAGGTGATGGCAAACTCTTAGGATTTGTATTCGTGACTATGGGATCAGGTAAAGCAATGTTAGAAACTCTATTTGGTGCATTTCCTAAAGTAGACTTAGCAACATAAGGTTTGTATCATAGATTTGGTTTAATCATTAAACACAATATCACATGAAGAATACACAGAGTATAGCACAACATATACAATATCAGAACAAAGAGTATCTTCCAAGAGTCGATCGACATCATTTTTTAAATGTTTGTTTTTACGTTTTGTGTTTAAAACCAAATTTTTGACTGTATTGAAAGCTTCAATCATGGAGGTTGCTTGTTGTTTAAGTTCCCGTTCCCAATGAGTTACACAAAGACGTAAATGTTCGACATGAGGTAAAATTTGAGTTTTGAACATTTGTCGTTGCTCTCTTGCGTAAGCAGACTGAAAACTTGACACACTTAACTCAGAGTTACGTGCAATTGGTTTTTTTAAAAGTGTGATGTCTTCCATAAACGTATCAAAATACCGTAGTACTAGACAACGTTTAGGAGTTTTGGTTATTTGTATAGAGTTGCTTTCGTAAGAGGATAGTAAAAGACCATTGATTTGTGCAACGGTGTGAACAGAATCTTTCACAGAAGATGACTCATTAATTTCAGAAATAGAACAATATTGATTTTGTTTGTTGAGAACCACAATGTGTGTAAAGAGCATTTTGTTTTGTGTAATCATATGGTTTAATACCATTTTGACGCTGTTTTGATCGACTCTCTTCTTCGTGTGCCCATTGTTCCTCACAATCATAAACAATAAGATGCATGTCAGGATCAAAAAGGCATGCGGCACTATATAACTTTGGGGTTTCCTTGAGAGCCGTGTGTAGAAAATGTGGATGGTTATATCCAAGAGTGTTGTTCCAATAATATCACGTCTACTCTAATAATCTTAGTGAGATAAAGTGGTGTGGACACTTTATTTTAGAGAGAGAAATGAGAGAAAAGAAGTAAAGTCTCGCATTGATAATAGAAAGAACACACACCTCATAACCCATGAGGTAGGGGGTATTTATACCCATACAATAGTCAAGCATACTATCGTAACTATACAAGTGTTGCGATAGTGTTATGCTGTCGCAACCACACAATGTTACACAACATACCTTATACTAATACAAAAGATAAATAGAATTCCCTGCACTAATGATTTACACTTTTTGTGTTACAACAATCTCTCCCTAAGGTAGATCATTCGGGTCTTCTATTTATGGGCATCTTGTAGACTTCATCTTCGATATCCTACGCATCTTTCCATGAATCTCCATATTTTTTGAAGCATGAGTCTTTCTTCCACATACTGAGCAAGTAATCCAAGCTTCACTCTTTGATCATCATCCAGTCCGGTACTTGTCCTTTGGAGATCTTGGTTTAACAAGTCATTTATTCCGTTCTGAACCCATTTCAACATACCTGAGCTGAACTTAGGAATCTCGTTCGATATCATCAACCTCTTTACTCCCGATGCATTTTCATACACAATACCGAGCTCAAACAATGGACTCTGAATGCATGTCCAAGGATCATGTTCATCAATTTCAGGAAATGTAATCATCAGATGAGTGACGTTAACCTTTCTTTATAGACTTTCAACTCCCATTTGGAAGTCTTCAATATGTACCAAAGCTAACTGTGACCTCATAAAGATTTTTAGAGATTATCTGATATCGTCTTCATTCCCATGGTCGTAAATGTAGCTATTGTTGGAGAGGTACATGTCTTGAATGTCTTGTGGATGGAGGTTGTGAAAATTAGCTTCACGGAAGACATAATCGAGGCTGTCGTCTCTTCTTACCGCAAAGTTGATGAACCAATCAGTTCTGAACTGGTTTGAGAAGACATATATATAATGAAAAATCTGATGTCTTGTGAAAACTTGGTGACAAGAAGCTGCATCTCTGTATCTGCTTTTGAAAAACTGTTTAGCTGCCTCATTTATCCCGGTTATTCTCATATATGCTTCCACCTTGTATTCTTTTTTATCGATCTCAGAAATGATGAACTTTTCTCTGTGAATACCATCTTCCAGGAATTCATCACCCCATTCTTCAAACATTAGAGTTGTGGAAGTTGAAGTATGATATTTGTCATTTACAGACACAAAATAATGTAAGTCAAAGTTCTCGTACGTTGAAGGTTAAGAGAATTTGAGTAGCGGATGAGCTTCTACCGGAGCTGTGGATATGATGGTCTTCTTAACAAACTCATGATCGTATACGTCTCTGATTCGAGCATCCATCAAGATTTTACCATATAACTCATCAGTTACGTGACTTGAGAACTCCGTAGTAAATTGAACTTGTGGAGTAACCTCGGGCTTTTCAACCATTGGTTTCTTTGTTTGTTCATCTACTTTAGACTTTCCCGGTACTACAATCTTTTCACCCACTGTAGAAACACTACCACTTTCTTCTTCTCTTTCTCTTTCACTAGATTCGTTTGTTGTAGCAACTTCGTGATCTTTTTGTGTCTCTGTAGATCTGGATTTGGATGGTTGCTTGCTTGATATAGATGTAGTTGATGTTATTTGTGATGATGAGGAAGTGTGTGTGATGTGTCTCAATCTCTTGGAACGTCTCTCCCCCTCATGATTATCCGATTCAGGGTCATCCTGATGGCATTTGCGAGATTGAACGTTGCATGTGTATTCCAAGGAGAAGACTTGATCAGTTAGCTGTCCAATTTCCTTTAGTAAGGCTTTGTGTGTTTTAGTCATTGTTGGTCGTAGGGCAGCTATGTCTTGTGATTTTGATTCTGAGTCTTGTGTTTCAATGAGTGAAAAATATAGATTGGGTTTTTGTTGATGTAGATGAGGTTGTTCTTTAAATCTTTTTAACATAATTTCTTTTAGTTGTTGAAATGTGAGTTCCTCATCTCCAGTAACTTCTGCAGCAACCGCTTCATTAATCTTTTGACGTTTTGCTTCAGCTTTAAGTTGTTCTTTGAAGTCGGCCGCGGACCCTTCTACTGCTCTTTTCAGATATCCCTCTGTCACATAACTTGGAGGTGCATCTGATTTAGGTGTGAATGTAGTTGATGATGGTGGTATGGATTTTGTTGCTTTAGTTTGTGGTGGGATGGGTATAGTTGTTGTTTTTGGTTTGGTAGCTTGTGTTGTTGTTGTTGTTGTTGTTGTTGTTGGTTGAGGTGGTGGAACAGCAGAGGGAAATGGTTACGGTTCGGACTCACAAAGAGTATCCAAAGGCAAATTTGTCTCTGTGTCAATGAATGACGTAGGATTTGTGATGTTTTATACTATTATGAATTAAGCTACCACTAATTACCTACTAGATCTAGAGAGAGAAAGCTAGAGAGAGAAAGAGATGGAATGGAGATGATTACACACACTTAATAATAAAACTTCTTAATTCATCAACCAACAACCCTCTCCCTTGGATGGGAGGGGTATTTATAGTTTTACATGAGGTTGGGCTACTAGCCCTACTTACTTAACATAATACATAATAAACCATAATAAATGATAAAACGACACAACCCATGGGCCTTCTACACGGGCTGGGCCTAATAACAAACCTAAAGGCCTAAGCAACCTAATACAAATGATCAATACTTGAAATATTACAAAACATGTTCCCAACAATCTCCCCCTAAGTATTGGTCATCAAGGTTGCTTGACGTCGTCTTTGCTTCTTTGGCTTTGACGTCTTCATAATCTTTGTTCTTTGTTCTTGATAGTGATGTGATATGATATGGTGGTGGTCTGCCGTATTCCAACGATCTTTTGATTCTGGTGTCTTCGTCTCCTCTCCATCATGTTCATATGACTTGTGACTTATGTTCTTCAATCTTGTTCTCACTTCTTCAATCTTTAACATATGAAAGGTTGTAGTGCTCGAACTTAGACTTTTCTTAAACATATTCTGAACTTTTCATGATTCTGAGTCTTGGTGAGAATAATCTTCAGGACATGAACATGATGGAGTCTTGGTGATGGTTGAACTCCATGTCTCCAAGCTCCTCAGCAGCAGCAGCAGCAGCACGAACCAACCGGCACTTACAGGCTCAGACTTCGAGATCGTCAACAGCATAGTGTGAAGACTTTCTCTAATCCTTGCCCAGGCCGTTCTGAACCGGATACCCCCGAGAGGGCTTACACGGACACACCGAAGTGCACCCACGATTCAGTGAGTCGCTGGAGATCACCCCACGACTGTAGACCATTTGGGACAAAACACTAAGCGTAACCCACAAGGAGTTACCGAAGTGACCTGCTGTCAGAGTTGTTTGATGTTGCTCTGGCAGGATTTCCATTCAATCATTGATAATCACAATTGTGACTTTTCTCATGAATGTTCTCGGCAGATTGCTAAGATCTGCGAAGGACACTTTCTTAATTTTACATCTGCTGCCCATGATGTAGAACAGCAGAGTAATACTAAGTGTACCTAAGAGATCTTTTTATGAATCTCATGGCTCTAGACTCAATTAGTGCATATTTTGTTTGGTCGTCAGAGGCGTGGAGCAGATTGCCTCCTTTTCAATATCAACACTCTCGGAATGAGAGGTCGATAGATTATGAAGGGTTCTCCGTGTGAATGAAACAAATGTCTTTTGAGAGACACTTGAGTAGCTAAGAAGGTTTAGTGCAGTGCATCACTGGGTCCATGACGACTTTGATCTTCAATACCGGTGATTCTTGATCAACCAGTAGATTATGTATTGAACCCGGTGTCTGCCCTAAGATTGAACAAATGGAGGGCTATTTCTTTTCACCCTTTTCTTTGCTTTTCTTTTTAATTCTTCAACCCCTTCTTTCTCCGTTCATTCATTTTCTCCTTTTTTAATCATACCTAGGACTTTCTAGTTCTAAACTATTGGTGTTGTCCTTGGGTAGATTCCTCCGGCTCTGGCGGATCATAGGACGGTTTTCCCTAACCTTAGTCACCTTATAACTCCATGACTATCCTAATGATGCCATAAAACCAAACCTTTTGAAAATCTCTCAAAGTGTTTATGATTGTAAAACACATTTTGTTAACACTTTGAGAGTTTTGTTATTTTCAGAAGAACTCCCCCTTAACATGTGCTCATATGTAAATCACTTTGAAATTTACACATGTCGGGAAGAGTTGACACTTTTTGAATTGATTGACTTTCAATGAACATGACCTTCGCGAGACACGCTTACATCACCAGTTGGACTGGCTTGAAATTATTACCCGTCCCGGTCATATTCAAAGATCGTCGCTCGAAATTGGTACATTCTACTCAGATATATCCTTCGCGAGACACGCTTACATCACCAGATGAACTGGCTTGAAATTATTACCTGTCCCGGATATACCTTTTCGACTACTGACTGTTATTATCGTCAATTCGAGGGTCAATTCTTGAGTCTTACACTCATGAGATTCCAGCAATGAGATACCATATTTTAATCACTTTTTCATTCTCCCCCTCAAAAATAGCATAATAATGTTGTTTTTGAAAAAACTGTTGATTAAAATATGCTCTTTTTGAGGTGTTTGTGGAAGAACGTCAAGAACGTTTGTATATTTGGAACAAAGATTTTTCAAATACTCCCCCTTAACAAGGGAGTACTTGTCCTTATGAGCAAAATGTTTGAAAAACTTTTAGAAAACATTCTGGTTTTAATTCTGCTCATAAGTAAGAAGCTTTCGCTCCTTTTTCTGGATTGAGGCACTGACGCGTACCTCAGGGTCCTTTCTTTACAAGAACGGGTTGTACATTTTTATGTGTGCACAAGCCGTAGTGATATGTGAAAGTGAATGATGAAAAATGAAATGAAATGATGATGATCAAATGACACAAATTGTACCACTCAAATTAGGCAGGACGTCGGAAGGTGAGAATGTTTGGAAGTCTTGCTCGTCCTCCCACATAACTCTCCAATCTTCGCATTTGAGTCCGAAACTGAAGCTTTTCGTTGATTCTTTTGATGAACTTGGCTGCTTGCTTGGCATCATTTCTGCTCCATTTGACCTCTTGCATGACTCCCGTTTTTGAACCCTTGTGATAACTATCCAAGATTGACTCAAGTTCTGTCTTGACCATTACCAATGTCGTATCCCCAAATTTTCTCAGTTCTTCAAATCCCATGAAGTGTGGGCAGCAGTTGTTCCGTTTGTAAACCACTCCAAACGGTTTATCCATGAACGTATAAGGAGGCTGGCCATGAACACCCGGCCGGTCAAGATCTGGCTTGATGAGATTAACTCGTTTTTGGTAGCTTTCTACCCCAAGTTGTATGTCCTCAACTCGATATCTTATGACAATGCTGCGGATGAATATGAGAATGGAGTTGATGATGTCATACTGAAGACGGCCAGGAAGATGTTCAAGTTTCCCCTGAATCTTCAGTAGATACATGTCTTCTATATCATTGCGGGACAAGTATGGGTAGTCAGTTTCACAGAACGAATACTCTTTGTCATCTGATCTTCTCACGGTGATCTTGGTTAGAAAGTTATACCCGTACAGTGGTTCGGTTTTAGCACTGGTTATGGATAGAATCCTGTTAAGGTTCCTCCTATCTCTGTTTCTTGAAACTCTCGTGGTGACCAAGTATTTGTAGGACAATCTCCTCATATGTCGCCAATGATGAATCCCAAAAACAGCATCGTCATTATAGACATAAACGTCATGGTTCCATAAATCGTCGACCTTTTCTTCCAAATCTTCTATGGAGTATGAAGCTGCTGGATACTTGGATAGTGATGTTGCATATCGTACTATAGGATCCGTGCTTCCACTCATGAGATAGCTTAGGTCTCGATTGAAGAAGTATTCTTTTGGTAACTTAGGATTCTTTGGGTGACCAATGAGGGGTAATGGTTTGGTGTAATCCTTGTAATGTAATGGTTCTTTTGATTTGTGGGTTTGTTCATCAGCAATATTTTCTCCAAGGGCTCGTGCAACTTGTTCAAGATTGTACTCAAACTCAATCTCAGTAGTAGTTACTGTCTTAAATTCAGTAAATCCTGAGCTACGAACTCGAATGATATCTGACAACCCCAACTTCTGAACCTTGATTGTCTTTTTCAGTCTTTTGGTAAAATCTACAATTGATCCTTCCATGGGTGTGTTGTGAACTTCATCAGGGTAAGCATCAACCATATCTTCAAACCAGTCGTACTTTGAAGCTCCAGGATCGACCCATTCTGGTAGTGGTATATTATTTACTTGACCAGAAGGAATCACAGCTTCTTGAACACTTGTAGGTACAAAGGGTATTTCATCATCTGCACTGATATTCTCGTGAAATTCTATGTCCTCAAATTGACCACTTCCAATGGGACTGAAGACTGGTCCACTTGATTGTTTTCCTTTTCCAGATGATTGTGCTATGGGACCACGGCTTGAAGATGAAGGTCTCCGTCTTTTCTTTCCTTGATCCTCTGGGTCATCCTGACGTCGCTTCAATGTCTTGGTTGGTTTGCATGGTTCTCTTTTTTCCTTGTTTTATTGAGTTAAGTAATGCTTGCCTGAGTTCATCTTCTGTAGGGTTTTCTCGAATTTCTTCAAGAAGTTGTTCTCTGAGAGTTGACCCAGATGGTTGTGGAGGTAATGTTCTGATAGTGATTGGTATTGTCTGCATCAACTTTGCCACAACCTCTTCCAGATTCTTCTTGGCGTAATTGTTGAGCATGTCAGGAAATGCATCTTGAAGAGTTTTGAAGACCTCAGTTGGAACCAGTTCAGCGACTTCCTTTTTCAAATCAATGTTATCACACTTCAGTATATGGTTGTCCATCTGCTGTTGAAGTGTAGTCAGTTTCAGTTTTGTTTCTTGATATTCCTTGTTACGGGCTTCTTGATTACTCAACACTTGATTCAGTTTACTTTCAAGCTGACTTATGACATTTGATGATTGAGCCACTGAAGATGTAGGTGGTGATTGAAGAATGGTTGTGTGGGGTTGAACATCTGGGTTATCTTGGTCATCTTCAGATTCATCCTTATCATCACTTTCATCGTTGTTGACACTACTATCTTTGTTATCCTTGTCACTTTCTTCATCATTGTCTTCATCATCTTCACTTTGCCTGTCATCATTTGATTCTTCACCTTCAGAACCCGATGGGGTATGAGTGTGTTGATCTGATTCGTCACCCTCTTCTTCTGAGCTTTCATTTGGTTGAATCGGTGAAAAACTAACATCTGTTGGTTTGATAGACTTGCCCTTGCCTTGCTTCAGTTTCTCATCAGTTGGACCCATAATAGATTTCAGCTTTTCAAGAACCTTCTGTGCTTTGACTTTCTTGATCTCAACATTATCGTCATTTCCTTCATCACTTGATTCATCACGAAGTTGCCATGCTGATGAAGCTTTGGTGACTGTTTTTCCTTTCTTAGCTGTTTCAGCTTTCTTTGATCGGCAAGTAGTGGCTCGATCTGGGAGTGAATGACTCTTCCCTTTAGTCTTTGATCCTTTGGCTAATGCATCCCTTTTTGGAACAAACCCCACTTTCTGATCTTTAAATGCTTTATCATATGTAAGATATGCTGCTGTGTTCCTAATGTCATCACTCAGGAAATAATCAGGGATTGAAGCACCTTGTTTATCTGTATCGGTCATCTGGATGTTGAGGCGAGTGAGGACATGATCATGTTGTTCGGTATGCATCTGCTCAGAATTTGGACATTGTAGCACTGGGTGTTTTTTCATAACACGAGCAATGAGGAGTTTGGTGAAGCGAGGAAAAGGGATATATGAATCTTTAGTGCTCTCTTGGAATTTTTTACATTGAAAGATCATGTCATTCCAGATATACTGTGCAAAGTTTAGATGTTTCATGTTGACAATACCACAGAAAAACTGCAGGTTTTCAAGTCTTGGGTGTTCTAAGCCGGTGGTTTTTCCAGTGATGCATTGATTGATGATGGCGAACATTGTTAACCAAGGTTGTGGAAAAAACTTTCTTTCAACTTTATAGATTGAAGACATTCTTTCAGTTGATTCATCATACCCCAGCATTTCTAGAGTTCTAGCCATCTCTGGAAATGTTGGGTTATTTTGGAACTTCTCAAAATTCCCTGAGTTTTCCTTGGGTAGCTCAAGAACGGCCCTCAGAGTGTCAACTGTGTATGAGATTTCAAGAGTATCCAGAGTGACAATGATTGATGTTTGGTCTTTGTTGACTGACATTGATTCCCAGAACTGATTAAGATAATCCATTGGAACACTTGCTGTCTTGGTTAAAGCAGGGCGAATGAAGTGTCTAGCAAGGATTTCTGCGATGATTTGACATGATGGATGACACTTGAGTTTATCGAAATCAACTCTTGAATTGCAACGGACGATCTTAGGTTTTTCCGTAGCTTGAGTGACCTTCTTGGATGTGTGTGATGCTTGAGATAAAGTACGTGACATGTTTTAACTGCATAACACAAACATACAACAATGCGCAAGAGCATATATTCTGAGTATTAGTGAGTATGTTAGATATGCCCTTTGTATGTTAGACTGCTTATCATCATCTAGACACAAGTTCAGACATTTAAGCAAGAGAACACTTTTCATCAATAATCACATAATCTAGTATCACCACTTAAGCAAAGAACATCTTGATGCACATATTAATCTGATCAGCAGAGCATAAGGAACATGATGAAACAAGAATTATGAAGAAATAAAGCACAGATGGAAACCAACTCATTCAGTAAACACAACCCAACATATGAATACTTTTCATCTTCAACAATCAAAGATACTTAGTCAAACATCTATTATACACACTCAGTCCTGAACTTCGAAGAAAACAAATGTTCGATAATCAAAAGTTTGGTCAGTTTCGTTCAAGGCAAAGTTCGGTCAAATAAATTTCAGTTAAACAAAATTCGATCAGTCAAAGTTCAGTTAAACAAAATTTGATCAAACAAAGTTCAGTTAAACAAAATTTGATCAAACAAAGTTCAGTTAAACAAAATTTGATCAAACAAAATTCAGTTAAACAAAATTTCGATTAATAAACAAAGTTCAATCAACAAAGTTCGATCAACAAAGTTCGATCAACAAAGTTCGATCAACAATGTTTGATCAAACAAAGTTCGATCAAACAAAGTTCGATCAAACAATGTTCGATCAAACAAGTTCGATCAACAATGTTTGATCAAACAAAGTTCGATCAAACCAAGTTCGATCAAACAAAGTTTGATCAAACAAGTTCGATCAAACAAGTTCGATCAACCAAGTTCGATCAACCAAAGTTCGATCAAACAAGTTCGATCAAACAAGTTCGATCAAACAAGTTCGATCAAACAAGTTCGATCAAACAAGTTCGATCAAAACAAGTTCGATCAACCAAAGTTCGATCAAACAAGTTCGATCAAACAAGTTCGATCAAACAAGTTCGATCAAACCAAGTTCGATCAACCAAAGTTCGATCAAACAAGTTCGATCAAACAAGTTCGATCAAACATGTTCGATCAAACAAGTTCGATTAAACAATGTTCGATCAAACAAGTTCGATCAATCCAGACATAATACTCCTAACTCGGAGATCAGTCCTATACTTCGATTACAACAATTGTTCGATTATTGTTCGATCATTTTCACAGATATGAAGTTTGATTATTACAAAGTTCGATTAACAGATATGAAGTTCGATTATTTCAAAGTTTGATTTTTCGCAATCACAACAATAAGCACAAACACCTTCAATCATAAACCCTTAAAATCAGATTAAAAACCTAATATAAATCTAACAAATAATTCTTTCTGAAGCAACGTTCTCAGTTAAAATGAGTACCACAGAAATCAAATGAGAGACTTACAATTAGAGCAAAGTAATCGAATTTTAGAAGTATGAAAGATGAGCAGAATTAAGCGCGCGTTTTTGTTAGATGGAACTGTGTGTTTTGAGAGTGTGATAACAAATTTGACCTAAGTCAATGAGTGGTGGTATATATTGAATAGAGTTAACCGAATTGACTGTTTTAGTCCTCATTCTTTTCCATTTTACATATTTAACCTTTTAACTTTGCTTTTCTATTTATATTAAGTCCAAAGTTAAGATATGTATAGTATAATGGTTAACGCAAGCTGATGAAAAACAATATATGATGATTTAGAAAAATGACGAAGAATTTTTATGAATAAATGTGCAAAAGTTTCTCCCCCTCAAAATATGTGAGATTGTGGAAAAAATTTTAAATTTTGAAACAATGGGCAAAAACATATTTTGATTGAGATCAACGTTTGCACACTTGGTTTTTTTTTTTTTTTTTTTTTTTTTTTTTTTTTTTTTTTTTTTATTTTTTATTTTATTTTTTATAATATATATACAAGATAGTGAGAGAGCATGACTCGATTAGTTGTTCTTGAGAAAGTTCGCTAATTCTTGAGGAGTCAGGCATCTCATTCCAATTTGGTGAACCAGTTTCACAAAACGATCATGAGGTAAAGCCTTCGTGAAAAGATCCGCCAATTGGTGTTCCGTTCCCACAAAATACAACTCAACGGTACCCTGTTCCACATGCTCCTTGATGAAGTGATATCTGAGAGCGATGTGTTTGGACTTGGAATGTTGCACTGTGTTGCACGAGATAGCGATAGCACTTTTGGAGTCACAGTACATCGGGATTTTGTTGAATATGTAACCATAATCCATTAGTTGTGATCGCATCCAAATGATTTGAGCACAACAGGCAGACATGGCAACATATTCTGATTTCGTGGATGATAGAGACATACAATCTTGCTTCTTTGACTGCCAGGACACCAGCTTATCACCTAGGAATTGAACACCACCGGATGTGCTCTTTCTTGTATCAATACATCCCGCATGATCCGCATCTGAAAAAGCAGTTAGTGCAAAACCAGAATCCTTTGGATACCAGATCCCCAAATGAATGGTTCCCTTGATGTATCTAAGGATTCTTTTAATAGAAGATAAATGTCTTTCTGTTGGGTTAGACTGATAGCGTGAACATAGGTATGTGGCAAATACAACATCCGGTCTGCTAGCGGTGAGATACATGAGAGACCCAATTATGCTACGATAATTTGTAGGATCAGTGGGTTTCCCATGAATGTCAGCATCTAGCTTCGGGGATGAGGAGGACATAGGGGTGTTATAGGTGTCACTAGATGTCATGCCATGCTTTTTTTAATATCTCTTGTGCATATTTAGACTGACTCAAGAATATACCACGAGGTGATTGGTGAACTTGTAATCCTAGAAAAAAATTTAGTTCACCGATCATGGACATCTCAAAGTTTTGTTTCATAAGTTTTGCAAAAGCATTTGAGTACTTTTTGTAGGTAGACCCAAAAATGATGTCATCCACATAAATTTGTACGATGAGAATGTCCTCCCCGTGTTTTTGTATAAACAAAGTCGGGTCTACAGAGCCTTTAGTGAAATGATTAGCAATAAGGAATGCTGAAAGTTTGTCGTACCAGGCCCGCGGGGCTTGTTTAAGGCCGTAGAGAGCTTTCTTAAGCATGTATACGTGATTAGGATGTTCTGGATCTACGAAGCCGTCAGGTTGTGATACATACACCTCTTCACAAAGTTGTCCGTTCAGGAATGCTGTCTTCACGTCCATTTGGTAAACTGTGATGTTCTTATGAGCCGCGTATGCCAGGAACATTCTAACTGCCTCAAGCCTAGCCACTGGTGCAAAAGATTCCTCGAAGTCAATTCCTTCCTCTTGACAAAACCCTTTAGCAACCAACCGAGACTTGTTACGAATAACCGTGCCTTCTGCATCCAGCTTATTTTTCCAAATCCATTTTAAGCCCACAACATAAACTCCATCAGGTTTTTCAACGAGTTCCCAGACTTCTAATCTTTTGAACTGATCCAACTCCTCTTGCATTGATTCAATCCAATTGTCATAAGTCATGGCCTCTTTAATATTTTTTGGTTCAGCTTGACAAACGGTGAGAGCGTAAATGCAAGTTTCACCATCTGTGTGGAGTTTCTGTCGTGTCATAACTGGTTTATCTGGATTGCCAATCACATTAACTAGCGGATGATCCCTTCTCCATTTATGAGTAGATGGGTAGTGTTGAATGTTGTGATTCAGATTTAACGGTTCCATGTTGCTCGAGGAAGATTCTCCTGGTTCGGGAATGGTTGGGGGTGGAGCAAATGGATTGAAAAATGCATTTCCGTCAAAGTTTGATGGTGTTGGAACTTGGTTAGAAATGGGGGAAGAATCTTCAACTGCTGGTTGAGGTGTTTTATCCATTGATGATGATGGTTCAGGTGGTGGTGCATCGTTAGCAACTACTGTAGAGGTAGATGCTGATGGATCAGGTGCTTGATTTGAGAGTTGTTGAGCAGCTGAACTTGTGGAAGCCTCTGACGCACTTTTAACCAAACTGTCATCAAACATAGGAGCAAACAGATCTTCCAGATCTTTCCTTTTGAAAGGTAATGGTTCAGCTGAAGATTCGGGGAAGTTCAAACGATTGTTTGCAGGTTCCAAGCGGTCTTGCTCAGAAGCCATTTCAGTGAGTTCATCGAAATTAACGCGTATCGTCTCTTGAATGTCTCCGGTCCGACGATTCCAAATTCTATATCCCTTGGAGTTCTTGCAATAACCAACAAATATCCCTATATCTGCTTTTGCCTTCAATTTACCAAGATCATCTTTATCATTCTTTGGGTAACATAATGCTCTAAAGACATGAAAATAGTTGATATTGGGTTTTCTGCCTTGTATTATCTCATATGGAGTTTTGTTATGTCGTTTGGTGATCATGCCGCGGTTCTGAGTGTAGCAAGCAGTGTTAACCGCTTCAGCCCAAAGATAATCTGGCAATTGGGCATTGATCAACATAGTTCTAGCTGCTTCCACGAGTGTACGGTTTCGTCGTTCAACTACGCCATTCTGTTCAGGAGTGCGAGCTATAGAATATTGGTGAACAATCCCATGTTTCTCTGTAAATTCCCGAAGGATTTGGTTTTTGAATTCAGTGCCGTTGTCGGTACGAATGATTCTGACGGTGTTGCGGACTTGCACTTGAATCTTTGTGAGAAACATGGTAACTATAGACGGAACTTGATCTTTTGTGCGGAGAAAGTAAACCCATGTCCATCTTGAGTAGTCATCCACTATTACCAGAATATATCTTTTCCCATTTACAGACTGAACCCGCATTGGACCACACAAATCCATATGAAGCAGTTGTAGGACGTGGTCTGTGCTATGTTCTGTTTTTGGTGGAAAATGAGCTCGGTGACTTTTTCCCTGTTCACATGCAGAACACAGATGATCCTTGGCATATCTGAATTTTGGTAAACCATCTACCAATTTTTTCTTTGCCAGGTCGGTCATGGTTTTGAAGTTGAGATGAGACAATCGTTTATGCCATAACCATGCTTTCGTGGGATGAGCCTTGGAGAGTAAACATATAGGAGTTGAAGCTGTCATTCCTTCAAAGGAGATGGTGTAAAGACTAGTTCCCCGTTTTCCTTTCATCAGATCATTTCCCTGAAGATCACGAATAAAGCAGGTTTTCTCCCTAAATGCTACTTCTAAGTCTCCATCGCAGAATTGACCAACCGAGAATAAATTGTGACCCAGACCTTCAACATAGTACACACGACTTATTTCGATGTTCCCATTTACATAGTCGCCATAACCCATGATTGCGGCGAAGTGGTCATTCCCGAACCTGACCGTTCCTATAAACTTTGCAACGAAGTTTTTGAGAAGCTTGAGATTGCCGGTCATGTGTCGGGAACAGCCGCTATCAACAATCCATAGAACGATTTGAACCACCTGCATCACAATTAGTAGAAACAGATGGATTAACGGTTGGACCCGTCGGGTTAGAAACACATGATTTAAGTATTTTTGGTACCCATTTAAAGTCTGCTGTGTTCTCTAGCCAACGCTGCCATTTCCTACTAGTTGCTGCTTTCTTCCTAAGGAATGTGCTAGGTGATTTGTTCTTTTTGGGATTAGCTATAGGTGCAACTATGGTCTGCTTTGAAGCTTCTAGTGGTGACTTCCCTAAAATTAATTTGGCAACTGTGTTAGACTTAGGGAGGCCACTAGTTCGTTTCGCTTTTCTCTTCAGCAAAGTTTTAGCAACACAGTTTTGATGATTACCAGATAAGATACGAGTATGACAAAACACACAAGAAGCATTAACATCATTCAAAACTGTTAAAGATTCAGCATTCATTACATCTTTTGTAGAATTACACTTAACCAAGCTAGATTCTATTTTAGACATAACATGCGTTTTATTCTCACTAGATGCATTAACTTCTACTTCTCCATTCTTAGATGTTCCACTCTTAGGTAGCCAGATACTAGTCTTCTTTGGTCTCTTTGTGGTCTTGGATCTTCTACCCTTAGATGTGTCAACTAATCCCGTGGAAGATGAAGTACGAGCATTAGTGGTTGTTTTTGATGATGCATTCTTAGGTGCGCTGTCTACTTTTTGCATCGTTGGTACAATCTTATGAACTTTGGTTTTGCCTGTTTCTAAAACTTTGATTTTCTTCTTCAGATCAACAATGATGTGTTGGAATTCTTGATTTTGTGAATCTATTTTTCTGTTAAGGCGGACTGTGTCATTCCTGTTTTGAAGAATTTCATCGAGTTCCTTTTCATTTTGAAACTGTTTAAGTCTTAAGAAAGCCTTTGTTTCCTTATAATTTTCAGGAACATGACTGTTTTGAAATGATAAAGATCCTATGAGATGTTGAAATTTTAGTTCAAATTCAGCACTTTAAGTTTGACACCAATCAAGCCTTTTTTGAAGATTAAAAACTTTGTTTTCCACATCATTGTTGATTTGTCAAAGATCCTCATTCTCTTTCACTAGATTCTTAATTTCGATTTGCAACATCTTTGTATCAACAACATGATTTTTCATAAGACACTCATTACCAGATTCATAAAGTGAATTCATCAACACAGAAACAATGTCACAACTAAGAACATTTTGCAAGAGTAGATCATTTTCTTTTTCCAAATTCTTCTTTTGAACTTTTTGTTTTTGAATTTTGGAGTCTTTAGCTTTGAAAATGTTCTTCATTGATAGAACCTCGTCAACTAGATCTTCTTCCCATTGTGATGCACATTTCTTCAAGTGTTTGACATGAGGTAAAATTTTCTTTTGATGAATTTCTATCTTTTCTTTTTCCACAGGAGAGAAAAAAGAAGAGACAGTGATTTTAGAATTAAACTCAATTTCATTTTCTAAAAATTTGATGTCTTCCATAAATGTCTCAAAATGTTTGACAATTTTAAATGCTGGAGGCATTTGTGGATCAACATCATTCTCTGTCAAATAATTGTCGAGATGTGCATCATTTTGGGAGAGATGATATATTTGTTCTGAGGTACGTATCAGCGTTTGTTCTGGTTTATCTTTTGGTGGCACAAATGATTTGCTTATGTGAGGTCGTGCATTATAATCATAATGTACTCTTGAAAACTTGTTTTGTGAATTTGATCGACCCTCAATCTTGTTTGCAAGAAAATCAGTTTCTTCATCAATAGAATACATAACAACACGTTGAAAGGAATCATCTAACAAAAATTTTGCATTGTATAACTTAGGATTGTCTTTGAGTGCTTTGTGTGAATTACGGGGTGTGTCACTTCCAAGTGCAAAACTTACTCCTTTAGGACTTGGTTTCACAGTTAGTTTTTGAATTTGGGTTACAGAATTACCCGTTTTATACACAACATTTTGAAATTCTTTGAGTTTGGTTTCCAAATCCAGAATTTCCTCAAGATATGAGTCAACACGTTTCCTAGTGGCTTGCTTTTCGTCAAGAAGATCCTGCTGAAATGTTGAAAGCTCTGATTGAGTTTTTAACAACTCAGAAGTTAAAGCATCAATTGTTTTTTGAATTCAAATTGATCCTTTTCTTTTTGAGAGAGAAGCTCAGCCTTAGAATCGGTTAATTCACGTACTTGGTTTTCTAAATTTTGAACTTTTACGTACTCTTGTTAAAAAGCAATTTCAAAACCTTTTTCACGTTTATCTTGTTTAAGATATCCCGAAAGTTGTTGTTTATAGCACTCATTATCCCGAGATAGTACTGCAATTTTGGCTTTTAAGGTCTGATTAAGTTCATTGCACTTCTCTATTTGTGATTGGGTGGACATTATTAAGGCCTGAAGCTCCGAATCTTGATTAGTCAAATTCTCATTTTGTTCAATCTGATCATGATTGTCATCTTCTATTAGATCATCAAATGAGACAACTGTTCTATCATCATCAAATGATATATCAGTGTTGATTTGATTATCTAAAGAAGATGAGAATGGTAAATCATTTTGAACAGAATGTTCACTTGAGAATGAAGATGCGGAAGGTGAAGCAATCTCATGTAGTAAACATGGTGGATCAAGTACCTGAGAAAGACCGTCAGTATCGTAGACCGGGCCTGTCTCGGACATATTCATTTCCTGCATATTAACCATGAGCATGACAGCTGCGTTTGCCTCAAGATCCTCCATATCATCTTCTGAGTCTGCATTTGCCATGAAGCTGTTTTCTTTCACATTCATCAAGCTTGCTTTCTCATCCTTAAGTGCCATCAAGAGAGCTTCTTTGTGATATGCACTGCCCATAGTACGAGGCTTTGGACATGCAGTAGCCATATGACCATTCCCTCCACAGTTGTAGCATGTGACTGAGGTATTTGCAATGCCTTTTGATTCTTTTCCATTCAATTGATTCCTGTTCTGATCTGCCCCCATATAATTCCTATTACCCCCAGACTGAAACCTTTGTTCTCCAGCTTGAAACCTTTGTGACCCATATCCTCCTCTGTTTCCTGAACCAAACCTTCCAGATGATCTATTCTGAATTTCTACCCGACCATCATTAACAACTGCCTGATTCCTTGTGTTTGAAGATGAGCGAAGGCGGTTGTTTGATTTGTTTGTGAATATTCCAAACGCTTTAGCAATCAACCCAAATGCTTCATTGAGGGAACTGAAAGCTTCTTTTTCTTCATCATATTCACTGTTGGTGTAAAATTTGGAATCAGTGTTGTTATAGGTTACCAATTGGTTGCCTGATTATTGAGATGGTGGTTCATATGGGACAAGTTGGTTTTGAGGTTGAAAGCTTGGTTGATAAGATGAGTTTCCAAATTCCTGAGAAGGTAGAGAGAAGTTTGGTTGAGCCATTAGTGCAAACGAATTAGGTTGTGGTCCTGGTATGAAACCTCCTCTTGCTGCTACTTCTTTGTCCACCTCTGATTGATGTTGTTTGAGAAAATCATAAATCAATCCATATTTGATCTCACCAATCTTCTTTGATTGCCTAACAAACGTTGCATATTTCTGCCATTCAGGACCTAGGCATCCCAGAAATTTGGAGTTGATTGCAATCCTTGGAAACTTCATGTTATGACGATCAAGGTCATTAACAACATTTGTGAAGCGGTGGTAGTAAGATTCGATTGTTTCCCCTGGTTCCATAATAAAATTGTTGAATTCCATGTACAATTTAGATTCAAGGTCTTCCTGATTGAGCTCTGTTCCTTCCATCAGAAGATGCACATGCTCCCACATGTCCTTAGCAGTCTTCTGAGCATCAACACTTCGATAGATGGGATTTGGAATTCCCTGAAGGATGAATGCCATTGCCATTCCATTTGCTTCTTGTTGTAAGGCTTGTTCGGTTGTATAGCTAGCAACAGCAACGGGAGTGGATGTTTCTTCTCTTTCAGGAGTTGCTGGAACAACTATTACTGGTTCAGGAAAGGGCCCCACAATGATGACATGCTTCAGATATGGTCCATGGGGTTTGCGGAGTTCAATGAATCGGAGAAACCTACTTGCCCACTGCACATAGTTTCCAGGTGTTAACATGGGTGGAGTATCTTGATTTCCAGCCTCATGACGAGATTGTTGACTGCTTATAGCTTCACACATCTTATGAAACCAGTGAGGTTCTCTGGACACTGAAGGATTGTTCTGAAGGTAATTTTGTTGCATTATTTGTTGTGGAGATAGTTGTGGTGGAGGAATGAATTGATGTTGTTGCACATATGCATGATGTTGTGGATATTGGTGAGGAAATTGTTGTTGTTGTTGAGAGTATTGTTGTTGTTGAGGATATTGCTGTAGCTGGTAGTAGTAATTAAAGTGTGGTGGTTGAGACATCTTGTAGTATCTTGAAACGGTTAAGGATCTTCAAAGGATAAAGACGGTTGTTGTGTGAAGATTAGATATGATTGATGACAAACGTGAAGAAATTATGAGGATTTTACTCTAGAAACTTGGAGATTTCAAATGATGAAACTCGAAGGATTTTACACTAGAAACTCAAATAATCTTGCAAAAGAAATCTGAAATGCGATTAAAAAATTCGATGAAGCAAAGTTCGATCAATCACTTGTTCGATCAAAGTTGTTCGATTATTGAAGTTCGATCAAAGTTGTTCGGTTACTGAATTTTGACTACTGAATGTTCGATTACTGAAGTTTGATGACGAAAGTTCGGTGACAAAAGTTAAGAAAGTTCGGTTACGAAAGTTTGATTACGAAAGTTCGGTTACGAAAGTTCGATCAAGAAGTTCGATTAAACCCAGAAATTCGATTATAACACCTAACTCGATGAATAATCAGTAATTCGATTAACGTACAAGTTCGATTAAACCCAGAAACTTCGGTGAACAAAAAATTCGATGAATATATATCTGAAGAACAGTAACAACTCGGATGAACAGTAACTAGTCTAACAAATCGGATTTCTTAATTTTTTCTTAGATCTAACCTTCTAACAACCTAAATTACCCCTAGGCGAATGATACCACTTGTTGTTTTATACTATTGTGAATTAAGCTACCACTAATTACCTACTAGATCTAGAGAGAGAAAGCTAGAGAGAGAAAGAGATGGAAGGGAGATGATTACACACTCTTAACAATAAACCTTCTTAATTCATCAACCAACAACCCTCTCCCTTGGATGGGAGGGGTATTTATAGTTTTACATGAGGTTGGGCTACTAGCCCTACTTACTTAACATAATACATAATAAACCATAATAAATGATAAAACGACACAGCCCATGGGCCTTCTACACGAGCTGGGCCTAATAACAAACCTAAAGGCCTAAGCAACCTAATACAAATGATCAATACTTGAAATATTACAAAACATGTTCCCAACAATTTGTTTGCTCGGGTGTACCTAAGTGTAGGAGTTGGTATATCTCCATGGATTTAATAATACTACTTGTTTCATATTCTAACCTAGTCTCCTTACTAACTTCCGGCCTATCGGTTGTTCCTGCCTCCTCTCCATCATTTCCGACAATGTCATCGTTGTGTGGATCAGACATAGTCGTTTCCGAGTAACCCTTATCCCGAGTGTCGGTTCTAGCACCTTCCTTTTTCCCTTCTTCCGCCCTTGTTTCTCCAAACTCCTAAATGTCAGAGAGTCTTTGAATTCTTCTTCACCTTTTACCCCCTTGTTTGATTTTACGTTCCTTACTCCCCATCTCTAGTCCTATTTAGGCGCTAGATTCTAATTGCCTATGCGTTTCAAGGGTAGGTCCGCTCGGTTCCGAGCTTTCCATAGAAACGTGAAGTCTACCAATCTAATGCTTGTATGCTTTAGATGTTTTGTCAGCAAGGTTGAGCAACTCTTGTAGGATAGCCATAGATTGTTTAGACGTTGCATCTTTGGCTGGTTGCAGGTTTCTCATCACTTTGTCATTTATTCTAACCTCAATAGGCCTTGCTGACAGATTGTTTGATTTCATCATATCTTGAATAAGAAGTTTGATGAATCGTACTTAAGGAATGTAGGGACCCTTCTTCTTCGTCTTGGTCCTGGTTTTGTTCTGAACTAATTTAACTTGCTCAATCCATAATAAAGAAGCATAGTCGAAATGGCATTGATTAATAACACCATAGAAGATCTGATAGATTCAGAATCTACCGGCATCAATCCTTGCTTCTTTCCTGGCGAGGCATCGATTAAGGATTGAGAACATGGTTGCCCAGAGTCCGAGTAGATGATTCCTTTTGAAGTCTGAAGTGTTCTTGATCTTTATAGCATCAGTATCAAAGCCCAGTTCCTTGAAGAATGAAACAATCTGTGTTGCATCCGGTAAGACTTCAAACCCTTGTCTATCATTTGATGTAGCAGTAGGTAAGTCAAGGACATTTCTTAGGGGATTGATGGTAATTTTTGCTGTGTATCTGTCCACTGTGACTTCCAGAGTTGGGGGTTTTGAGTCTTTTAGCACATGTATGGTATTCCAGAATTGTTGTACGTAAATCTGAGGGATTTCAATGGCTGTTTTGTTGAGAGCGGCCAGATTGGGTGATTTTTTAGTATTTCAACGATTATTGGATGACCACAATTGAAGTTGTAAGGGTTGAACAGGAAGTTGCTTTCACCGTATCTGATGTAGTTATCAGATGGAAGGATTTGTTCTTTTGTCAGTTGTGGTTGTGGAACTTGAACTTCTAGAACTTCTTGTGGTTGTTCTTGTTCTTGAGTCATTTTTGTGTATGTGATTCTGAAATGATATGAGAATTGTAAGTATATGGATAAGTTTAAATTCATTTATTTCACTCTGTCTGTTTTTGTATGCTCTGGCATTTCTTTTACGATCATATTTCTTTTCTTTTTCTTTTCTTATGCTTTCTTGCTTTTATAGCATAAGCGCATGCTCTTTTTTTTCACATGCGATTTAATACTCTCTGTCTGTTTTTGTTTTTCCTCGCAAAAAGTTTGTTTTGTGACACTTTTTCAAAAGATTTATTAGGTTTAAATTGAACGTTGTTTTATATTGTTCAAGCTTTAAACTATACGTTCATCTAATCTTTTTGAAGTTTTGGGAAAAAGTATCAACATTTGTTTCAAACTTAAGTAATCTATTATATACTAGATAACTTTATTAGAAATTTTTTTTACAAAGATAATTTAATTGCACGAGCATGAGATTTGTTGATAAATAACTAAACTTTGAACTCTCTATTACGTTGCCTAGTTAAAGGAGTCCATTATCAGCTTTTAGGTGATAACTATTCCTAATAACCATCTTGAAGATGAGAATTTTTAGGTTAAGTCATATAAAAGTCGTCTATTACGTTGTGTAGCTAAAGGGATGCATTATCAGTTTTGAAGTGACAACTAGCCCCAATAACCACCTTGAAAATGAGATATTCTTAGTTAAGACCGTATCAAGTTGTCTCAAAACCTTTTGTAAACAAATTTGAGTGAACTTTTCAAGGTTGCATGAATTGTTTTGTAATTTTGAAATTCATAGCTTTGGCAACCAAGAAAGAATTTGAATTTTATCCGTCAAAATCATTCATTCACATAGACATTGTAAAATGTCATTCACAAAGTGTTCATAAAAATTCAATCATTGATAAGTCTATTTATCTAATTAAACATATGCATCACGAACTAGTTTAGGGCAATTTGGAGATACAATCCTAGTCTAATTATTACTAAACTTAACATATGCAATTTTATGTCTCAATATTTAAAATTCTTCCTTAATTAAAAATTTGATCTTTGTTGAAATGAATATAAAATTGAGAAACACACTTGTGTTACAAAAATATTGTCTCATTGTTGAACTTTTTAGTTTTTGAAAAGTGATTTTCAAAAAAATTTGAAGTTTGAACAAGTTATGACTATTTTAGAAAAGAATGTTTGATCATAATTGTAACTTTGCTAAAATTTGTTAAAATGTTTGTTAAACTTTATACAAGTATAAAACATATAAAAGTTTTGCAAAGATTTTAAAATATTTGGGCAGAGTAACGTTTAGAATTGGTGGGTAACAGAGTTTCGCAAAATCTGCTATCGCAGGATTTGGTGTCGCAAACATAGTCAACTGTCGCAAACAAGATAAAACAGGTATCGCAAACCAATGTTGTGATAGTAAATTGCTATCACAACAAGTTTCGTATAGGGCTGTCGCAAAGAAAAGTTGTGATAGCAAGTTATCGCAACACATTTTGGAAATGTGCTATCGCGAGGTCATCCGTTGCGACACTAAGTGTAAAACTGTTGTCGCAACCAATGTCTCGTAAATTTTAAATTTCTATTAAAATAAGATTTTGGCTCTATCCTAAAGTCTCACTTTCCACCATTACTGGTGTCGCATCCTTAACTGTTCATCTTTGACCCAAAATTGATCCATTTTACCCCAAATCAAACCGTTTAAGTTCCCGTTTTCTTTCATAAACATGATCTAAACATCTTTTTTCAGTCATCTAACCATAAGAATTTAACTAAAACACTCTAAATCGCAAATTCAATAGTGATCTAAGTGTCGTATGAATAAGCAGCCTTAACAAAGATGTAAAATGATTAGTTAAATACATTTGTTAGCTTACTTTTTTCACGAAAAACACTTGAGATCAAGAAATCACTATTAACGCGTGAGTTTTTGCGATTCGAGTGTTTGGGTGCAAAGGAGAGAGAAAGTTTGTGATAGAAAATAGGGTTTGTGTGTTTTTCTCTCGCAGTCACTAGGTGGGTTATTAACCCTTTTTGACTTTTTGACCCAGGTCTGCTAGAGTTTTGGACTGAGGGAGGGTTCAATAGCAGTTTTAATGTTTTAGCAAAACTCCCCCTTGGCTTAAGCTCTCATTTCACACAAAATCCTTTTTTTTAGCATTTTATTTTTAACAAAGTTTTTGAAAACATTTTAGTTCAAATAAATGAACGTTTGTGTTATATCAAAAATGTTTAAATAAAATTTATCACTCCCCCTCGAAGTGATGGAATTTTCCAACGTTTAAACAACATTTTATGTTAAATTTCCAACAACATTTTTGTTTTATTTTCCAACAACTTAACAATTTATTCATTGATGTTCAAAAACAAACATCTCAATTTCTCCCCCTCAAAAATAGCTTAATATTTTAAACTATTTTTTATCTATTATTGAAGTGGGTAGCATTGTTTTTGAAAATTTTATTCTTACTTGAGCTAAAAAAAATTATATTAATAATCAGAAAAACATGCTCAAGATTTGTTTATCATGAGCAAAAAATTTTAGAAAAAAGTTTTATAAAAAACTTTTTCTAAAATCTTGTATAAATTTTGCTCACGATAATTAAGAAGATTTCTCTTCTTTTCTGAAGGATTGACGCACTGAAGTGTATATTCAGGGTCCTTTCTTTAAAAAACGGGTGTTGATCTGTGATTTAATCAACAGCCATTATGAGTTAATAATTACCCGATTGGTTTACCAGAGGTACTTGTAATTTTTGTTACTTTGGTGACTTCTTTGACTTTTTGATCTTCTTTGTCATGTTCATCACGAATGCTTGCCATTCTTAGACGTTGTCGTAGGCATTCAAATCTTTCCAGTGGAAAAGCTTTTGTGAAGAAGTCGGCAATTTGGTAATCAGTTTTCACGAAGTACAATTCCATAGTCCGTCTTTCTACATGTTCCTTGATGAAATGGTATCTGACTGCTATATGCTTTGTCCGTGAGTGCTTTACCGTGTTACAAGAGATGGCAATGGCACTTTGCGAATCACAATAAATTGGGATTTTGTCGTAGAAGAAACCATAGTCCGTCAATTGTGTTTTCATCCATAGTACTTGTGCACAGCATCCGGAGAGGGATATTTATTCAGCTTCTGCAGTGGATAAGGCAGTGTGATTCTGCTTCTATGAAGACCAACTGATTAACTTCTCCCCCAAGAATTGAGCAAATCCTGAAGTACTTTTGCAATCAATTTGGCAACCTGCATAATCTGCATCTAAATAGGCAATTAGTTCAAAACCGGTATCTTTCGGATACACAAGGCCCATATGAATTGTTCCTTTTAGGTACCGAAAGATCTGTTTTACAGCAGTAAGGTGCTTTTCCGTAGGCCTTGATTGGTAACAGGCACACATGCAGACAACAAAATGTATATCAGGCCGACTAGCGGTAAGATACAAGAGTGAACCAATCATACTACGGTATTTTGTAGCAACAATTGGTTACCACCTCTATCTTCATCTAGTTTAGGCTTGTGTTGCATTGGTCTACTTATTGAGTCAGATTTTTCCATTCCAAACTTTTTCAAAATTTCTGTCGTATATTTGTTTTGATGAATAAATATACCACGAGGAGTTTGATTAATTTGCAGACCCAAAAAGAATTTTACTTCACCCATCATGCTCATCTCAAATTTCTGTCGCATGATATTTTCAAAATTTTTGCAATATTTTGGATTTGTCGATTCGAAAATGATATCATCGACATAAATTTGGACTAGCATGATGTCGTCACCTTTTCGTCTAATAAATAAAGTTGGATCGATTGAACCTTTGACGAATTTGTGTTTGAGTAGATATTCTGACAACACTTTATACCATGCACGTGGTGCTTGCTTGAGTCCGTAGACGGCTTTGTCAAGAATATAGACATCATCCGGATGGTCTCGATCAACGAAGCCTTCTGGTTGACTTACATACACCTCTTCCTCTAACTCCCCATACTAAAAGGCCATTTTCACGTCCATTTAGTATACGGTGAAAGATTTGTGAGCTACATAAGCTAAGAATAAGCGTATTGCTTCGATCCTAGCAACTGGTGAAAATGATTCATTAAATTCGATTCTTTCTTCTTTATTGTAACCTTTGGCAACAAGACGAGCCTTGTTTCGGATTACATCACCGTCTTCATCAAGCTTGTTCTTTAGAATCCATTTCAAAGCAATTATGAGTTTTCCTAAAGGACGTGGAACCCTTCGCCAGACGCCATGGCGTGTAACACCCCCAAATCGGACCAGCGGAAGCATACAAGTCTTGGGGTGCTACCCGATTGCTATCACAACACAAGGTACAAAGAACGGTTTTACTTCAACTGTTTTAGAAGAAATTTCATAATTTAAAAACATTCAATTTACATTATTCCAAAATTGTACGGAAAATATAGGTCCATAAAGGATTTGAAGTGGTCCCAAATAGTTTGTAGAGTAATCTATAACCATGCCATGCCCTTTGACAAGCTCCTCCAAAAGTAAGTTATGCAGCAGAAAAGATCTAACACCTGAGATAAAACATGCTAAAAGTCAACACAAAGGTTGAGTGAATTCATAGGTTTAAAAGTAAAATAGTTGATCACAATATTTTAGGTTTAAGAGAAAGTGGGCTACGTTGTTTTACACCCATAAGTTCAGATGTTACCACTGCACTAAGCTCATGACACGCAAAACGTTAACCGGCACCAATAACATTGGCGTAAGTCGAAAGTAACCGCGGAATTTCATAATATAACAGTTGCCCTCAAGAAGGTACTTTGCCAGATACCTTGATAAAATCGAATATAGTACATAACATGCGGACCGGACCTAGTCAACATGGCGGGAGGGTCAATTCCTATAGGCCTATATCCCTATATTCGCGCTCACTCGCAAGTGATTAATGGTTCAAGATCGAGGGACTTGCTTTTGGCAAGGACGGTACTTAGTGCTTATCAGATGTTCAGCAGAGTTTTCAGTTCAAAGAACAGTTTTCAAACAATTGTGATCATAGTAAAAACAGTAGCATGTATCTCACCCCAAGTAGTTTACAAAACATTTAAAATAAATAAGAGTGGGGTTATGAACTCACCTCAGTATGCAGCAATGCAAGATATCACAACTAGTATAAAGTAGTAAGACACAATGGCATTCAGGAAATATAAGCACAACGGTACTGGATCGGCACAACCTAATAAGTAACATGTTTTAGAAATAATCCTCAAGTAATTTATGAAGTAGCGTTCGTTGAATACTCGTGTTAATATAAAAGGGTTTAGTTTTCAATGGCGATAAAAGAAGTAAACATTTATATCTCGTGTGGATGTTAGAGAAATATTAAGATGATAAAAGTCGGCGAAACGTAATCAAACAAATAGAAAAGAATGGAGAAGAGGAGTAAAATGCTCTCGTGTAGAAGTCGTAAAATGTACAATCAAGCAATAACTCACGCCAAAATGAATAGAATCAAGAATGAACGAATAAACGATATCGAATGAATATAAGACTAAAGATAAGTCGATGAAGGAGTTGGATGTTTACCCCGTATCCCAAAATGTAACTTTGTATATGTTTGGATAAAGTCATTTTGTATAAATCTATAAGATCTTTGGCATGCTTATAATTTTATAATTATTGGAAGGTTTTATAAACTTTGGCGTAACGCGTCCGCTTATATTACGTTCCCGAGTTAACTTGAATATTTGTAAACAAGTTTTATTACAAATTTTATAAGTTTTAAAAGTTTCATATTATTATTATTCGGGTAATTATTTGATTTGGTTTATCGGATAATTTGTGTCCATTCGGGTCCAAATATATTAAGCTCAACGAGTCTAATATATTCTTCCATCTCTTGTATCAAATCATACAATAAACCTACACTAATATCGTAAATCCAATAACGGTTACAATGATTTTCTGAATGACAATCTATTACAATAATTTTACAAATAGCATGAATTGGTGACAAAATCCTGGAATAACTCCGTTAGCATCCAACCTCATCATCGATCACGAATAAAAAACAAAAAGATTAAGTTAGTATATGATCAAGTGAGTGTAAAATAATGATACAATTAAATTTATAAATGTATTTTAAATCACCAAGTAACCAAAACACACTCCTTGTAAGATGGGGCTTCGGCCCAACCTATACTAGACGTTTATTACCACTTTGGGCTTCGGCCCAAAGTTTAACTCAAACACACTATCAATGAATGTTGGGCCTAAGAGCCTGCTAAGAAAACAAACAAACCCTTGTATGTCA
This sequence comes from Artemisia tridentata subsp. tridentata, assembly GCA_021014915.2. NCBI lineage: Eukaryota > Viridiplantae > Streptophyta > Magnoliopsida > Asterales > Asteraceae > Artemisia > Artemisia tridentata. The sequence continues at coordinate 251,869,179 of CP139504.1, forward strand.
TGGGCTTAAGCCCGGTGCCAAAACCAAATGCAACTCTCAATATACACAATACAATACGGTTTTCAAAATAAATGGGTTTTACCAACACAGGTTTTTCAAGCTCCTTGACTCTATACATTAACATATTTTAACCATTTTACAAACTCGTTTTGACACCCTGGTGGTTTCGTGACCAAAACTGAACCAAATAACCACTCCTAGGTGGTGTTCCTTTGACGTTCCAAATTACACCCTTTGTGGGGTTGAGTTAGCCGAGACCCAAAACCCACAACGAGCATCACTCTTTGTGGTGTGTCGCGTTCAATAAACTAATCACAACAAAACCTATACAACCCTAGTGGTTGTATAGCCTAGACGTCACCACAACCCACCTCTTACGAGGCGTATCTCATAGCCAAAACTCACCTAGACCAACTGAAAACGTAACCACAAGAATAACACGACACAAGCATCACCAAGTAAACTCCAAACAACCAAACACATCAAACCGTGACTCCCATGAGTCACGGCTCCACTCTATTCAAGGCTTAGCCCATTCGGCTAACAAAAAAACTCAACCAAACGACTTCAAACCCACAAATAAATAAACAAGGACGAGTTTATAAGTTTCAATATAACCAAATAAACATAACAATCACCGTGTCAACTCAACTCGTGAGTTGACTCGGGCGAGTCAAGTGAGTCGGTACTAGTTTTGGTGTTTAAAACTAGATCCACACGAGTTTGCTTAAGAAAACATTAGGTTTTATTAGTTTTAGTTTTAAAATAGTTTAGTTTAATTATTATTCGATTAGGGTTTTAATAAAATGAATGAAATAAAAAGAGTAATGGCGCGTGAGCTTACCAACAAGAGAGAGAAGAGAGGAGCAGGTGGCAGCATGTGGTGGCTGCGGCGATGTAGCTCCGATCACCACCAAACAAGTTCCTTTGGTCTTCGAGTGCTCCAGAAATGAATAGGGGGAATAGATATATGCAGCGGTGGGATTATTCGGGGTGGTCGAAAATTGGCCGAATTCCGATGATGGCGCCGGAACCCTAGAGAGAGGGAGAATTCCGGTGAGGGGTGGTCTTAAATGGGGGGGGGGGGGGTGAAAGAGAGAAAGGGTTTATATACACCTAGGAGGGGCTAGACTTGGACAAAGGAAAGTGTGGGGGCGGTGGTGTAAGTTTAAAGAGGGGGTAGAATACGTAATTTTGCTAATCTTTTAATAAAAACCGTTGTGGGTCCCATTTAGTGTATCAAACTCCCGTTTTAATTTACGGGACTTGCACTATTGAGTCTAAAATAATTTTTCCGATGAAAACGAGTATTAATATGCATAGCTTTCTCGGAATTAATTTATTTAGTAAATCGATTCGTTTCGTGTATTTTAGGTTGTGACGGCTCAATAAATGAATAACACTCACATTTATCAAGATCTCTACTGTTTTTCAAGCCCAAACAAGTTCAAAGAAATTTAAAAGCTAAGGAAAATAAAAAATAAATGTTTTTGCTAGTAAAATAAATATAGGAAATTTACCGGGTGTTACAGTACATACCCCTAAAAAGGAATCGCTTCCTCGCAATTTAGTTGAAGTTATAGGCCGGAATAATGTCGGTGAAAAGGTGATGGTGCTAGTAGCAGATTTGAGTCTCACTAGGCTGTTTTAAGGGTTTCTCCTTGACTGTGGGAGGGTGCCTAGGTGGTCTGCCATAAGTTGTCTCCCTTCTCTTATTTTGTTGAGGTACAATAATTCATGAAGTAAGTCTAATAAGAGGAAACAATTTAAGTCTTAACTACACGATGTTTCACAATTTTGTCAGCGTGGTCTCCTCTCAAATTCTCACGGTCTTAACCTAATATATGGTTTATATCCTATTGACCCAAAATTTAAATCTGAAACATGTAAGGTGGTAAAAATGGCGGAGTGACTGATCTTCAATATTTTTGTTTCGAAAGTGTGTGTTTTTCCTCCTTAAAGGAATGGTTAAAAAAAATTTTGTTTGAAAACTTTATTTGGGTAAATGTTTGTACGAATTTGACCAAAATTACTTTCCAAGTATTATACATTTCTTTGTTGGGAATTAATAGTTACGTAAGATGACACATTTTTTTTAAAAGATTGAAAATCTTGTAAGACGGGTTTTTAATCATGGTATGGGTAAGGTAATTTTCACAAAAATCAACGTTTGACAATTTCTCAACAAAAGTTTGATAAAATTTGACCATAAGAATTTAATCCTCAAAATAGGTATTTCAAAAAAAAAAAAAAAAAAAAAAAAAAAAAAAAATAACTACGAGTTTCAAGGTTGGTATAAAAACATTTTAAGAAAGGTCATTAAAAGTAAGAACATCAGAGAAGAAGAGTAGTCGAGCATGTACGTCCACCTATGTTCCTAAGTATCCAAGGAAAATGATCCAGTTGTCAATGCTGAGCGAGGTTCAATGTTTAATATCAGACGAAGCTCACAGATGTAAGTATCCAACTTGTTTAAACGGTACTAAAAAGGTATCCTGACAAAAAATGTTGTACTGGCGGTCTGAAAGGGATAACTCAGTGCTAAGAGGTATCATGACTTAAACGGTTGCACTAGTGACCTGAAAGGCCTGAATCAGCCTGCCACTATGTTGAAAAAAGTCCTTTTTGTTTACAAGGGAAGGTTGGGTATCAATAGTCGCTAGGTAGGCTAAGATCTCTTGGCATCCCGGTGCAGAAGTCGGGTCATATAAAAGAAATGGGTTCTGAGCATGTGTTGCCCATAAATCCTAGAGAGCAAAAATGCCATAAGAGCGATGGTATATGGATAACCTAGTTCAACGTATACACTACTAATAAGGGAATCTAATCACATAGAACGAATGCGGTAACTTATTCAGTAATTAGAACAGTGACAAGGCTTGGTAGGTTGTTATCTATGGTCTTACGAAAAGGTGTGGGATCCACTTCTAAGGTTTGGTTTATTTTCAAAAGGGAAATATTGGTGATTCTGTTTATGAAGTAATAGTATGAAAACACTTTCCATGGAAGTAAATCGTTCACATGGTGATTGTAAAATACTTTATAAAATAGTTTTGTAGAATAGTTTATAGAGTGATAGAGAACAACTTATTATTTATAAAATAATAATAAGACCATAGTTAAATTCGTGATCTATTAGCAAAATAGCAAATCGGTTTATACAATGATTTGTGAGATGATTTGTAAGACAATGCATAGAGTAATAAGAAAATCATTTGTTATCTATAAAATATTAGCAAAACTGTAGTTTACTTAGTGATTTAGTAGCAAAACAGTTCGTCGGGTGACAGTAAAATAGTTTTGGAAAGTAATGGCTAAATAATTCGTAAGATAATAGTAACACAGTTTTATTGTTTTTAAATCAAACAGTGGCTAAATCAGCTCACAGGAGAGTAAAGGGTTCATAAAGATGTAGTAAAACTTGTGGGATAATTGTAACATAGTTTACAAAATTTTTGTGAAACTGTTTGTTGGTTTATGAATAGTAGTAATGTAGCGAATCGGTTTATTACTTAATAATAGGATGGCTTGTACAATGAGTTGTAAAACAATTTATAGGGCAGTAGGAAAACAATTCATTATTTATAAAATAGTAACAAAACTGCAGTTTGTAATATATCCGTAGGACAGTAAATCGGTTTATAAAATAATTGGTGGAATGACATTAAGAATTTAATTTATTGTTTATAAAATAGTGGTAAGGTTAAAATTTTTTGTTTTTAAGATATAGTAGTAAAACATTTTGTAGGACGACCGCAAAATAGTCGATAGAATAATTGAAACGGTTTGTGTGAATTTGTGTGTAGTGGTAATAATAATGGAATGTGAAATGATGTAGTAAGTGAGTTGATTACTTATAGAAAAGCTTGTTATAATTGTTAAGGTAACGAATTTAAAAGTGAAATAATGGGATGACAAGTAGGTTATAGTATGTAGTAATAGCATAATAGTATTTGACACTTTGATTATTACATGTTCAAATATAGTGAAAAACGTAATTGAAGTATGATGGTTCGTAAAAGTTGAAAAAGAACGATATTGCTTAAGTGCGTGAATAACTAAAATGAGATGAGTATGTATGAAGTTAAGATAGGGATTTGAAACTATTTTTATTACGGCTAATGTGCCCCATGAGTGGTGATTATTAAAACAAAAGTGTTGAAAAATAAAACATGTTTAAGATTTGTAGAAAGGATAAACAAATGCTAATGAGAGTGCTATAGTTGAAAACCCATGTAAAGTTTAAATGTGGAAAGAATTGTGTAGGCAAAAAGGGGTAAAAGTAAAAGAGTTGAAAATGATTAACGAGGATTAATGAATGCAAGTTATAGAAAATGTGTAATTTTAATAAATAGGTTTCATATACTCTATGGAGCTAGCTAAAATAAAAATGGATGTAATAGAGTGGATGTTAAAAGGTAAAAAGCTTGGATCCATGGTTAAAGTGTAAAAGTGTGAAATGGTTAATGATTCTTCGCGGTAAATGGTTAATGATCCATGGTTTGTACAAATCCTGACCAACCGAATTTGAATTATCTAAATCAGTATCAGCTTCGGAACACGAACACTAGGGCGAACCTCTATCATGGTCAATACAAGTAACTCTACTTACAAAATTAAGGTTAATGTTTCCTCATGAGTATTATTTTCTCGTTTACAGTCTCCAAAGTTCAATTCATACGATTAGACCACTAATGTGTCCATTTTGGCTGACGGGTTGCCTCCTAAGGTAACTAATGATGTCATCCAACTAATTGGTTTATAGTACGGTGTATACAAGCTTTCTCACAATTTGGGGGGGTGGGGCGGGGGGGGGGGGGTCTGGGAACACGAGACATGTGACCTAATGGCCTAGGCCAATACCAGAGTAATCATGTTTTCAAAATAGTTTTCGAATAGTATTCCAAAATAGTATTTCCAAAATAATATGTTCAAAATAGTGTATCTCAAAATATTGAGCTCACAGTAGTGTATCCAAAACAGTTCTCAAAATAGTGAATCAGTACAATACGTCTTTAAAATAGCGAAACCAGTGTTGACCTTCCAAAACAGTATTTAAAATAGTATGTCGAGATAGTGTACCCAAAATAACGCATCCAAAAATAGTTTTTCGGAAATATCGTTTTCAAAATATCGTATCAATTTAAATATATATTCCATAAAATAACGTATCGCAGTTCATTGTTTTATAAAGGGGTATTAAGGTAGACTACTGGTATTCCCGAGGGATAAGTGAAAGGCTAGGTATCTTTTCCAAAAATATGGGCTCGGGTTGCTACATAAGTTCCTAAGGCTTCTGATGGGTTACAAATCGACCTATTGTAGGTTTTCTAGGTCTTGCCAAAGATTCGTTGGTTATTTCGTTGTTTACCTCCATCAAGAGATTCATCCTAAAAGTGCTATTGAAGGGTCATTCTTAGACGACTAGTGATCTAACCCGGTTCATTCATTGAGTGTAAGGTTTGGGGTAGTGATGGCTGTAACATAACCGAAAACAAAACAAGGCTTAAAGAAACAATTTCAAATGAGACTCAAAATCGCGGAATCAAGCAATCTCAATTCAAATAAAGCCAAAATCAAACACTCCAATAAAGTCAAACGTGCTTATTACAATATCGGACGAGTTAAAATAATCAGCTCGAATTCAAAACAGCGACCGATCGGGTCTCACCTGACCCAGTGTGAACATAATTAGACGACGACGGACGAGTAATCCATATGTGCGGAGAGGTATAGCGATTCGAAGAGTATTACGATTCGTAAAGTGTTGCGATGTCGGTGCGTCGTGTGTAGGGGTAAACCTTCGTGATATTCGGTGCTCGTGTACATATGCAAAATCAAGTATAAAACCAATTTGGACATAATTCTATTGTAACTACTCTCAGTATCGCAAAATCGTTGTCCCTGGTTGAATACAGGTGATCAGTCTACATTCAGCCGAGGTTCAGTGAATTTTGAAATACTCAGCTTAGTTACACTAGTAGTATGTCCTTCACTTTTAAAGTCGTTTTGAAAACCATGACGAGTGTCCGAACTCGAAATCAAATAGTGTGTTTACACAAGGAAATAGCGTAACTCTGTGACAGGTTCGGTGCATCGACGTAAATATATGAAAATACTTATATTGAATAGCAAAAATAAGGGGAAATACAAACCATCAAATAGCAAGGCACATATCTAATCAAATATATTATCCAAACAAAATTATAAGCGAGGCATCGGCTCGGCAGGCAGGCACGTGACTGTCATAGGATTAAGTTTTCGTAAAAATGGTTATAATCTAGGTTTTTGAAAATACCCAGTTCTCTATAACCTGTGGCTCTGATACCATTCTGTAACACCCCCAAATCGGATCAGCAGAAGCATACAAGTCTTGGGGTGCTACTCGATTGTTATCATAACACAAGATACAAAGAACGGTTTTACTTCAACCGTTTTAGAAGAAATTTCATAATTTAAAAACATTCAATTTACATTATTCAAAAATAGTACTGAAGATATAGGTCCTTAAACGATTTGAAGTGGTCCCAAATAGTTTTCAGAGTAATCTATAACCATGCCATGCCCTTTGCCAAGCTCCTCTAAAAGTAAGTTATGCAGCGGAAAAGATCTAACACCCGAGATAAAACATGCTAAAAGTCAACACAAAGGTTGAGTGAATTCATAGGTTTAAAAGTAAAATAGTTGATCACAATATTTCAAGTTTAAGAGAAAGTGGGCTACGTTGTTTTACATACATAAGTTCAGATGTTACCACTGCACTAAGCTCATGACACGCAAAACGTTAACCGGAATCAATAACATTGGCATAAGTCGACAGTAACCGCAGAATTTCATAATATAACGGTTGCCCTCAAGAAGGTACTTTGCCAGATACCTTGATAAAATCGAATATAGTACATCACATACGGACCGGACCTAGTCAACATGGCGGGAGAGTCAATTCCTATAGGCCTATATCCCTATTTTCGCGCTCACTCGCAAGTGATTAATGGTTCATGATAGAGGGACTTGCTTTTGGCAAGGACGGTACTTAGTGCTTATCAGATGTTCAGCAAAGTTTTCAGTTCAAAGAACGGTTTTCAAACAATTGTGATCATAGTAAAAACAGTAGCATGTATCTCACCCTAAGTAGTTTACAAAACATTTAAGATAAATAAGAGTTGGGCTATGAACTCACCTCAGGATGCAGCAATACAAGATATCACAACTAGTATCAAGTATTAAGACACAACGGCATTCAGGAAATATAAGCACAACGGTACTGGATCGGCACAACCTAATAAGTAACATGTTTCAGAAATAATCCTCAAGTAATTTATGAAGTAGCGTTCGTTGAGTACTTGTGTTAATATAAAAGGGTTTAGTTTTCAATGGCGATAAAAGAAGTAAACATTTATATCTCGTGTAGACGTTAGAGAAATATTAAGATGATAAAAGTCGGCGAAACGTAATCAAACAAATAGAAAAGAATGGAGAAGAGGAGTAAAATACTCTTGTGTAGAAGTCGTTAAAATGTACAATCAAACAATAACTCACGCCAAAACAAATAGAATCAAGAATGAACGAATAAACGATATCGAATGAATATAAGACTAAAGATAAGTCGATGAAGGAGTTGGATGTTTACCCCGTATCCCAAAATGTAACTTTGTATATGTTTGGATAAAGTCGTTTTCTATAAATCTATAAGATCTTTGGCATGTTTATAAGTTTATAAATATTGGAAGGTTTTATAAACTTTGGCGTAATGCGTCCGCTTATATTACGTTCCAGAGTTAACGTGAATATTTGTAAATAAGTTTTATTACAAATTTTTATAAGTTTTATAAGTTTCATATCGTTAATATTCGCGTAATTATTAGATTCGGTTTATCGGATAATTTGTGTCTGTTCGGGTCCAAATATATAAAGCTCAACGAGTCTAATATATTCATCCGTCTCTTGTATCAAATCATACAATAATCCTACACTAATATCGTAAATCCAATAACGGTTACAATGATTTTTTGAATGACTAATCTATTACAATAATTTTACAAATAACATGAATTAGTGACAAAATCCCGGTATAACTCTGTTAGCATCCAACCTCATCATCGATTACGAATAACAAACACAAGGATTAAGTTAGTATATGATCAAGTTAGTCTAAAATAATGATACAAATAAATTTATAAATGTATTTTAAATATCCAAGTAACCAAAACACACTCCTTGTAAGATGGGGCTTCGGCCCAACCTATACTAGATGTTTATTACCACTTTGGGCTTCGGCCCAAAGTTTAACTCAAACACACTATCAATGAATGTTGGGCCTAAGAGCCTGCTAAGAAAACAAACAGACCATTGTATGTCATGGGCTTAAGCCCGGTGCCAAAACAAAATGCATCTCTCAATATACACAATACAATACGGTTTTCAAAATAAATGGGTTTTACCAACACAGGTTTTTCAAGCTCATTGACCCTATACAGTGAACATATTTTAACCATTTTACAAACTCATTTTGACACCCTGGTGGTGTCGTGACCAAAACTGAACCAAATAACACCACCTAGGTGGTGTTCCTTTGACGTTCGAAATCACACCCTTTGTGGGGTTGAGTTAGCCGAGACCCAAAACCCACAACGAGCACCACTCCTTGTAGTGTGTCGCGTTAAATAAAAACCAATCACAACAAAACCTACACGAACCTAGTGGTCGTATAGCCTAGACGTCACCACAACCCAACTCTTACGAGGCCCGTTATATCTCATAAGCCAAATAACCTCACCCCTAGACCCAACCTGAAAACACGTAACCCCCAACAAGAATAACAAACACAGCAAGCCAAATTCCCAACCAAGTAAAACCTAAACCAACAAACACAATTCCAAACCCGTGACCTCCCCAATGAAGGGTTCCACGGCCTCCCCACTCTTAATATCCAAGGCCTATAGCCCCATTCGGCTTTAACAAAAAAAAAAAAAAACTCCCAAACCAAACGACCAATTCCAAACCCCACAAAATAAATAAAACCCCAAGGAACGAGTTTTTAATAAAGTTTCAAATATTAACCAAAAATTAAACCCATAACAAACCCCACCCGAGTCAACCTCCAACTAGTGATTTGAACTCGGGCGATCCCCAAGTGATTACCCGGTACCTAGTTATAGGGTGGATTAAAACTAGATCCACCACAGGTTTTGCCTTAAGAAAAAACATTAGGTATTTGATTAGTTTTTATTTTAAGTTTTTAATAAAAGTTTATATTTTATTAATATTTTCGATTAGGGGTTTTTTTTAATAAAATGATGAAATAAAAAGAAGTAATGGCCCGCGTGAGCTTTACCAACGAGAGAAGGAAGAGTGAAGTGAGCCAGGTGGGCAAAGCAATGTGGTGGCTTTTGCGGGCGATGTAAGCCCCCCTCCCGATCCCCACCAACCAAACAGTTTCCTTTGGGATCCTTCCGATTGCTCCAGAAAAATGAATAGGGGGAAATATAGAATTAAATATGCAGCGGATGGGATTTATTCCCCCGGGGTGGGGTCCGAAAAATTGGCCCGAAAATTCCCGGTGAATGGCCGCCCGGAACCCCTAGAGAGAGTGGAGAATTCCCGGTGAGGGGGGTGACTTAAAATGGGGGGGGGGGGTTGAGAAAGAGGAAGAAAAAGGGATTTTTATATATACGCCTAGGAAGGGGCCTTTAGAACTTGGGACAAATGGAAAGTGTGGGGGGGGGCGTGGGGGGTGTTAAGTTTAAAGAGGGGGTATAAAAAACGTAATTATTTGCTTAAAATCTTTTTTAATAAAAAAACCGTTGTGGGGTTTCCCATTTTAGTGGTTATCAAACATCCCCCGTTTTTTGTTTAATTTTACGGAACTACCCCTTTTTGCAACCTATTTTGTGTTCCTGACAATACTTTATTTCCGATCAAAAAGAGATTATAATTAAAGCATAGGCTTTCCCTCGGAAAAATTAATTATTTATTTAAAGTAAATCGTTTCGTTTTCCGTGTAAATTTAGGTTGTGCCGGCCCTACCAATTATAAAATTTGAAATAACAACTCCCACATTTTAATTCCAAGATCGTACTTGTATCTTTTCTCAAGCCCCAAAACACAAGTTCAAAAGAAATTTTTAAAAAAGCTTTAGAGGCAAAAATAAAAAAAAAAAAAATGTATATAAGCTAGATAAAATAAAATATAGGAAAAATTTACCGGTGTTAACAAGTTGAAAAAAACACCCCCCCTAAAAAGGAATCGCTTTCCCCCTCGCAATTTTTTTTTAGTTTTTTCACGATTTTAAAAGTCCCCCGGAAATAAATGTCCCCCGGGTGGGAAAAAGGTGAAGGTGCTAGTAAGCAAGATTTGAGTCTCCACTAGGCGCCTGTTTTTTTAAGGGTTTTTTATATCCTCCTTGAACTGAGGGGGAGGGGGTGCCCTAGGTTGTCTGGCCATAAGTTTTTTTGTTCCACCCTCCCCCCCTTCTACCCTTGTTTTTTGTAGGTGATTGGAGGTACAATAATTCATGAAAGTAAGTCTAATAAGATGAAACATTTTCAGTTCTTAAATTAACTACAACGGAATGTTTTTTCCACAAAATTTTGTCCAGCGTGGTTACCCCACTCTTCCCCACCCTCCAATTCCTCCACGGTCCCCTAACCCAAAATATTTTCATTGGTTTTTTAAATATTCCCTAATTTTGGACCCAAAATTCAAATCCAGAAACATGGTAAAGTGGTTAAAAATTTGAATGGGCCGGGAGTGACTGATCTTTCAAAATTATATTATTGTGTTATTTCGAAAAGTGTTGTGTTTTTTTCCCTCCCCTTAAGGGAAGGGTTTTAAAAAAAAATTTTTTGTTTGATTTGAACTTTTATTTGGGGTAAAAATGTTTTTGTAACGAATTTTTGACCCAAATTACTTTCCAAGTATTATAAACATTTCTTTTTTGTTAGGAAATTTAATAGTTTTAAACTTAAGAGTGACACCACATTTATTTTTAAAAGATTTGAAAATCTTTGTTAAGACGGGTTTTTTTTAATCATGGTAGGGGTAAGGTAATTTTCCCCTTTCACAAAAAATCCAAACGTTTGAAACAATATTCTCAACCAAAAAAAGTTTTTATGATAAAATATGAACCATAAGAATTTCATTCCCTCAAAAATAGGTAAATTTCAAAAAAAAAAAAAAAAAAAAAAAAAAAAAAAAAAAAAAAAAAATCCACTACTAGTTTCAAGGATGGTTTAAAAAAACCATTTTAAAGAAAGGTCCATAAAAAGTAAGAACAATCAAAGAAGAAGAGTATCGAGTCATGTTTAATGTCCACCCTAGCTATTTTTTACCCCTACAAGTTATCCAAGGAAAAAAATGAAATTCCGTTGAACCCAATGCTGAGCCGAAGGGTTCAATTATTAATATCCAAGACGAAGGCCCTCACAGAAGTCAAGTATCCAACTATGTTTTAAAACGGTACTAAAAAAGGAATCCAGTTAAAAAACAAAAATTAGATTGTACTGGCGGTCTGAAAGGAAAATTAACCCCCACCCAGTTGCAAGAAGAGTAACATACTTCACCCGTTATTTGCCAAACTAGATGGTCCCTGAAAAAAGGCCTGAATCACCCAGCCTAACTAATGTTGAAGAAAAAGGTCCCCACCACCCACCCCCCTTTTTTATGTTTACAGGGGAAGGTTTGGGTAATCAAATAGGTCCCCCCCCCCCCCCCCCCCCCCCCCACCCCCCCCCCCTAGGTTAGGCAAAGAAATCCTTCCTTGGCATCCCCGGGGCAGAAAGTCCCCGGGTTCCCATAATAAAAGAAATGGGTTTTATTATCTGAGCCTAGTTTATGCCCGCCCTAGAATACACCCCTACAGAGAGAAAAAAATGGCCCATAAGAGGCCGATGGTAATATGGATAAACCTAGTTCAACGTATAACCCACTACCTAATAAAGGGGAATCTAATCCACATAGAAAACGAAATGGCGGGATAACTTATTCCCAAAGTAAATTTAGAAAACAGTGACAATGCTTGTAGGTATTTATGTTTATCTAAGGTCCCCCCCCCCCCCCCCCCCCTCTCACCCGAAAAAGGTTGTGGGAGTCCCAACTTGCCCCCTAAGGGCTTGGTTGGGTTTATTTTCAAAAGGGGGGGAAAATATTGGTGAATCAATGTTTTTTTATGAAGTAAAAAAGTAAAATGAAAAACACAATTCCATGTCAATAAATGGGGTACACATGGGTGATTTTTTGGGTAATATACTTTTTTTATAAAAATAGTTTTTGTAAGAATAGTTTAATAAAGTTGAAAAGAGGAAAACAAAACTTAATTATTTTTATAAAAATAATAATAAGAAAACCATAGTTGTAATTCCGTGATCTTATAAAGGCAAAAATAGCTAAAATCGGTTTTTTTAAACAATGATTATGTGAAAGGATGAATTATTAAGACAATTGGCTAATAGAGTAATAAGAAAAAAACCCAAATTTTGTTTCACCCCTAACAAAATAAATAGCAAAACTTGTTAGTTGGTAACTTAGTGATTTAGTAGGCAACAAACAGTTCCGTTCCTCCCGGGTGGACCAGTAAAAACATTGTTTTTTAGAGAAAGTAATGGCCTAAATACAATTCCCGAAGTATCAATAAGTCAACACCAGTTTTAATTATGTTTTTAAAATCATACAGTGGCTAAATTCAGCTCAACAGGAGAGTAATCAGGGGTTTCATAAAGAATGTAAGTAAAACTTGTGGGGATTAATTGGGTAACCCATAGTTTTACAAAATTTTTGAGAAAACTGTTTTGTTATGGTTTTATGAAAATAGTAACGTAATGTAGCGAATTCGGTTTTTTTTAAATACTTAAATAATATGATGGCTTGGTACAATTGGAGTATTTTTTATGAAAACAAAATTTTTATAGGGCAGTAAGGTAAACACAATTCCCATTATTTAAATAAAATAGAAAAAACAAAAACTGCAAGTTTTTTGTAAATATAATCCCGTAGGACAGTAAAAAATTCCGGTTTAAATAAAATAATTGGGTTAGGTGGAAATGAACATTTAAAAGAATTTAATTTAATTTGTATTTTAATAAAAAATAGTGGTAAGGTTCAAAAAATTTTTTTTGTTTTTTAAGAATAATATATAATAAAAAACATTTTTTGTTAAGGAACCGACAACCGCAAAAAAAATAGTCCCCCGGTAGAAATTAAATTGAAAACGGATATTTGAGGAGAAACAATTTGTGTGTAGTGGTAATAAGAAATGGGGAATGTTTGAAAAATGAAATTGTAGTTAAAGTGAAGTTTGAAATTACATTATAGAAAAAGCCTTAGGTTTATAAATGGTTAAGGGTAACGAATTTAAAAGTGGAAATAATGGGATTGACCAAGTATGGTTATAGTTAATGTAGTAATAGCATAATAGTAAAAAAATTTACACTTAGATTAATACATGTTCAAAAAATATTAGTTGAAAAACCGTAAAATTGGAAAAAGTAAGATTGGAAGTTTTTTTCGTAAAAGTATGAAAAAGAAACGATATTGGGGCTTTAAGGTGCGTGTAAAATAACTAAAAATGAGATAGTAAGTATTGAAGATTTAAGAAATAAGGGTAATTTTTAAAACAATTTTTTTTATTACGGCTAATTGTGGGCCCCCCATGAGGTGGTGATTATTAAAACCAAAAAAGTGGTATTTTTTGAAAAAATAAAACAAATGTTTTTATAGAATTTTGTAGAAAAAGGAATAAACAAAAATGCAAATGGAGAGTTGCTATAGGGTTTTTTTGGAAAACCCATGTAAAAGTTTATAAAAATTGTGGAAAAAAACAAAAAAAAAAAGAAAAAAAATTAATTGGTTGTTTTAAAGGGGCCAGCAAAAAAAAAAAAAAAAAAAAAAAGGGGGGAAAATAAAAAACAAAGTAAAAAAAGAGTTTTTTTTTTTTTTTGGGGAAAAAAAAATGGAAATTAACGAGGAATTTAATTTGAATGCAAAAGTTTAATAGAAATGATGGTAATTTTTAATAAATAAGGGTTTTTTTATATTCAATATACTCCTTTATGGAGCTAGGCCCTAAAAAAAAAAATGAGATGTAATTAGAGTGGGTATGTTAAAAGTTTCAAAAATCTTGGATTCCATGGAAACAAGAGGGAAAAAAGTAGTGGAAATGGTTTTAAAAATGGTGATATCCTTTCCTTCTCGCGTAAAAAAATGGTTAATGAAATCCCCATGATTTGTACCAAATCCCTGAACCCGAAACCTACATTTGGAATTAATCTAAATCCAGTATCAGCTTCGGAAACCACGAACACTAAAGGGCAACCCACCTATCATGGTCCCAATCACAAGTTAAAACCTCTACTTTAACAAAATTACGGTTCATGTTTTCCTCATGAGTATTATTAATTTTCCTCCCCTCCGTTTAACAGTCCTTCCCCCAAAATTCCAAATGCATAACGTATTAGAACCACCACTAATGATGTTTCCATTTTGGCTGACGGGTTGCCCTCCAAAGGTAAACTTAAATGAAAATGTCCATCCCAACTAATTGGTTTATAGTAAACGTTGTTTAAATACTAACCCTTTTTTCCAAAAATTTTTGGGGGGGGGGGGGGGGCCCCGGGGGGGGGGGGGGGGGGGGGGGGGGGCCCCTGGGAAACCAACAAAACATTGACCAAAAATTTGGGGCCAAAAGGCCCCCAAACCAGATTTAAATCCATGTTTTCAAAAAAAGTTATTTTCAAAATAGTTTTCCCCCAAAAAAAGTTTTTTCCAAAATAAAAAATGTTCAAAATAGGTACCCTAAAAAAAATTGAGCTCACAGTAAGTGTAACCCCAAAACCCATTTCCCCCTCAAATAGTTAACCCAGCCCAATACCCCCCCTTTAAAAATTTAGCGAAACCAAATTTTTTTTGCCCCCTTCCAAAACAGTATTTTAAAATAGTATGTCGAGATAGTGTACCCAAAATAACGCATCCAAAAATAGTTTTTCGGAAATATCGTTTTCAAAATATCGTATCAATTTAAAATATATTCCATAAAATAACGTATCGCAGTTCATTGTTTTTATAAAGGGGTATTAAGTAGACTACTGGTATTCCCCGAGGGATAAAGTGAAAGGCTAGTATCTTTTCCAAAAATAGGGGCTCGGGTTGCTACATAAGTTCCTAAGGCTTCTGATGGGTTTTACAAATCAAACCTATTGTAGGTTTTTCTAGGTTTGCCAAAGATTCTTTTGGTTATTTCGTTGTTTACCTCCATCAAGAGATTCATCTAAAAGTGCTATTGAAGGGTCCATTCTTAGACGACTAGTGAATCTAACCCGGTTCATTCATTGAGTGTAAGGTTTGGGGTAGTGATGGCTGTAAACTTAACCGAAAACAAAACAAGGCTTAAAGAAACATTTCAAATGAGACTCAAAATCGCGGAATCAAGCAATCTCAATTCAAATAAAGCCAAAATCAAACACTCCAATAAAGTCAAACGTGCTTATTACAATATCGGACGAGTTAAAATAATCAGCTCGAATTCAAATAACAGCGACCGATCCGGGTCTCACCTGACCCAGTGTGAACATAATTAGACGGCGACGGACGAGTAATCCATATGTGCGGAGAGGTATAGCGATTCGAAGAGTATTACGATTCGTAAAGTGTTTTGCGATGTCGGTGCGTCGTGTGTAGGGTAAACCTTCCGTGATATTCGGTGCTCGTGTACCATATGCAAAATCAAGTATAAAACCAATTTGGACATAATTCTATTGTAACTACTCTCAGTATCGCAAAATCGTTTTCCCCTGGTTGAATTACAGGTGATCAGTCCTACATTCAGCCGAGGTTCAATGAATTTTTGAAATACTCAGCTTAGTTACACTAGTAGTATGTCCTTCACTTTTAAAAGTCGTTTTTGAAAAACCATGACGAGTGTCCGAACTCGAAATCAAAATAGTGTGTTTACGCAAGGAAATAGCGTAACTCTGTGACAGGTTCGGTGCATCGACGTAAATATATGAAAATACTTATATTGAATAGCAAAAATAAGGGGAAATACAAACCATCAAATAGCAAGGCACATAATCTAATCAAATATATTATCCAATGTATGTGCTAAAACACATACCCTTTTCTTGACCAAAACCGGACCAAAATAACCAAAAAACCCGACCAAAACGCCAAAAGATATTTGTGTTTTTGTGTTTTTGCATGTGCAGGGTTGGATATCGTGAAAATTGACAAAAGACACAAGAAAATCAGGAAAACGAGCACGAGATGCGAGAAGGCTCAGAACCGGAACTGGGAACAAAGAAAATTGATCAAAAAGGCATCCATCTATTTGAAGTCGTCAACATTAGCCCTTGGATTCAACTTTGAAAAGATGGCAGAAGCAGCCCTTGTGCTTTCAGATTTTTTACAATCTTTGGTCCTTGACATTTTAAATCCGAAATCCTATATTATACTACTCATTCCGGATCTTTATAATTACCCTATCCAAAACCAATCCTAAACCCAACCCAAACATTCTACCCTTCGGCCCAACTTAAACCATAACCCAATCGGCCCATCTCACTATAATTAAACCCGATCCTCCTTCCAAAATATTTAGCCACTCGGTCAATAATATAAAAAAAAAAAAGAAGAGAGAGATAAAATAAAAAAACAAACTCACCCATTTTCTTATCTCTCTCTCACCGAAGATACAAATCCGATCCCCAAAAACTTTACCCTTTTCCCTCCTATGAACCCTAATTACCAAACCCAAAAATTACCGCAATTAAGGGTAATTGTGTCAAATCAAAGGGTTTCTAGAAGGATCAGAAGGTGTCAGACGTGAAGAAGCACACGAGGGATGAGGTGGCAGCTCATGATTGGATAGAACACGTCAAGATAGAGCAATCCAAGGGCTATGACGAGTGGGATTGATTTAGACGGCTGAGATGGGTTCCAAACTAGCACACTTTCACGCGGATCGCCAAGGTGGCATATACCCGAAGGTTCGATCGAGTCTATAAATAGGATAGATTATTTTCATTTTAAGTATGTAATTTTTTTTAGCAAAGTTATGCTGTCAAATTAGTTCTAGAATTTTAGTTTAGTTCGGATTGTAATTTTTGTGTTTATGTTTAATTCGATTCAAGTATTGTACTTTTAATGTGTTAATGAAAGTTTGATATTGAAGTTCATTTGATATTGAAGTTTAATCGATTCAAGTATTATATTCGACTTTCATTTAGTATACTGATTTCAGTTTTCAGTGTAGTGTTTGTTTTTAATATCTGATTATCACAAAGAAAAAAAAAAAATATATATATATATATATATATAGTTCGAAACAGCTTCAACAAGCTATTTTTAAGGTTGCATTAGCTTATGTAAGCTTTGTAGCTTATTATAAGTGATAATTAGAGTCATTTCTGTTTTGAAATTCAAAGTTTCAATTTGGTCAACGAAAGTCAACTTCAGCTTATTTCAAATAAGCCAGCTTAATTGAGGAGTTAAGGCAGCCAATAAGGAGTCCAATTGGCCTGTCAAAAAGACAGGCAAGCTCAGTGAACTCCCTCTTTTCTTGCTGAGGGAGAAGTATTTTGTAAGTTTCAAAGTTCAATTTTCTTACTTATTTTTGCATCAGTGAAGTTAGTATGATATAGTGTTATTTGGTAATTGAAAATTGCTTTTTAGTAGTGAATTCTAGTAGATAATCATAGATCAGTTAGTGGTTATTGGTGTGTTTCTGGTTCATATCAGTATGTTTGATCATTAGTGATAAGTTTAGTGTGATATTTTGTTTATTAGAAGTTCTCCTAGCATAGTTTTTGGATTTTCATTTTCAGGTAGAACTCTTAACATCTAATAGCTTTATTTTGATCTACAAATTTGTTCCAAGTTTGCTGTGTAACTGAGTGCTGCATGTTCTGCATAGTTTTTGGATGTTTGATATTAGTTAGTAATTAGTTTTAGTTAGTTGGTTAGTTGTTTTGCAAAAGAAGAAAAAGAAAAAAAAAATATAGTTTAGCAATTTGTTAACCCAAGGATCGAACCTTAGCTGTTTAGCTAAGAGTAAAACGTTTTCAAATTTTCAATTATTTTAAATACAGTCCTTGAGTTTTATTTTGAACGAATTTGGTCCTTGTTTTTATTTCAAATCATGTGAAGTTTAATTAAAGTTTCAAAAATTGCACTTAAGTCCTTGTCTTTGTTTGAAGAACATCTTTAGTTTAATATAGTTTTAAATAATTTTCCGAATTTACAATTTAAGTCCCTTTAGTTTTTATAAATATTTTCTTATTTTTCTTTTATAAAATTAGTTTTAATAAAGTACATTTTCAATCCTTTGAGTTTTTATCTTTGCATTTTAGCTTTATAATTTCACTAATAGATTTATAAATCTCGGGATTAGCCCGGGATTTGCATTTATTTGAATTTTCTTTGTGTGCATTTATTTTAATAGCGTAGATTGTTTTTAATATTTCTTATTATAGTGTAATCAAATTCTAAAAAAAAAAAAAAAATCTTTCACGTCACTTAATCACTTCACATTTTCACGACACCGATTCGACAAATTCGCCGTCAAACCTTCGTTGGGAGAACGACCCGGGGAAATATTTTCACGAATATTTCTTTGGAAAAATAAACAAATATATAAATAAAAACATCAATAAAATGGCGCCGCTGCCGGGGAAGGCTTGAAACGAGTGCGTCGATTTCGTCCGTTGTTTTTGTGATTTGAAGATCCTTCCTTGGAAGTTATTGTTTTTTATAAAAAATAAAAATACAAAAATATAATAATTAAAAAACACTTTTCCTAAAGTGTTTTCACCATTAATAATAAATCCTCCGTCTTCCGTTGAAGGAGGGCGGTTGTAAACCATTCCAAATAACAACAAAACAAATCGTGTAATTAATCGTTATCGGATTACTTTATTACTACAACCTAATTACGGGGTTTAAGGAAGCTTGACATTAAATTGTCGAGCTGAAGAAGGCGGGTTTTTAAGCATCTTCGGAGCTACCTTTGCCTTCCCGCCACGCTGCGCGTAGTTTTAAAGGAAACGGTTACGGTTAACGTAACGGTTACCAAAAAGAAAATAAAGTATTTTGTTTTTCAATATATTAAAAAAGCCAAAAATAATTCCCAACCAAAAATACAAAAAGATTTTTGATTTTCATTTTTGTTTTCTTTTTGGTGTATGAACACCCGCTCATCTTCTCAAAATCTTATTTCTCCATTATCAAATCCCGAAAGGGTAATTCGACACACACACCGTGCTCATTTCCCAAACGTTGAGGAAATGGCCAACAACCAACACAATCAAGCTCCTCCGGTGGAGCCTAATCAAGGAGCACAACCGGGCCCCGACCTCCGTCCGATGGAGGAACAACTTCAAACACCATTTAATGGTGTGCGAAGGGCCATTGTGATTCCCGACATACTTGCTAATCAATTTGAAATCAATCACGGGTTATTGAACCTCATCACGAGTATCTCATTTCACGGATTTGAGAATGAAGATCCTCATTCTCATATCAGAAATTTCACCGATATCACTGAAACAATAAAGATCAACCAAGTGCCGTATGATGTGATCAAAATGAAATTGTTTCCTTTCTCCCTCAAAGGAGCGGCCCGGACTTGGCTAGAAAAGGAACCTCCAAATTCCATCTACACTTGGGGTGATCTAGCTTCAAAGTTTGTGAATCATTTCTATCCTCCGTCTAAAACTTCTAATCTCCGCACTCAAATCTTTCGATTCCAACAAGCTTTCGATGAATCGTTCAGCGAAGCTTGGGATAGATTTAAGGAGTTATTGGAAAAATGTCCAAATCACGGGTTTTCACTCTTGCATCAGATTGATACTTTCTATAATGGGTTGTGTCATGCTGATCAAGATTCACTCAATTCTGCTGCGGGTGGAAACTTGTTGACCCGGAACCAGCAAGAAGCTTTTACGATCATCGAGAATAAAGCTAGAGTAAGGACTTCTAGGAGCAAAACTCAAGTCTCGAGTGCTAGTAGCAAATCAAATGACGAAGTTTTGGCTCATGTTCTTGATCAAAATAGCAAAACCAATGAGGCTATTTTAACTCTTACTAAACAAATGGGACTTTTAATGAAGGAAAGAACTCCTCAACAAATTAATGTTGTGAACCAGATTTGTGAAACATGTGGTGGTCCACACCCGTATTATGAGTGTCCGGCCACCGGTGCCTTTCCTTACGAGAATGTGTATGCTGCAAATCAGGGTGGTAACGGTTACCAACCCCAAGGAGACCATAATCTCCTTAGCTACCGTTCGAATAATTACCTTGGACCACCACCGGGATTCAATAATCAAAGTCAAAATCAAGGTCAAAACCGTAATCAAGTGAATAATAATCAAAATCGTGCAAATAATGGTTTTCAAAACAATGGTTTTAATCAAAATCAAAACCGGGGTTTTCAAGGAAATCAGAATCAAGGGAATTTTTATGGGAATTTCAATGCTAATCAAGGAAATTTGAATCAAAATCAAGGAAATTTCCCTAATCAAGGTTTCAATAACAACAACCGAGGGCAAAATTTTAATCAAAATCAAAATGTTGTTCCAAATCCGCCACCCTCGGATGAGATTCTTCGACAATTAATGCTTCAAAATCAAAATTTGATGAGAACTCAAGAGTTGTTAACTAAGGAAATGAGTGAGATTAAGAAACGTTTAAATGATCAACCCTCGGGTTCGGGTACTACTTCTCTTCCCAGCAACACGATCGCAAACCCGAGGGGAGACGTTAAAGCGATCACAACACGTAGTGGTGTTTGTTATGATGGACCTACGGCTCCGACTACCTCTTCTTCTCTTCCTCCTAAGGTAGTTGCCCGTGAAACCGAGGTGACAACGGATACGGCACTTCCTACTAATAACGGAAGGACCGAAGACATCCAACCTCCGGTTGTCCAATCGTCAAAAGGAAAAGGGAAAGTTGATTTTGAACAAGAGGTTCCCGTTAAGATAAAACTTCCGTATCCGTCGCGACTTGATGAACAAAAGCACCATGATAAGAATACGCATCAGATGGAGAAATTCTATCAAATCTTTCAAGATATGAGTTTCGAAATTAGCTTTGCGGATGCTGCTCTCTTAATGCCGAAGTTTGCATCAATGGTGAAGAATTTACTGAGCAACAAAGATAAATTGTTTGAGATGGCAAAAACAACCCCGTTAAATGAACAATGTTCCGCGGTTCTCCTTAAAAAGCTTCCGGAAAAGCTAGGAGATCCCGGAAAGTTCCTTATTCCGTGCAATTTTCCGGGGATGGTTCAATGTTTCGCCTTGGCCGATCTTGGCGCTAGCATTAACCTAATGCCTAAGTCCGTCTGGGAAAAATTATCTCTCCCCGCTCTTACTCCGACCCGGATGACTCTCGAGCTCGCAGATCGATCAATCACTCGTCCAATTGGAATCGCCGAAGATGTCTACGTTAATGTGGGAAAATTCCATTTTCCGGCAGACTTTGTGATTGTCGAATTTGATGCCGATCCTCGAGTTCCTCTCATTCTCGGGAGAGGATTCTTAAGAACCGGGCGTGCGTTGATTGATGTTTATGATGAAGAGATTACTTTGCGAGTTGGTAATGAAGCCGTGACTTTCGATTTGGATCAAAACGCGAGATACTCCTCCAACGATAATTGCATGTCCGTGAACCGTATTGATATTATTGACGTCACTATGGAGGAGTATGCTCAAGAGATTCTTGGTTTTTCTAGTGGCAAGCCCACTTTGGATTCTTCTTCTACCTCTATTGATGATTCTTCTCCGTCTACTATTTCTTCACCGATCATCTCCGATTCTTCCCCGTCCCTCACTCCGTTTGAGGGAGGTGATTTCTTTTTGGAAGAAGTCAATGAGTTTCTTGCTACCGACACATCTTCATCGCTGGAAGATGATGATTCTTATTATGATCCGGAGGGGGATATTCTCATGCTTGAACAACTTTTGAATGAAGACCCTACCCCTTTCTCCCCTCCGATGGACCTTAAAATGGCCGACGTTAAGGAAATTAAGCCGTCTATTGAAAATCCTCCGGAGCTTGAGCTCAAGGATTTACCTCCTCATCTTGAATATGCTTTCTTGGGAGATTCCGATACATTTCCCGTCATCATTTCAAAAGCTCTCAAAGATGAGGAGAAGACAAAACTCTTAGACGTGCTTAAAAAGCATAAAAGTGCCATTGCTTGGCAGATCTCTGATATAAAGGGTATTGACCCTAAATTCTGCACCCATAAGATCTTATTGGAAGATAATTTCAAACCCGCTGTTCAGCAACAGAGACGGGTTAACCCAAAAATCCATGATGTCATAAAAAAGGAAGTTATTAAACTCCTCGACGCAGGGATGATTTATCCAATCTCGGATAGCTCATGGGTTAGTCCGGTCCACTGTGTGCCTAAAAAGGGTGGAATGACCGTCATTACAAACGAAGAAAATGAGTTAATTCCCACACGTCTCGTCACCGGATGGAGAGTGTGTATTGATTACCGAAAACTCAACGATGCTACCCGTAAAGACCATTTCCCTCTACCATTTATGGACCAAATGCTTGAGCGTTTGGCGGGAAATGAGTTCTATTGTTTTCTCGATGGCTTTTCCGGGTATTTTCAAATACCAATTGATCCCCAAGATCAGGAAAAGACCACCTTCACGTGTCCTTATGGAACATTTGCCTACCGACGCATGCCTTTCGGCTTGTGCAATGCTCCGGGCACGTTTCAAAGGTGCATGATGGCCATATTCCATGATATGATCGAGACGACGATGGAGGTCTTTATGGATGACTTCTCGGTTTATGGAAATTCTTTCTCCTCGTGCCTCTCCCATTTAGAGAAAATGCTTGAACGGTGTGAAAGCACCAATCTCGTTCTAAATTGGGAGAAGTGCCACTTCATGGTTAAAGAGGGCATAGTCCTCGGCCATAAGATTTCCAAATCTGGGATTGAGGTCGATCGAGCTAAAGTCGATGTTATCGCTAAGCTACCTCATCCCACTACCGTCAAAGGAATCCGTAGTTTCCTTGGTCATGCCGGTTTCTACAGACGATTTATTCAAGACTTCTCAAAAATCGCCCGGCCTCTGACCCATCTTCTTGAAAAAGATGCTCCGTTCATCTTCTCTCCCGAATGCATCGAAGCATTCGAGGTTCTCAAACAAAAGTTAACTGAAGCACCGATCTTGGTTGCCCCCGACTGGGACTTGCCCTTTGAGCTAATGTGTGATGCAAGCGATTATGCTATCGGTGCAGTCCTGGGGCAACGCAAGTCCAAATACTTCCAACCGATACACTATGCTAGCAAGACAATGACCAATGCTCAATCTCATTACACTACTACTGAGAAAGAGTTGTTGGCCGTTGTCTACGCTTTTGAGAAATTTAGACCATATCTTGTCTTATCAAAAAGCATAGTGTATACGGACCATTCTGCTCTAAAGTATCTCTTAGCAAAACAAGATGCTAAACCGAGATTACTTCGGTGGATTCTTCTGCTCCAGGAATTTGACATTATCATTCGTGATAAAAAAGGAGCAGAGAATCTAGCCGCTGATCATTTGTCCAGACTGGACAATCCTCATCAAAGTGTTCTCGAGAATAAGGAAATCACCGAGACATTTCCTCTCGAGACACTTGGGAAAATATCTTCAAAAAATGATCCGAGTACCCCATGGTTTGCTGATTACGCAAATTACCATGCGGGGAATTTTGTGGTGAAAGGGATGTCGTCCCAGCAGAAAAAGAAGTTTTTCAAAGATGTTAAACATTATTTCTGGGACGATCCCTACTTATTCCGGATATGTGCCGATCAAGTGATAAGACGGTGTGTGCATGGCCAAGAAGCCGTTGATATCCTCAACGCTTGTCATAATGAACCCACAGGGGGACATCATGGTGCCAGCTACACCGCTAAAAAAATCTTTGATTCTGGATTCTATTGGCCGACAATCTACCGCGATGCCCACGACTTGGTGAAGTCTTGTGACTCTTGCCAACGTCAAGGTAAAATCTCGCAAAAAGACGAAATGCCTCAAAATGCAATTCAGGTCTATGAGATTTTTGACGTGTGGGGCATCGATTTCATGGGGCCATTCCCGTCTTCACGAGGGAATAAGTATATCCTCGTGGCCGTCGACTACTTGTCAAAATGGGTTGAAGCTAAAGCGCTCCCCACTAATGACGCCCGAGTGGTTGTTAAGTTCTTAAAAAATCTCTTCTCCCGATTCGGAACTCCTCGTGCTATAATCAGTGATCGCGGTACTCACTTCTGCAATGATCAATTTGCAAAAGTTATGCTCAAGTATGGTGTCACTCACCGACTTTCTACCGCATATCACCCGCAGACAAGCGGACAAGTTGAGGTTTCGAATCGTGGATTGAAACGTATCCTTGAAAGAACCGTTGGTGAAAATCGAGCCTCGTGGGCCGACAAATTGGATGATGCATTATGGGCTTTCCGAACCGCTTTCAAGACACCCATCGCGTGTACTCCTTATAAGCTGGTTTACGGAAAAGCTTGCCATCTACCCATCGAGCTCGAGCATAAGGCATACTGGGCCTTAAAACATGCCAATTTTGACCTTAAGACCGCGGGTGATCACCGTAAGCTCCAAATTAATGAATTAAATGAGCTCCGGGATCAAGCCTACGAGAATTCTTTGATCTACAAAGAGAAAACAAAGAGGATTCATGACTCAAAGATTAAAAACCGCATTTTCAATGTTGGTGATCGAGTCCTCCTCTTCAATTCTCGGCTAAAGATTTTCTCGGGCAAACTCAAAACCCGCTGGTCTGGACCATTTACCATCACTCAAGTTTTTCCATATGGAACCGTCGAGTTAGCTCAAAATGACGGTCCAAACTTTAAGGTGAATGGTCATAGGTTGAAACACTATTTTGGAGGGGACGTACCATCCATGGTTGTCCCGGATCTCCAAACTTTCCCCATGGACAAATAAATGCGGGGTCGAGTCAAGCTCATGTGACTCGGTTAACAAAAACAAGCGCTTCGTGGGAGGCACCCCATGCTTATCCATCTATCTTCTTTCTATTTTCTTAATAAAGAGGAGGAGATCCTCCTCCTTATCTTGTGCTTCGTTGTTTTTCTGTGATGTGTCCAGGAATGCTGATGATGAAGACTCTCGTGCTCGTAGTTTCCTTCGCGCTACTCGAGTTTCATCATCCGCTGCTTATCCAATATCCTAAATCTTATCGTTTTACATTTATCTTTTGGCATAATTAATAAACGGCCTTAGATTTTTGTAGGGAGAACCCGTACCTTTAAGACATTGAGGACAATGTCTCGTTCTAGTTTGGGGGGGGGGGGTAATCTTGCGATTTGATTTTTACCTTGCATTTTTGCTATTGTCTCGTGCAATCCCGTTTTTCCTCAAAAATTGAAAAAATCAAAAAAAAAAAAAAAAAAAATGAGAAAATTTAAAAATTTTTGTGCAAAAATATAATAAGTTTTGACATTTTTGTTGATTTTCCGCTGGGTAGAGTAGGAATAAAATT
This sequence comes from Artemisia tridentata subsp. tridentata, assembly GCA_021014915.2. Lineage (NCBI taxonomy): Eukaryota > Viridiplantae > Streptophyta > Magnoliopsida > Asterales > Asteraceae > Artemisia > Artemisia tridentata. The sequence continues at coordinate 251,894,697 of CP139504.1, forward strand.
TTGACTTGACCAGGCGTGTTGAGCCCTAGCTTGTTCCCTTAACCAATGATAATCATATAAGCTTGTGCTAGTCTTGTACACAAGGAGCTGCTCTTTTGCGTGTTCCCGTACTTGACTTTATACATGCATGGCTTTAAAGCTTTCGCTAGTCTTTTACATAAGAAGCGAGAAAACGCGAATTCTTTTCAAGAATTTGCAAGTTTCTGTAACTGACTTTATATATGCGTGGCTGATTATCGGCTAAGTATTCGCGAATTTCATTATTTGAGATTTTTAAATGTGCGAAGAGCGAGAAATGATAGAATTTATTTAGAAGTTAGATGCCAAACGTGGAGTAGTTGGTTCTCTTTAGAGCTCGTCGTAGGTACTTGTGGCCTTTTGCTCCCGTAAAATTGTTTCACCCCTTATATTGAATAAATAATTAAAGATATTTAGGTTTAGAACGAAATTTAGTTCTCCATCTTCTTAAAAGAATTTTTGCTCTAAAGATTGGGTACACATCAAGGTCCCGTATTGAGTGAATAAGTTGTAAAGTGCTCTTAGATTTCGGATTGAGATCGGACCTTGGATCCTTACTTCTAAAGGCGGTAAGGTCTTGGATTTAAACCGTGAAGGTTCGTTTTCTAAGGGTTACTTTTGAGTGTTTGATGATTTGGAAACACCCGGTAATCCCGTGGTATTAAGTTATTGAGTGAAGAAAAGTTTGAAAAAAAAAAAAATAAATAAAAAAAAAAAAAAAATGAATGTATGTTGAGATGTATGGATTTTGTGCTTATTGTGTTAGACAAGTTGATGGCACGTGAGGTGCATGTGAATGACCCTAGATCGGGCACATGAGGTGCACGTGATGTTTCTCCACAACTTATGTCTACATGTTTGTATGAGTTCTTTAGTCTTGGACGTATGTAATAACCTTGATGTGGACCTCATTTTTAAGGCAAATTTTCTTGAGAGAAGATGGATAACTACTTAGCGTTTTAAACTTGGTATCTTTATCGGTCTAATAATTATGAAAATGAGAAGCTTATGGAGATATTCATTCTTCTCACAAAAATAAAATAAGTAGAAACAAAAATAAGAAAATGGGAGCGAGAGGTTCTTACACAAGTAACTTCCATGAGTAGTGTTGGCATCTAATTTCTAAGTAGGTTGTGATCTCGTTTATAAGCTTAGTTTGGGAGCATGTGAAAAATCAAGGACGAAGAATTTTATCCTTATGGTCACTCCTCTATGAGTTGTGTTTCTACTCTATGACCCTAAAAATTATCGATAGATAATGATTGTCATCAAAAGCCGTCACACGAATAATAAGAAAAATACAAAAATAGAATAAAAGGAAAATCGGGGAGTTTTCATAACATTGCATGAGGACATTGCAATACTTAGTCTGGGGGATTTTGGTATGTGCTAAAACACATACCCTTTTCTTGACCAAAACCGGACCAAAATAACCAAAAACCCGACCAAAACGCCAAAAGATATTGTGTTTTTGTGTTTTTGCATGTGCAGGGTTGGATATCGTGAAAATTGACAAAAGACACAAGAAAATCAAGAAAACGAGCACGAGATGCGAGAAGGCTCAGAACCGGAACTGGGAACAAAGAATTGATCAAAAAGGCATCCATCTATTTGAAGTCGTCAACATTAGCCCTTGGATTCAACTTTGAAAAGATGGCAGAAGCAGCCCTTGTGCTTTCAGATTTTTACATCTTTGGTCCTTGACATTTTAAATCCGAAATCCTATATTATACTACTCATCCGGATCTTTATAATTACCCTATCCAAAACCAATCCTAAACCCAACCCAAACATTCTACCCTTCGGCCCAACTTAAACCATAACCCAATCGGCCCATCTCACTATAATTAAACCCGATCCTCCTTCCAAAATATTTAGCCACTCGGTCAATAATATAAAAAAAAAAGAAGAGAGAGATAAAATAAAAAAACAAACTCACCCATTTTCTTATCTCTCTCTCACCGAAGATACAAATCCGATCCCCAAAAACTTTACCCTTTTCCCTCCTATGAACCCTAATTACCAAACCCAAAAATTACCGCAATTAAGGGTAATTGTGTCAAATCAAAGGGTTTCTAGAAGGATCAGAAGGTGTCAGACGTGAAGAAGCACACGAGGGATGAGGTGGCAGCTCATGATTGGATAGAACACGTCAAGATAGAGCAATCCAAGGGCTATGACGAGTGGGATTGATTTAGACGGCTGAGATGGGTTCCAAACTAGCACACTTTCACGCGGATCGCCAAGGTGGCATATACCCGAAGGTTCGATCGAGTCTATAAATAGGATAGATTATTTTCATTTTAAGTATGTAATTTTTTTTAGCAAAGTTATGCTGTCAAATTAGTTCTAGAATTTTAGTTTAGTTCGGATTGTAATTTTTGTGTTTATGTTTAATTCGATTCAAGTATTGTACTTTAATGTGTTAATGAAAGTTTGATATTGAAGTTCATTTGATATTGAAGTTTAATCGATTCAAGTATTATATTCGACTTTCATTTAGTATACTGATTTCAGTTTTCAGTGTAGTGTTTGTTTTTAATATCTGATTATCACAAAGAAAAATAAAAAATATATATATATATATATATATATATATATATATAGTTCGAAACAGCTTCAACAAGCTATTTTTAAGGTTGCATTAGCTTATGTAAGCTTTGTAGCTTATTATAAGTGATAATTAGAGTCATTTCTGTTTTGAAATTCAAAGTTTCAATTTGGTCAACGAAAGTCAACTTCAGCTTATTTCAAATAAGCCAGCTTAATTGAGGAGTTAAGGCAGCCAATAAGGAGTCCAATTGGCCTGTCAAAAAGACAGGCAAGCTCAGTGAACTCCCTCTTTTCTTGCTGAGGGAGAAGTATTTTGTAAGTTTCAAAGTTCAATTTTCTTACTTATTTTTGCATCAGTGAAGTTAGTATGATATAGTGTTATTTGGTAATTGAAAATTGCTTTTTAGTAGTGAATTCTAGTAGATAATCATAGATCAGTTAGTGGTTATTGGTGTGTTTCTGGTTCATATCAGTATGTTTGATCATTAGTGATAAGTTTAGTGTGATATTTTGTTTATTAGAAGTTCTCCTAGCATAGTTTTTGGATTTTCATTTTCAGGTAGAACTCTTAACATCTAATAGCTTTATTTTGATCTACAAATTTGTTCCAAGTTTGCTGTGTAACTGAGTGCTGCATGTTCTGCATAGTTTTTGGATGTTTGATATTAGTTAGTAATTAGTTTTAGTTAGTTGGTTAGTTGTTTTGCAAAAGAAGAAAAAGAAAAAAAAAATATAGTTTAGCAATTTGTTAACCCAAGGATCGAACCTTAGCTGTTTAGCTAAGAGTAAAACGTTTTCAAATTTTCAATTATTTTAAATACAGTCCTTGAGTTTTATTTTGAACGAATTTGGTCCTTGTTTTTATTTCAAATCATGTGAAGTTTAATTAAAGTTTCAAAAATTGCACTTAAGTCCTTGTCTTTGTTTGAAGAACATCTTTAGTTTAATATAGTTTTAAATAATTTTCCGAATTTACAATTTAAGTCCCTTTAGTTTTTATAAATATCTTCTTATTTTTCTTTTATTAAATTAGTTTTAATAAAGTACATTTTCAATCCTTTGAGTTGTTATCTTTGCATTTTAGCTTTATAATTTCACTAATAGATTTATAAATCTCGGGATTAGCCCGGGATTTGCATTTATTTGAATTTTCTTTGTGTGCATTTATTTTAATAGCGTAGATTGTTTTTAATATTTCTTATTATAGTGTAATCAAATTCTAAAAAAAAAAATAAAATCTTTCACGTCACTTAATCACTTCACATTTTCACGACACCGATTCGACAAATTCGCCGTCAAACCTTCGTTGGGAGAACGACCCGGGGAAATATTTTCACGAATATTTCTTTGGAAAAATAAACAAATATATAAATAAAAACATCATCCAAACAAAATTACAAGCGAGGCATCGGCTCGGCAGGCAGGCACGTGACGGTCATAGGATTAAGTTTTCGTAAAAATGGTTATAATCTAGGTTTTTGAAAATACCCAGTTCTCTATAACCTGTGGCTCTAATACCATTCTGTAACACCCCCAAATCGGATCAGCAGAAGCATACAAGTCTTGGGGTGCTACTCGATTGTTATCATAACACAAGATACAAAGAACGGTTTTACTTCAACTGTTTTAGAAGAAATTTCATAATTTAAAAACATTCAATTTACATTATTCAAAAATAGTACTGAAGATATAGGTCCTTAAACGATTTGAAGTGGTCCCAAATAGTTTTCAGAGTAATCTATAACCATGCCATGCCCTTTGCCAAGCTCCTCTAAAAGTAAGTTATGCAGCGGAAAAGATCTAACACCCGAGATAAAACATGCTAAAAGTCAACACAAAGGTTGAGTGAATTCATAGGTTTAAAAGTAAAATAGTTGATCACAATATTTCAAGTTTAAGAGAAAGTGGGCTACGTTGTTTTACATACATAAGTTCAGATGTTACCACTGCACTAAGCTCATGACACGCAAAACGTTAACCGGAATCAATAACATTGGCATAAGTCGACAGTAACCGCAGAATTTCATAATATAACGGTTGCCCTCAAGAAGGTACTTTGCCAGATACCTTGATAAAATCGAATATAGTACATCACATACGGACCGGACCTAGTCAACATGGCGGGAGGGTCAATTCCTATAGGCCTATATCCCTATTTTCGCGCTCACTCGCAAGTGATTAATGGTTCATGATAGAGGGACTTGCTTTTGGCAAGGACGGTACTTAGTGCTTATCAGATGTTCAGCAAAGTTTTCAGTTCAAAGAACGGTTTTCAAACAATTGTGATCATAGTAAAAACAGTAGCATGTATCTCACCCAAAGTAGTTTACAAAACATTTAAGATAAATAAGAGTTGGGCTATGAACTCACCTCAGGATGCAGCAATACAAGATATCACAACTAGTATCAAGTATTAAGACACAACGGCATTCAGGAAATATAAGCACAACGGTACTGGATCGGCACAACCTAATAAGTAACATGTTTCAGAAATAATCCTCAAGTAATTTATGAAGTAGCGTTCGTTGAATACTCGTGTTAATATAAAAGGGTTTAGTTTTCAATGGCGATAAAAGAAGTAAACATTTATATCTCGTGTAGACGTTAGAGAAATATTAAGATGATAAAAGTCGGCGAAACGTAATCAAACAAATAGAAAAGAATGGAGAAGAGGAGTAAAATACTCTCGTGTAGAAGTCGTAAAATGTACAATCAAACAATAACTCACGCCAAAACAAATAGAATCAAGAATGAACGAATAAACGATATCGAATGAATATAAGACTAAAGATAAGTCGATGAAGGAGTTGGATGTTTACCCCGTATCCCAAAATGTAACTTTGTATATGTTTGGATAAAGTCGTTTTCTATAAATCTATAAGATCTTTGGCATGTTTATAAGTTTATAAATATTGGAAGGTTTTATAAACTTTGGCGTAATGCGTCCGCTTATATTACGTTCCAGAGTTAACGTGAATATTTGTAAATAAGTTTTATTACAAATTTTATAAGTTTTATAAGTTTCATATCGTTATTATTCGCGTAATTATTAGATTCGGTTTATCGGATAATTTGTGTCTGTTCGGGTCCAAATATATAAAGCTCAACGAGTCTAATATATTCATCCGTCTCTTGTATCAAATCATACAATAATCCTACACTAATATCGTAAATCCAATAACGGTTACAATGATTTTCCGAATGACTAATCTATTACAATAATTTTACAAATAACATGAATTAGTGACAAAATCCCGGTATAACTCTGTTAGCATCCAACCTCATCATCGATTACGAATAACAAACACAAGGATTAAGTTAGTATATGATCAAGTTAGTCTAAAATAATGATACAAATAAATTTATAAATGTATTTTAAATATCCAAGTAACCAAAACACACTCCTTGTAAGATGGGGCTTCGGCCCAACCTATACTAGAAGTTTATTACCACTTTGGGCTTCGGCCCAAAGTTTAACTCAAACACACTATCAATGAATGTTGGGCCTAAGAGCCTGCTAAGAAAACAAACAGACCATTGTATGTCATGGGCTTAAGCCCGGTGCCAAAACAAAATGCATCTCTCAATATACACAATACAATACGGTTTTCAAAATAAATGGGTTTTACCAACACAGGTTTTTCAAGCTCATTGACTCTATACGTGAACATATTTTAACCATTTTACAAACTCATTTTGACACCCTGGTGGTGTCGTGACCAAAACTGAACCAAATAACCACCACCTAGGTGGTGTTCCTTTGACGTTCGAAATCACACCCTTTGTGGGGTTGAGTTAGCCGAGACCCAAAACCCACAACGAGCACCACTCCTTGTAGTGTGTCGCGTTAAATAAACCAATCATAACCAAACCTACATGAACCTAGTGGTCGTATAGCCTAGACGTCACCACAACCCAACTCTTACGAGGCATATCTCATAGCCAAAACTCACCTAGACCAACTGAAAACGTAACCACAAGAATAACACGACACAAGCATCACCAAGTAAACTACAAACAACTAAGCACATCAAACCGTGACTCCCATGAGTCACGGCTTCACCCTATTTGTGGCTTAGCCCATTTGGCTAACACAAAAATGCAACCAAACGACTTCAAACCTACAAATAAATAAACAAGGACGAGTTTATAAGTTTCAATATAACCAAATAAACATAAAAATCACTGAGTCAACTCAACTCGTGAGTTGACTCGGGTGAGTCAAGTGACTCGGTACAAGTCCGAACGAGTTTTGGTGTTTAAAACTAGATCCACACGAGTTTGCTTAAGAAAACATTAGGTTTTATTAGTTTTAGTTTTAAAATCATTTAGTTTAATTATTATTCGATTAGGGTTTTAATAAAATGAAAGAAATAAAAAGAATAATGGCGCGTGAGCTTACCAATGAGAGAGAGAGAAGAGAGGAGCGGGTGGCGGCGTGCGGTGGTGAAGGTGGTGGCAGCGGCGGTGTAGCTTCTATCACCACCAAACGAGCTCCTTTGGTCTTCGAGTGCTCCAGAAATGAATAGGGGGAATAGAACTATGCGACGGTGGGATTATTTGGGGTGGTCGGAAATTGGCCGGATTTTGGTGATGGCGCCGGAACCCTAGAGAGAGGGAGAATTCCGGTGAGGCGTGGTATTAAATGGGGGAGGTGAGAGAGAGAAAGGGTTTATATACCCTCAGGAGGGGCTAGAATTGGACAAAGGAAAGTGTAGGGGGCGGTGGTTTAATTTTAAAGAGGGGGGTAGAATATGTAATTTTGCTAATCTTTTCATAAAAACCGTTGTGGGTCCCATTTAGTGTATCAAACTTCCGTTTTAATTTACGAGACTTGCGCTATTGAGTCCGAAATAATTTTCCTGATGAAAACGAGTATTAATATGCATAGCTTTCTCAGAATTAATTTATTTAGTAAATTGATTCGTTTCGTCCATTTTAGGTTGTGCAGGCTCAATAAATGAATAACACTCACGTTTATCAAGATATTTATTGGGTGTTACATGGCGTTTGAATTGGTTTATTTCTTCTTGCATGGCGACAATCCAGTCGGGATTCGCAAGTGCTGCTTTGACGTTGGTAGGTTCAATTCTACTTAGGAATGAATTGTAGAAATAGAAATCTGCTGTAGAACTTCTTGTTTCAACTGGTTGAGAAGGATTTCCAATGATTTGTTGTAGAGGGTGATCGTGAGTCCATCTTCTTCGGTGCGGATGTGGTTGGTAAAGCAGTTGCATGTTTGAAGTATCATTAGTTCGCGTCTCAGAATGTCACAATTCGCATTTTCGAGTCTTTACTATGCACGGGATTGCATCATTTCAATTTACGTATGTTCATTAAACGTTACCACTCAGTCATTACTACTAATATTATACTCAAATACTCCCGATTATGATCCTAATATAGTTCCATGCGAATTTTAATGACATAAAATTTATATTATTAATTTACCCGGTGTTTTGAAACCTTTTGCGATATTTTACGTTAAGAGCTTATAACTCCGTCGTTTTGCGATATTTCATCACGATCACTATTTTAACACCCGATTCTTATCAGTAACATGATTTCATAATTTTCACGACTTCGTCGAATTTTATTTTTATTCGTCACGTTTTATTTTCAGTTAACCCGGTACCCGATAACGCCGAAATTATGCACTAAACTAACTAAATCCTACTCTTAAATATCTAACAAGTCAAAAATACCATATTACCTCTCCTAGAAAACAATGTGCCGCCCCCTTATTCCCTTCTACTTGGCCTAATGAGTTAAAATCCCATTAATACTTCCTTAGTATAAAAACCTAGTTTATTTCCTAAGCATTTCATAAAACATTTATTTTAACTAGCCAAGAACACAAACACTCTCTCCTTCCCCTCTCCATCTCACGGAAAAAACCAAGATCACAAGAGGATCCGTAAATTTTTCAAGTTCAAGTGTTATACATGTCCCTTATACCTTCCTTGTTAGAGTTTTGCAATAAAAACTCCAAGGTTGTGGTTAATTTTCATCCTAGCTCACCAATCATCAAGTAAGCTCAAGAACACTATTTTTGATCTTTTCATACTCCCTTTGATCTTATATTGATGTATTTCCTATTTATTTTGAGAGCTATCCATGCAAAACTTATGTTATATATACCACTTGGTTCATTTTTCATTAAAACTATCGCAAACTCTAGATCTGTAACTTTCATTAACATCCCCGCGAAGCCCACTATTTTTAGTGATGTTTAGCACCCATGACACCCTAAGAAGGTGTATGGTAGGTTGTGTGTGTTTGTGGAGTTGTGTTGTAGTCGTTTGATCAAGCCGCGAATCAAGAAAACGAGTTTTTAACATATATATATACCCGCTGTCCAGAAATGCAAACTTTGGAAAAATCAGTAAACATGGCTTTATTTTAGCTTTCATATTTAGAAAGTACTCTCAAACACGAAAACGTGGTCGCTTGAATCACTAAAAACCGAGTTATAACGAAGGAGATACGATGTTTTAAAGTTAGCAACACAAAAACTATTATTTTCAGAAAATGCGTGCTGTTGGCCGAACTTCAGGGGACAGAACGAGGCGTTAGCCGTAGTCTAGCTGAGCTGAGCCACTGAGAATATGTTAGTTCATGTTATGACGATCGCGTGGATATAAAGAACGTTGAAAACCGACTTGTAACGACCAAGATATGAATTTCTGAAAATCCGACTAACAAAACTTATTTTGACAGCCTCACTATAATTCCAATATTTTCTAAGTGTAAACAGTTTTGCGAGGCACCATCTTACGAGTTATTTTCCCGTTGAGCGAGATGGTTTGAGCCATAAACTCCTTGAGGTGAAACGAAGTATTCCCGGCCTATTTTCCAAATCAATCGACCGCTTGTTGATTGAACTTATATTGAGTAAGTTATGAATTTCCTAGTATCGCCAAAATCAACCATTATATAAAAATAAAAAGTGTAAAACTAGCAAGTCGTCAAGTTGATGACCGATTATCTACATGATCGAGATGCGTATGATCAAAAGGCAAAGGAGACGGTTGAGAGATCATTTTACAAGGTTTTCAAAAACGTCAAGTTCTATTCCTAACTCTTAACGTACAATATTTTGCGACTAGTTTTGCGAGGCCGTTTGGTCATATTTCACAAGTTATAAAAAGGGTTATTTTGCGACGAAAACATTATATTAACCGATAAAACACCAAACAAGGATCATAGAGTATCGTTTCAACATATTTACATGAAAAGTAGTTCATAACTTGCCGAGACGTCAAAAATGTAGTTTTCGACGATAAACGTTATTTTCAAAACTAACGAGTGGTATCGTTAACATACGTAATTGCATGAGTAGAATCATTTCATTTGCTTACCTTAGATCATATCATTCACATTAGGTCGCGGATTGAGACCGAGCCTCATTCCAGCATATTCACTACTAGTATTGTTGCTATCGCATCAGGTGAGTTTTCATAGCCCCTACTTTTATACGTTTTGAACTTTTGGGGGAGATGCATGCTTAAATTACTTTTCTCGTTTATCAAATACGTTTTGCATTGGTATGCAAGTCATCTATTCTATTTTGCATTGGTATGCAAGACATCTATTACGTTTTGCATTGGTATGCAAGTCAACTATTACGTTTTGCATTGGTATGCAAGTCAACTATTACGTTTTGCATTGGTATGCAAGTCAACTATTACGTTTTGCATTGGTATGCAAGACATCTATTACATTGTGCATTGGTATGCAAGTCATCTATCCTAGACATACTATGTTAGCATTGGGTTGTAAACACACAGGTTGCAAGTCTTGAATGGGCAGGGTTTGGAACTGAGTGGATTTACAATGCCTATGCTATGGAAACTTTCTTTAAACGCTTTTCAACTTATTTATAACAAACTCTATGAACTCACCAACCTCGTGTTGACACTTTAGCATGTATTTTCAGGAACTAAGCAACAGCACGCTACTGGAGGCTTTTGGCAGGGCATGGCATGGTCATAGAAGACTCTGATAAAACATTTGGGACCGCTTAACTTATTTTATGGGCAAACTTCCGCACCACTTTTCATAATGTAAATTTAACACTTTTGACTTATCAAATATATTCTAATGATTGATGTGAAAACCGTTCTTTACACTTGTGTTATGATACCAATTGAGTTGCACCCCAGTGATGTGTAAGCTTCCGCTGGACCCGATTTTGGGGGTGTGACAGATTGGTATCAGAGCCTAGGCTATAGAGAATTGGGTAATTTTAAAACCTAAACTATAGCTACTTTTACGAAAACTTAACCCTATGACCGCCACGTGCCTGCCTGCCAAGCTGATGCCTCATTTGTGGTTTGTTGCTGACATATTTAATGAGATTTGTATCTTATTGCCAGATAGATTATACTCACTTATTCTCGTTGATTACTGTGATTGTCTTACATATAAGGGTGCATACATATCATACACGTCACAGCGTTACACCTTTTTCCTTACGTAGTTTCATCTTTCAACCTCAAGCCTGATCACCTGCCTTAGACTTTTGAACCACCCTTTACATGTGAAGGACATAGTATTATTATAACTAAGCTGAGTATTCCAAAATTCATTGAACCTCGGTGGAATATAGACTAGTCACCTATATTCGACCCGGGACAGTGGGACATAGCCTGACTACCTATGTTTGACTCAGAGATGAATTTTGCAATACTGAGAGTAGTTATAATGGAATTATGTCCGGATTGATTTGATCGGTGTAAGCAATTCCATAATCGAGCCAAATTTTCAAAAGACCTCCTTCAAACCACTTGTTCCTAGTTTGATCTAAGTGACAGTTCTTGTTTGATGAGTTGCGAGGATCAAACTGGAATCAAGTTGTTACCCGAGCTGATTCAGTTTAATCTCATGACAGTTCTTGTTTGATGAGTTGTGAGATTAAATTTGAATCGACAACCTCAAACCGATTTAGCCTAATCCCATGACAGTTCTTGTTTGATGAGTTGTGGGATTAAGTAAAAATCGGTTACCTAGAGGTCTTTTGAAGGCTATGCTCGATCATGGGAAAGTTTACCCCCATCAAACCCGACCATGAGAACGTACGTACGTAGAACGAGCGAGCTGAATTCAGGGACTGAATTCCTTAACGGGTGGAGACTGTCACAATTCGCATTTTCGAGTCTTTACTATGCACGGGATTGCATCATTTCAATTTACGTATGTTCATTAAACGTTACCACTCAGTCATTACTACTAATATTATACTCAAATACTCCCGATTATGATCCTAATATAGTTCCATGCTAATTTTAATGATATAAAATTTATATTATTAATTTACCCGGTGTTTTGAAACCTTTTGCGATATTTTACGTTAAGAGCTTATAACTCCGTCGTTTTGCGATATTTCATCACGATCACTATTTTAACACCCGATTCTTATCAGTAACATGATTTCATAATTTTCACGACTTCGTCGAATTTTATTTTTATTCGTCACGTTTTATTTTCAGTTAACCCGGTACCCGATAACGCCGAAATTATGCACTAAACTAACTAAATCCTACTCTTAAATATCTAACAAGTCAAAAATACCATATTACCTCTCCTAGAAAACAATGTGCCGCCCCCTTATTCCCTTCTACTTGGCCTAATGAGTTAAAATCCCATTAATACTTCCTTAGTATAAAAACCTAGTTTATTTCCTAAGCATTTCATAAAACATTTATTTTAACTAGCCAAGAACACAAACACTCTCTCCTTCCCCTCTCCATCTCACGGCAAAAACCAAGATCACAAGAGGATCCGTAAATTTTTCAAGTTCAAGTGTTATACATGTCCCTTATACCTTCCTTGTTAGAGTTTTGCAATAAAAACTCCAAGGTTGTGGTTAATTTTCATCCTAGCTCACCAATCATCAAGTAAGCTCAAGAACACTATTTTTGATCTTTTCATACTCCCTTTGATCTTATATTGATGTATTTCCTATTTATTTTGAGAGCTATCCATGCAAAACTTATGTTATATATACCACTTGGTTCATTTTTCATTAAAACTATCGCAAACTCTAGATCTGTAACTTTCATTAACATCCCCGCGAAGCCCACTATTTTTAGTGATGTTTAGGACCCATGACACCCTAAGAAGGTGTATGGTAGGTTGTGTGTGTTTGTGGAGTTGTGTTGTAGTCGTTTGATCAAGCCGCGAATCAAGAAAACGAGTTTTTAACATATATATATACCCGCTGTCCAGAAATGCAAACTTTGGAAAAATCAGTAAACATGGCTTTATTTTAGCTTTCATATTTAGAAAGTACTCTCAAACACGAAAACGTGGTCGCTTGAATCACTAAAAACCGAGTTATAACGAAGGAGATACGATGTTTTAAAGTTAGCAACACAAAAACTATTATTTTCAGAAAATGCGTGCTGTTGGCCGAACTTCAGGGGACAGAACGAGGTGTTAGCCGTAGTCTAGCTGAGCTGAGCCACTGAGAATATGTTAGTTCATGTTATGACGATCGCGTGGATATAAAGAACGTTGAAAACCGACTTGTAACGACCAAGATATGAATTTCTGAAAATCCGACTAACAAAACTTATTTTGACAGCCTCACTATAATTCCAATATTTTCTAAGTGTAAACAGTTTTGCGAGGCACCATCTTACGAGTTATTTTCCCGTTGAGCGAGATGGTTTGAGCCATAAACTCCTTGAGGTGAAACGAAGTATTCCCGGCCTATTTTCCAAATCAATCGACCGCTTGTTGATTGAACTTATATTGAGTAAGTTATGAATTTCCTAGTATCGCCAAAATCAACCATTATATAAAAATAAAAAGTGTAAAACTAGCAAGTCGTCAAGTTGATGACCGATTATCTACATGATCGAGATGCGTATGATCAAAAGGCAAAGGAGACGGCTGAGAGATCATGTTACAAGGTTTTCAAAAACGTCAAGTTCTATTCCTAACTCTTAACGTACAATATTTTACGACTAGTTTTGCGAGGCCGTTTGGTCATATTTCACAAGTTATAAAAAGGGTTATTTTGCGACGAAAACATTATATTAACCGATAAAACACCAAACAAGGATCATAGAGTATCGTTTCAACATATTTACACGAAAAGTAGTTCATAACTTGTCGAGACGTCAAAAATGTAGTTTTCGACGATAAACGTTATTTTCAAAACTAACGAGTGGTATCGTTAACATACGTAATTGCATGAGTAGAATCATTTCATTTGCTTACCTTAGATCATATCATTCACATTAGGTCGCGGTTAGAGACCGAGCCTCATTCCAGCATATTCACTACTAGTATTGTTGCTATCGCATCAGGTGAGTTTTCATAGCCCCTACTTTTATACGTTTTGAACTTTTGGGGGAGATACATGCTTAAATTACTTTTCTCGTTTATCAAATACGTTTTGCATTGGTATGCAAGTCATCTATTCTATTGTGCATTGGTATGCAAGACATCTATTACGTTTTGCATTGGTATGCAAGTCAACTATTACGTTTTGCATTGGTATGCAAGTCAACTATTACGTTTTGCATTGGTATGCAAGACATCTATTACATTGTGCATTGGTATGCAAGTCATCTATCCTAGACATACTATGTTAGCATTGGGTTGTAAACACACAGGTTGCAAGTCTTGAATGGGCAGGGCTTGGAACTGAGTGGATTTACAATGCCTATGCTATGGAAACTTTCTTTAAACGCTTTTCAACTTATTTATAACAAACTCTATGAACTCACCAACCTCGTGTTGACACTTTAGCATGTATTTTCAGGAACTAAGCAACAGCACGCTACTGGAGGCTTTTGGCAGGGCATGGCATGGTCATAGAAGACTCTGATAAAACATTTGGGACCGCTTAACTTATTTTATGGGCAAACTTCCGCACCACTTTTCATAATGTAAATTTAACACTTTTGACTTATCAAATATATTCTAATGATTGATGTGAAAACCGTTCTTTACACTTGTGTTATGATACCAATTGAGTTGCACCCCAGCGATGTGTAAGCTTCCGCTGGACCCGATTTTGGGGGTGTGACACAGAAGGTCCACCGACCTCAGCTTCGAGAGTCGCGAATAAGTTTATGAATGGTTCCTCTTCAGATGATGCATTGGTAATTATTTGATCATCAACATTAATGTTGGAGGTTGGAGTGGTATTGTTTGGTGAAAGTTCTTGTTGAATCTGTATGATTGGAGGGGTATCTGGTACTGGATCAACATCTTCATAAGAAGTTATTGATGAACCGGATACGGGAGATGGTATGTCTTTTTGATGGTTAACTTCGATAATCGGAGTTGCTACGGATATTGTAGACACCTTCATCTTATTTCCTCCACATGATTCATCATAGAAGTTCTCAAAAAATCCATCTAACTCTTCCTTTTGAATATGTTTATGTTTTGGTGTTGATGATGTTGGTTTTGGTACGAGTCCTGAACCGTTTTGTTCAGAAGTCATAGACTTTTGCACGGGTTCTGAACTGACTTGATTAGAAGCCATTTCTTCTACTTCGTCGAAGTGAACATGGATTGTCTCTTGTATCAACTTTGTTCTCCGATTGTAGATACGATATGCACTTGATTGTGTAGAATATCCAAGGAAAATTCCTACATCGCCTTTTTCTTTTAACTTACCAAGGTCTTCACGGCCATTCAGAGGGTAGAACTGACAACCAAAAGTGCGCAAGTATTTTACATCGGGTTTGCGTTTGTGAAGGATGTGATATGGAGTTTTGTTGAATCGTTTATTAATGATAGATCGGTTTTGTGTGAAACAAGCGGTTGACATAGCTTCAAACCATAAATTTAACGGAAGATTAGCAGAAGTTATCATTGTTCTTGTAGCTTCTACTAATGTACGGTTTCGTCTTTCGACTACACCATTTTATTGAGGAGTGTAAGCCGAAGATCTCTGATGAGTAATGCCAAGTGAATCAAAGAAATTCTAAAGAATCTGATTCGTGAACTCCGTTCCATTTTCTGTTCTTACGTATCGGACTTGAGCTTGTAAACAAACTTGTACTCTTTTGATGAACTTGATGATTACATTTGGAGTTTCTGCTTTAGAAGCAAGAAAATGAACCCATGTGAACCGTGAGTAGTCATCCACAATAACCAAAATATATTTCTTTCCATTTCTGCTGACAACGCGCATCGGACCACACAAATCCATATGCAATAAATGCAATGAAGCAACAGAACTAGGTTCGGATTTGGATTTGAGTGTTGCACGTGTCATCTTCCCTAATTCACACGCTGAAAAAAGATGATCTTTCTTGAATGATAGTTTTGGCAATCCTCTGACTAGGTTGTTTTGATCAAGGTCGTTTATAGTTCTGAAGTTCAAATGAGAGAATCGACGATGCCATATCCAGGCTTGTGATGATGTAGCTTTTGCAAGCAAACAAATGGGTCTGGGTGATGTAATTTCTTTAAGAGAAATTTGGTATAGATTCAAATCCCTGGAGCCTTTGAGAATATCAACGCCTTCAAGAGTGCGAACAATACACGAATTCTTTCTGAATGCCACCTCTAAACCGCTATCACAAAATTGGCCAATACTAAATAAGTTGTGACCTAGTCCTTCGACAAAGTAGACTCTTTGAATTGTGACCTTATCATGAATGAGATCCACATAGCCGGTGATTTTAGCAATGTGGTCATTCCCAAAACGCACTATACCAAAGAATTTGGCCACGAAGTTCTTGAGCATTGCCTTGCCTAGTTTATGTTTGTGTGGTTTGTTGCTTATGTTATGTTGATTATGTTTGTGTCATGGTTTGATTATGCTTGTGTTGTAGTTTACTTTATACCATCTCTAGATGTTATATGATCATTGTTGACAGTTTTCATATTACGTCACACTTGATCGGGTGTTTGATACAAAAAGTTTTTAAGCTTTTAAATGGAAACTTATTCACCCTCCTCTACGGTTTCCACAATTGGTACCAGAGCCAGGTCGTTCAAATTTTTAAAAACTAATAGTTTTTAAAATTGAGTATGATCCATGTATCAAATTACCCATGAAGGGGGATATAATATGAAAAGTATTTACTTGATTAATACTTACAAGTTTTGTTTTTAAGTATACTTTGTCATACTAGCTTGAAGGTTTTCTTAAACCAATAAAAGAATAGAGTTTGTAAATGTCCGGTCATGTCTTTAGAACGAGTCGTTAAGTCATGCGGTTTTGAAAGGTGTGTTTAGGACAAACCATTATTTTGTAGTAAAAGTATTATCGTAAATGTATTTTTTAGTCCTAAACGTGGAAATGATGCTTAATATATTTTGTATGTTCGGTCTCTAGTTTATTAAATTTTACATCTTTTCGCCGAGTTGCCGCACTAAAATAATAAACTGAATCAGGAAACAGATCACGGTACCACTAAACATAGGACGGTACTGTTATATTTAATGGTACCGTGGGGTATTTAAAGGTACCGTGCCTCTGTCTGTCTGTTTTCAGTATTGGGTCAGTTTCAGAAATTCATATAAACTCAACCATAAGTCCGTAGGAGTCACGTAACCCATCAATTTAAACGAAGTTGAGTCTACTTTCATTTAAAAAATACTTTTATTAATTAGTTCTAAATGAAAGTATGTTAAAGTCCTTGATTTTCAACTAAAGGTCTTTTTGGTCATGCAGTTTGCGTAAATTTTTGGTTAAACTGAAAAAGGGCGTTTCAACTTTTAAACCATCACGCGTTTTCAAAGTGACTTGGTAAAAATCTTTGAAATGGGGAGGAAACCAATTCATTTTCAAATAAAATCAAGCTTAGTAACATTGTTATACTTAATACACAAAATGACGATAAGTATTTTTGTGTGTTATGCTAAATGGCTATTTGTTTTTATTTGTTAGTTAATATTTTTAGTGCTTATAGTTATCTTTAGTTGAGCTAATTATATCTATAATCACAAGCGTTTTACATGCCTTGTTGCTATGTGTCGATTATTAGTTTTCCGGTTTATGCGTCAATAGGACTTAGACTAAACTTCTTGCACTAAGTTGCGTAATTGATCTTGCATTGCATATAGGCATAGATCACTTTTCTTGCATATGCGTTTTAGACATCTTGCAAGTCTTAAAATGTTTTAGTAACCTTCTTAGGAATAGAAACTAAGTTAATTGATCATGTGTGTCGAAAGATATTGTCTTACACAATTATTTTTCCAAAGGTTTAAGTGTAAAAAATATATCACATCAAAATATTTAACACTTTCATAAAATCCGTAACATGATCTCTAAAACATTACCTCATTTTGTCTTGCTTGACCATGGGTTGTCTAAACAAGATAAAAGATCATATTAATACATTAGTATTTAAGTAAAAGAAAATGTATTAAACTTGCATTGATCTAACACACATACAAAATGTTTTAAGCATTTAGTATTTTACGTATGTTGTATAAAAATAGTTAAGATAATTATTTTTATACTAATGAGGTGTCGAAAAACTAAGAATATTATACTTAATAATATAAATAGTTTTTTGCAAATAAAAATAAATGACAATATCGAAGTAGTAAGTTAATATGTCATTAACCTCACACATACAACCAGTATTAGAATAAATGGAACACATTCCTTAAATTTTTATTTTTTATATTCTTTTTAAAAGGAGTGATCGTGAGGGTCAAGAAAGATTATGAGCACATATCAATTCATTATTCAAATTATGATTGATATCATCACCGAATCTAATTGACAAGTTTTCGAGTATGGACATGAAATTGGAGTCATTATTTGTCTAGCTTCAAGATAACATCAAAATATAACGAAATATATTATCTTGAATCTACATACTCAATCACACTCGGTTGTTATGAAAATAATGACTTCCTCTCAAGATGAAAATAATATGCATCGGATCATAACTCACACTTGTGTTGAAGATGCCATATTGAGTCTTCTTGTCCAATGGTTGTGTTCCAAACATCAAACTAATATGTTTAAAAGATGCATAAAATACACAACTAAGTAGGATTGACAACTTGGATTTTTCATCCGAAATATACAAGTAATTTACATTGCAATGCAATTAGTAAATGTGTCATTTACGAAAAACCAAACACGAGCAAACAAACAACATATGTAAACTTTGCTCATGAACGACTCAACACTCAAAATCACATGTCTAGTAAAAGTGTCACACATAATATGTTATTAACTATTATGTAAGTCATCAATCTTTGAGAATATCACATGTATTTCTCTTATCAAAAGATTGACAAAGGATAACTTATATCCTATGCATCTTATTCCCTTTGTAACATGAATGGTTGTGTTACAAGAGAGTACTTTGCATCTTGCTAATAAATATAGGATATTAGATTTGAATAATAACCCAATACAACACGTGTCATTGCATAAACAAGTAATATTGGTCATACACTAAAATATTTGTTTTACGAAGCATTCGTAAGAGTGATAACTTTCCTCTTAGAAAAGTATATTTGTTGAAATATACAATATGTCTCATTTTAAATATAATACTCACAAGATCTATTGAGGTAAGTAACATTTACTAGATTCTTTTCTCAAGATATGCAAAGGAGCATCCTTGAAACACTTACGATGTAGTAGATTCTACATTGTATCACATTAGAGTATCTTTTGGTTCTAGGAAACCAAATCATGTTAAAATAACATGTAACAACTCAACAAATAAAGATGTTATCCAAGAGATCATAAAATGCACCATCTCCACCAAATAACCTCTAAATCTCAAACACGATATTAAAACATTTTGTTTTCCTTTGTTAGAAGTTGTGTAAGATATGTCATCTTCTTAACCGACTTTCAAAATACGGTTAGTTGAGTTATATTAGGCCATGTATTAGCGAAATAAGCTAATATCATCTTTGCTATACTTCGATAGGCAAATATAGGAATTTGAATTTTTCTAACATGAGAATGACTACTGGAGAACCTGTCGCACTAGAAATTCAATTTGACCTAACGGTTGAATTGCTTCCAGGAGAGAAGTTGGGTTCGTGGTATAACTCGTAAAAATGGTCGTGTTTAGCCTGAATTGAGCACCACTAGTGATAGTCTCATACTCATTCTCTAACTTGAAAAATTTTCATTCCTACATTTGACTAAAGATAGTTTACATCGGTGAACTTTATCTCACGTTAGGATTTCACCTTGAACAAGTAGTAATTAGGATCCTCCTTAGCGAACCTAGATTACTTGCATCCCATATATACGTTTCAGAATGATAACATGTTCTCGTAAGATATGATTGAATGTCTTCATGATCTTAAATGCTAAATGATTATAATGGTTTGCATGATGTTTGCATTTATTCCTTATGTGCATTTTACATGATTTTCTTGTAAACTTTGCACCCACACTATGTCCTTTTAATACATTAGGAATTAGGTATGCCTATCACTATGAACTCTTAGACGTCGTATAGTCATACACTAGTGTCAAATCCTATAAGTAAGAGTAGTCGCGAAATTGTCCTAATTCCTTGGTCATCATTTCTCCTTCTTCCAAGTAATACACCCTTTTGTCAAGGGAAGGTTAGATAAAAACCTAGTAGAACTCGGAGTAGGATTGACAACTTAAATATTTCGTCCGAAATATTCAAGTAAGTTTAACTTGCGATCGCAATTGTTAAATGTCATATCTGAAACATCATATTCTAGCCTTTTAACAACATATTTTAAAATGCTCATCCAAAAGCTAACATCAACCTTCGGGTGACAAAGGACTCACGAGTTACTATATAAGTGATTAGTAGTTCCTTTCATACTCGTGTGAATATACACTTCTTAAGATCCCAAACCCTGCTGCAAATCAACACCATAGGCTTTGCTTTACATCTTTTAAAACCCCGTGAAACACTCGCGTGCGAAGCACATCGAAATCCGTAAATATTGACCAAACCTCTCAAACGAGAATCCTTCAACTATCTTCGTCTAGGTCTAGGAGTGATGGAACATATTCCATAAATCTCATGACTATTAAGGTCATCCCTCGTATCCCTCTTATGACTATTTAAATATTTCACTAGAAATATTGAAGTCGTCTCGTCTCATGACTCTTTAAATATTTCACTGGAAGTATTGAGTCATTCTTCACATCCCCGTATCCCACTTATGACTATTTGAATATTTCACAAGAAATATTGAAGTCATCTCGTGTGTCTCATCTCGTGACTTTTTAAATATTTCACTGAAAATATTAAGTCATCCTTCACATCGCTCTAATTACTACCTATGTATTTCCTCGAAAATATAAAAGTCATCTCTTCTCGTCTAGTACCGTTCATCTCGTAAAAATAATTTATTAGGTATAAATTATCTCCTCGTGTCGAAAAGTCTAACTAAATCAGCGAGATTTATTCGTAAAATTGATGTGTGCGTGTGTATTGCTCTAGTTTTTATATCCATGGCAGCGGCTCCAAAGATTTGGTGCGCGCGTGATATCGTTGTGGTTTTAGCAGTATTCAAGTTTTAAATTTATATTTAGTCGACTTATCAATAAAACACACACTTTAACGAGCAGTGTACCCGGTCAGTATGAATATAATGGTAAATAGAGTGTCGATCACTAAGAGTGGAACGTATTATCTAGTTATTCTAATCAGTATTTTAATATCTTAAGTTAGCTATACAACCTAATCTAACGCAAGGGGGTTCAGCCTGAGAGACTGGCACGGTTTGGCTATGATTAAATAATAAACTAAACTAATGAGCACGAATCAGCGATTAGCACACACGTACACAGATAGATACTTGAGACAATAAGAAGACCTGTCCTGATAATTAAGTAGCTTGTCACTTGTTTTATTGCTAGTTTTATATGAAGTGTATATAATTAACCCTTTCTCGTTGGCTCTAATCTTATCAGCGAGTAAACCCTTAATGATTACTTATGTCTATCCTAATTATTTAGCGTCTCTTAAATAGGCGAGGAAGGGCATGGCGACCCAAGCAATGCTCAGCTAGACACAGAGGTTATCAATGCACTAATAAAAGTCACCAAAGACATCAACATATAAACTTTAATTAATGGGAAAGCAATTTTAAGGGGTGCCCATGATTTTCCGTAGTCACATGGAATCGGCCCATCAATCCTGATGAATTAAAGTGTACTAATACAATAAAACAAAACTACTTAATGAATTGAATACATGCAGGACCTTCTTACAGCTCTTGTATCTTCGTTTAGGGTGTGTCTTGTGCTGCTAACACGTCTGAATTCGGCCTTAGGGTTTTGTGGTCTTCGGTCTTCTTGTAAAACTAGGCTCTCGAAATTCGTCTGGCCTTGGGGTATTTATAGTTTCTGTCTAAGGGTTAGATGCGGCGCATAGAATAAGTAGATGCGGCGCATTGACTTAACTTTGCGTGGGGTCCAAGATTAATATATTCATGAATATTCATACACCGCCTTAAGATGCGGCGTAACTCCATTCTTGTATGCGGCGCATGTCCTTTGCCGTCTTGGATTGTAGCTTGTGAAATCTTGATAGTGATGCGCCGTATGTTAGAAGTAGGATGCGGCGTATCTGGAGCAGAATGATCTTGATCTTGTACATTTCAGTAGACTCTTAACATCTTGCTTGTTTTGCTCCATAATTAGTCCAAAATCACCAAGTTTCACATAATACTTGTTTTTACCTGAGAATTACAAAAGTAAACATTAACGTATCAATTCTCACATATAATATAATAAAACAAGTCAAATAAATAGGATAAATGATGATGATAAAATGTACTTATTTGAGTTCATCAAATATCCCCCCACTTGAACTTTACTTGTCCCCAAGTAAACCTTAGAATAAATCTTATGAAAATGTATCCTAAAAGATATTAGGATTTATCATTATATTTAGCATGTATTCGTTTTTTGTCATAATTGCACAACCAAACACTTAACGAATTAGAAATAAAATAAAATATTTCGATAAAAGCAAATCTAATCATTTAACTGTCCAGTCGTGACGAATATTCTATCATAAGCTTGGCAAGTATACGCATCTCCCCCGCTAAAGCCAAGGAATAACAAGTCTAAAGCGGTAAAAAGGGTTTGTTGGTTAAGGGTTAATCATTCTTCTTAATCTCTATCGATCTCACATTCCAGAAAAGGCGACAAAATCACAAATACATGATCGAATCCACGAACACGATACTTGCAATTGCTCAAATCCTTAACTCGAATGGGCTAAAGATAGGACCAAGTAATCTTCACAAATAATATGATATGAAAAAGGGCGACAAAATCATAAATACATAGTCGAATCCACGACTACGATACTTAAGATTGCTCAAATCCCTAATCTCAATAAATCAAAGGTTTGGATAAAGAATGATATAGGGTATGGATAATATTTGGGATACAAATTGGTGTAAAATGAAAAATAAACAAAATAGATAAATTAAAATCCTAAGTGTGGTAAATTACTTTCCCAACCATCCCATGAATAAGACTCATATCATTGAATAACTTACGCATTAACACTTGAAACAACGCTTTAGGTAGACACGAATTATACTCAACAAGATCTCAATCAAAGAATAACCTTAGTTGGCGTTCCCATAACGGCCAACTCCCATTCAATCCATAAATATAATATATAACAAATAGTGGTGATATCGACCACTTAATACAAAACTTTACATAAGTTGGATAAAACAAACTTCCAACTTTTTTTTTTCTTTTTCTTTTCTATTTTTTCGATTTTTTTTTTTTTTTTTTTTTTTTTTTTTTTTTTTTTTTTTTTTTTTTTTTTGACATCAACATATGTGTAAAATTTCACAACTTTTCTATCACTTTTTTTTCAGGATAATTTTTCCATACTTTTCATACTTTCAGAAATAACTGTAATAGTGAAAGTAGTAAACACACGAAAAATAAACTCAAAGGTATACAATATTTACTTTCATACTAATTGCATTGTGCAATTTCCTGACTCAACCAAAGATAATGAATTACGCACGCGAACACAGGTAATGTAAGGAAACACACTTTGCCTAAAGCAATTAACCAACAACGGATTTTAATCTACAGGGTAGGCTAAGGTGTAAGGGTGTTAACGAAACATTATAACAAAGGTGTAAAAAACGAAAGGAATGGCTCTGAGTGTTTTTCTAGGGGTATCTTACTCTAAAAGTGAGAGTAACAAAAGGGTTTATACGGGGTTAACTAACCAGTGTAGCTAGTTAATATCACATAAAATATAAAGGCTATTTGGGTGTAATCCTAGAAATTTACCAATTTAGACAAGTCATTCCAATTATATAGATAATACTTATTATGGTGGTCTCGAATAGTATACAAGCCAAGTTCTAAAGTTTACAAGTCACCGGCACACTCATAGATTTGTGAATTTTGAAAAGTTCACAATTTTTCAAAATAATGTTATGTGTGCAGCTATGTAATTTAGACTTTAAACAAAAACATGCTAAAAAAATTTAAATTTTGATATATTAAGTGCATTTTAAGCATATTTTGAAAAAGTTTAGGACAAGTAAGTGTTCTAATTCTCCAATCCCCCCACTTAAGTTAAACATCGTCCTCGTTGTTTGTAACAAAGATTAAAAACTGGAAAATAAAAGAATTAGAACAGAAAAACTCCTCTGAGATTTGCTCGGTATGATCCTCCATTATTCGTATGAGAGCAAAAATCATCTTTCTTGTGGATGAGAACGTTTAATCTTCATAGATGATGTATCCAAAAGAATGCAGGAATCTATAATACCATTCAGACTTTAACACACCTAAGTTAAGAAAGTTCAAACTTGCATAATACATTAGTAGATAGTAAAAATAAAATTAAAAAAAAAAAAAAAAAAAAAAAAACTAAAAATCATCAGGTCAGTCGATACGCCGTATCTTATGGAAGAAGATACGCCGTATCGAGCCTAGAATAAGTACGAATCAGGATAAAAGATGCATCGCATCCTTAACCAGGGATGCGCCGCATTAAAATACTGACAGAAAGTTTTAAAGTCAAAAAATAAAAATGCAGAAAATTAAATAAGATATGACCAGTGCAGGCGATGCGTCGCATCTTAGGATTGAGATGCGCCGTATCTTCTGCAGGTCTGACAGACTCAATACAAAATCAGAAAATAAAATAAAAGATAAGCATGGGTTGCCTCCCACGAAGCGCTTGTTTTTGTTCGAGTCACGAGCCTGACTCCACCCTTATTTACTATGTAATAGGGTGTTGTTCCCCCCCACTTGGGATCAAGTGCGGGTGATAGTAGCAATAAACACGAAAAGAGTGTAAATTTTCTATTAAAGATGGAAGAAATACATAAAGATCATACCTTGGCAATATATGTACATCTTTCCTATCCTTACCCGGTTTGGTTGATAAATTGGATGACTTGACCATTCAATCTGAAAGAGTAGTGTGTTGAGGAAAAATGAGTCTCCTTTCTTCTTGGTTAGTCTCTTTGGTAGTAAGGCGTCCCTTGACTTCCACAGAAGATGAGAAAGGGTCTTTGGCAAGTAAAAGTTCGAGTTCCTCTATATACTTCATAGGGTCGAAATCATCATCTTCATCAATCATAGCAATATTTAAGAGCTCATCACCAAATTCTTCCTCGAGCTCCACCAAAAACGGGTTGATCACAGGTGCTTCATGTGCTTCAATAGGTAGTGTAATAAATTTGACCTCATCATTCTTTTGTTTTGCAACCTGTTTAGGAAAACTAGCAAGATTATTAGTAACGGGATTAATAATATTAAATAAATTTGTACCACTTTGTGTTGTAAGTGACTCCAATTCATCTTGTGAATCTCCATCTTCAACTAGTGGGCTTGCAATTTCAGCATCGTCCCGAATTTCATCCTTAAATAAGTAATCCCAGATTTCTTCAAAATCCCTCGTTGGGTCAAAATATGGCTTATCCGTTCCACACCTAAATACTTCTGTATGTTGTGGTAATTGCGGTATGCTATCGTACGCAATAGCATCAAACTTTTTAATATCAGAATACTCATTATCTTCATCCGAGGGAATATTATCATGGTGTTTTTGATATGATGAGAATATATCTTCCACCTCGGGTGGAAAATCACAAGTAATAGCATTATACACCATTGTCCCACATTCATCTTCATTTTCATCATAAGCAGTTTCGGATGAAGAAGCTTCTTTGAAAACAATTGCCGGATTTTCATTCAAATCAAACACTTGTGACTCTTCTTCAACTTGTGCAATTTCCGGAGAAATAACATCATCAATAACTATTGCCGGAATCCTAATTGCATCAAAATCATATGACTCTTCTTCATCATCATCATTTGATAAAGTCCAAGTGTGTCGAAATGGCAATATGTTTCTTTCTCTCCCTGACTTTTCCTGCTTCAATAACAAGTATTCTTCCATCGTGAGTTCTTTATCCTTGATGACTTGTGCACCATATCTTGCTCTTTCCCAATCGTAGATCCCATTATTGCCCAAGGCTCTTTCCTCTTCAAGTCTGATATATTCTTCCATTGTAATATCCGGATCGTCCATCTTCCTGAAATAAAACTTACTCGTGCAAAAGAAGAGTGAAACAATCAAAGTAAAATAAAATTTGCTGATATCTGTAGACGATGCACCGTATCCAAAAAGTTGGATACGCCGTATCTTATTACTTTAAAATTTAATCAGACTTTTATTCAGAAAGTAGATACGCCGCTAAGAATTAGAATGCGCCGTATCAGTTTTAATTTATCAAAAATCAATTATATTTATTAAAATTAAATGCGTCGTATTAACTAAAGTTAATGCGCCGTATTTTTATTACGTTTCAAAATACAAGATTTTTGATTCAGAAGATGCGCCGTATCGACAAAAATCGATGCGTCGTATCTGTTTAATAATTCGAAAACTGTTTTTAATTTAAATCGAAAATACGCCGTATCTGTTAAAACAGATGCATCGTATGGCGTTATCGTTTAGAAAAATTTCTTATTAAAAACAGAATACGCCGTATCTTGGGGAAAGATGCGTCGTATCGAATTTATTAAACGCGTTGTATTTTATAAAAATTAAACGCAATACGCCGTATCTGTGAAAACAGATGCGCCGTATCGTTTGTATCAGCTCAGTACAACGATAGCAGAATGCAAGAAAATAAAAACAAAAAATAAAAACAAACAAAAAGAAACAAAAATTAAAGAAAATAAAAACACACAAAAACAGAGAATATGCAAATAATACAATGAATGCAATTTAACTAATATACAACGGGGTTAGTGGTTAGAATAAAAATTAAAAAGAAAAACCCTAATTAAAATACTAATCAAATTAACAGATAATAACAATTCACTCCCCGACAACGGCGCCAAAAACTTGATGTGTGCGTGTGTATTGCTCTAATTTTTATATCCACGGCAGCGGCTCCAAAGACTTGGTGCGCGCGTGATGTCGTTGTGGTTTTAGCAGTATTTAAGTTTTAAATTTATATTTAGCCGACTTATCAATAAAACACATACTTTAACGAGCAGTGTACCCGGTCAGTATGAATATAATGGTAAGTAGAGTGTCGATCACTAAGAGTGGAACGTATTATCTAGTTATTCTAATCAGTATTTTAATATCTTAAGTTAGCTATACAACCTAATCTAACGCAAGGGGGTTCAGCCTGAGAGACTGGCACGGTTTGGCTATGATTAAATAATAAACTAAACTAATGAGCACGAATCAGCGATTAGCACACACGTACACAGATAGATACTTGAGACAATAAGAAGACCTGTCCTGATAATTAAGTAGCTTGTCACTTGTTTTATTGCTAGTTTTATATGAAGTGTATATAATTAACCCTTTCTCGTTGGCTCTAATCTTATCGGCGAGTAAACCCTTAATGATTACTTATGTCTATCCTATTTATTTAGCGTCTCTTAAATAGGCGAGGAAGGGGCATGGTGACCCAAGCAATGCTCAGCTAGACACAGAGGTTATCAATGCACTAATAAAAGTCACCAAAGACATCAACGTATAAACTTTAATTAATGGGAAAGCAATTTTAAGGGGTGCCCATGATTTTCCGTAGTCACATGGAATCGGCCCATCAATCCTGATGAATTAAAGTGTACTAATACAATAAAACAAAACTACTTAATGAATTGAATACATGCAGGACCTTCTTACAGCTCTTGTATCTTCATTTAGGGTGTGTCTTGTGCTGCTAACACGTCTGAATTCGGCCTTAGGGTTTTGTGGTCTTCGGTCTTCTTGTAAAACTAGGCTCTCGAAATTCGTCTGGCCTTGGGGTATTTATAGTTTCTGTCTGAGGGTTAGATGCGGCGCATAGAATAAGTAGATGTGGCGCATTGACTTAACTTCGCGTGGGGTCCAAGATTAATATATTCAGGAATATTCGTACACCGCCTTAAGATGCGGCGTAACTCCATTCTTGTATGCGGCGCATGTCCTTTGCCGTCTTGGATTGTAGCTTGTGAAATCTTGATAGTGGTGCGCCGTATGTTAGAAGTAGGATGCGGCGTATCTGGAGCAGAATGATCTTGATCTTGTACATTTCAGTAGACTCTTAACATCTTGCTTGTTTTGCTCCATAATTAGTCCAAAATCACCAAGTTTCACATAATACTTGTTTTTACCTGAGAATTACAAAAGTAAACATTAATGTATCAATTCTCACATATAATATAATAAAACAAGTCAAATAAATAAGATAAATGATGATGATAAAATGTACTTATTTGAGTTCATAAAAAATCCTCTTAAATTCCAATGACAACTTAAATATTTCATACGAAATATTTAAAGTATATTTAATTTGTGAAATGTAATTAAATGTCATCTCTCTTTCTCGATCTGCGTTCATCAAATCCTGTTGGATTCATTCATAAAAGAATTTATTTGGTATAAATTCCACGTAATCACATGCCTCATCATATGAAAGTTCTATGAATATTCATAATGATTGAGAAGACCTACGTGACTTCAAAAGTGAAGTTTACTGTATGCTATCCACCACTTGTCATGACGTTACTAAGCTCATCGCTTCTGTCAACGTTTGTTTTCCTCTTTATTTTTTTTCAACACATCTTGTCCCGATGGTCATCGATTTTAGGGGGAGCGAAAACACACTCATATAGTCTTTCACCAAACACTCTCAAGAACACACAAATGTGGTTCTTATTCCCTAGAAAACTTCCCTTTAGCTGCCTAGAACTAGACTGCACAGGAAAATTCATGACGTCCAGGTCACGGTACCGTTAAATTTAACGGTACTATGCGGTATTTAGTGGCACCGTGCCCTTGTTTGACGAATTTTCAGTGTTTCCTTTAGATCCCTGCATCCCTAACCTCAAACCTGCAAAATTTTGCAAACTCACATACACCTTAAGATTCCCTCACTACACCAAAGGACACTACCACCAACTTTAATTCGAATCCCACAACTCTTGCCTATATAAGGCCTCACCATTGCAAACTTATCATGCATCTCATCTTCAAACCTCACATTTATATCATTCATCATCACACTCAACCCTTATAACTAAACTTCACTCTTGACAGTGATATTTAGTTTCATAACCTTCAACCCTTATATCAATCCCACTCAAACCTTTTAGCTACACTTCACTCTTGACAGTGATAGTTAGTCTAAGAACCTTTAACCCATCGATCATTACACTCAAAGCTTACAACTATTCCTCACTTTGGATAAGTGATAGTTAGTTCAACAACCTTCAATCCTCATAATCACACGAAACCCTTCATGCACCAAATTATCTCTAACATACAACTAGGATCATCCAAACTAGAAATCTAGAACTTTTTTACCTCAACCCCGTTAGAGATATCCACCCACAATCTTGTTAGGATCACATGCGTATTTTCTTTTTCTCTTTCGAAATATATCATGCATCTCATTGTCAGTGCAAACGATATATTAATCTAAACCATCCTTTCCCACCTTTCCTCAAAGGTCAAAACCAACACTCTCCCATCCTATGGAACCATTTCCATTCGAATATTAGTGCGTGTCATTCTCATTCTTATTTTTTTTAAACCTTCATTGAGTCTACTTTATGGCATGACTTGTCATAATATTAATAACATATATCTACCTCATTTAGAGTATGTCTTCTCAACAAACTATCCCTAACACCAATCATCTTAGGTAGATGATTATGTTGTTCAAAAGGTTTGTTAGAACTTGCCTTGCCAATAACAACTTGGAAGAAGTCATTTTGTGTGTCAGTCAACGAACGAATTTCGTTCTTGTTAGTATGATTGATTGAACAATTACACCTTAGGTTGTCGGTCGGGTTGTCACACTCAAGTGTCTTTGAATTGCAATATGCATTCATCTTTTTGTGTCGCTCAACTTTCTTGGGCTTTCTTTTTGGTCTTTATCCTTTTGGCACACTTTCATCACGTGTCTAACTTCTTGCACACCTTGATATGCTCATCAAATTTTTTTAGCTATGTTTTTGTACATAGTTTAACCCTTGCATGTCTTGCTATGTGTATTCCATCCCTATAATGTTTCTCCTATTCTTTTATATATTATGTTGCATGAAGCTAACCCTTGATGTAGGAAAACCTTTGTAAGAATTTGATCCATGGATCCGTTAGATACTAAGGTAAATAAACAAGGGGATTCAATCACCATAAGGGGAGCATTGAGCTAGGGGAGCTCAAGAGTATTTGAATACATAGCACGAAGTCTTTCTAATAGTGGTGATAGAAGACTTCACCGGGATG
The DNA here is from genome assembly GCA_021014915.2 of Artemisia tridentata subsp. tridentata. Taxonomy (NCBI): domain Eukaryota; kingdom Viridiplantae; phylum Streptophyta; class Magnoliopsida; order Asterales; family Asteraceae; genus Artemisia; species Artemisia tridentata. The sequence goes on from CP139504.1 coordinate 251,924,978, forward strand.
ATGCAAGCTCACCTTTTTGGGAAGAAAGGATAGTAGTGCAATAAGGGGGAATAGGGAATGAATTCAAGGGAGAGATCGAGGCAACTACCTTTTTGCTTCGACAAAAGGGGGAGATTGTTAGTGCAAATATTACGATATTTAAACTAAACGGTTTCTTCAGTTTTAATAATGACAAACATGTAACTTGTAATGCATAATGTAAAATGCGCAAGTTACTTGTAAACATAAATCATTAATGCATACTTACATCAACATCTCTCGACGTTTCAAGTATGCTTCAACAGAGTCATAGATTTTCATCCTGACGTAAATCACTCAAGGTATGAACAAACAAATTTAAACTTGATGGATGATCAAAGAAATAAATTTTTTGTTCTAAACTTCACATTTATGAACGTGACAAAATATTTTTCGAAAATACATTTTAAAAATTATTTTTGAATTAGAAAGAAATGTTTTATTTGGGAAAATCATTTCAAAAATAGTAACAGCTATTTTTCCCCCCAAAACAGCTCCAAACATTCCCAAATAAACCTTCCCCACTAAAAACAAACGGAGGAGCGTTCTTGTCCCCCACGGTAACACTAAAGTACCAACGGTACCACTAAATTTAGTGGTGCCGTTTGACAATTAGTGGTGCCGTCCCTCTGTAACGGCTAGTTTTCTCTTCGCCTATAAATATTGGACCATTTTACACTTTCAACTTGATTTTTCCAGTTAGTTTTCTATGGTCTAATCCTTTCTTACTTAGATCACTTTCTTTGATCATTTAGAGAGTCTCAGTTTGTTTAAGAGTGATCCTTTCATCCCACCAAGAGATCACCTTTATTCCTCTACTAGTGCAAGAGAAGAACACATAGTATCACAAAGATACAAAGTGTTGTAGTTATAGTTAGTGCACTTGTAACACTTGTTACATACTTGTTGTATCCTTGCATACATCAAGTTCATTTTTCTTTTGAGAATTTGTGAGAGTAGATCATTGTGATCTTGTTGAGATCTTGGAGATCTCTTGTAGCTTGTGGGCTTATGTACAGATCAAGTAGATCAAGGGTAGATCGGGTAGATCAAGTCAAGTGGGAGTAGATCATTGAGATCTTGGAGATCTCTTGTAGCTTTTGGGCTTGTGTATTGATCAAGTGGATCAAGGGTAGATCGGGTAGATCGAGTCAAGTGGGAGTAGATCATTGTGATCTTGTTGAGATCTTGGAGATCTCTTGTAGCTTGTGGGCTTGTGTGTTGATCAAGTTGATCAAGGGTAGATCGGGTAGATCATGAGTAGATCATGTGGATCATGGTAGATTGGTACTAGCTAAGATTAGTACTCGACATTTAGCTTAGTGTCGAAAATAAGGATAAGCGACGTTGTACAGTTTTCTCCGCCTGAAGGGAGCTTGTTGATTAGTGAAGTAACTCTCGAATTGGGTACTCGGGGATTGGAGTAGGGCGAAGAGGAGCTTCGTGACCGAAGCACTATAAATCATCGTGTCCGGTTTGCGCCTTCTTACTTATCTCTTTACTTTTACTTTAGTCTTTATCGCTTTATATTTATATTTGCATTGCGTTTATGTTTGTATGGTTTGTTGCTTATGTTATGTTGATTATGTTTGTGTCATGGTTTGATTATGCTTGTGTTGTAGTTTACTTTATACCATCTCTAGATGTTATATGATCATTGTTGACACTTTTCATATTACGTCACACTTGATCGTGTGTTTGATACAAAAAGTTTTTAAGCTTTTAAATGGAAACGTATTCACCCCCCCCCCTCTACGGTTTCCACATAATCGTTGAATACAATTAGCTTTTTCTTCTTTAAGTTTAGAAACTTCTTCTTCAAAATTCTTTTTGATGTTTTCAAAGTTCGAAATATTTCTTTTGAAAAGAAAAATCTCATTTTGTAAATCTAGAATTTGACGTTTAAGCACTAATTGTCTTTCAGACTGCTCTTCATATAACATGTCCTTGATTTTATTTTCTAAAGAAGCACTTTTATCTTGTTCTAGTTTTATCAAGTTAGAATAATTTTGAATTTGAGATTGAATAGTGGCATAGTTTTGAAGCATATCAACATGATCTTGACTTGTTGATGCATGATTGCAATCGGTACTATTAGTCACTAAGGAGTAGCACTTGTAGATGTTTCACTACATATGTTAACTTCAGTTGGCTTAATAATGGTACGAATGTGACCATGTATGAATTCATCAAGATCATCATTATCATAAGCATCTGATGTGTGTACCTTGTTGACAAGAGTGTCATCTTCTTCAACATCAGTTTCATAGCTTGGAGTTGCATCCTCATCTTGAGCTTCAAAGACATCCACATTCTCTAAAGAAGCCATGTACGGCATGTTTGTTTCCAATATCTCACCTTCGTCATCCGTGTCCATCATGAAATCATTTTCATCAGCACTAAGTAGTTAACCCTTTTCTTCGATGTCAGCTAACAACATTTTTTGTCTGTAGTAAGCTTTGTTACGCACTTTCCCATTTGGACAATTCCTTGCAAAGTCACCTTGTTGACCACAGCCAAAGCATTTTGGTTCTTGATTGTCTTGACCAACATAATTCTTGTCATTCTTCTGAGCACCTTGCCTTATAACTTCACCTCTTGATGGGATATCTTGTCCCTTGTTCATTGCAGTGGGTGCAGAAGTGGTTCGAAGATTGTTGTTGGTTGGACGTTTATAGAAAGATTTTTGAATATGTTTTCCAAGTAATGCTAGGTTTTGAACAATTTTGGTAAGTTCAACATTTGCTTGGTCTTGAGTAGATTCAATTGCATCATCAACGGGTGAGTAGTGTGTGTCGTTGTTTGAGTTGAAGGAAGATTAATTTTGGTGGTATGAGGAGACCAAGGCAAGTGGATCAATAACTGGTGGTTGTGTAGAAAGTTGAGCTGAGAGTTCTTTTTCTTCTTAGAGTTAGGTCTTGATTCTGTCTGATAGCAATGGTGAAACGTCTCCATTTAGGTTGTAGGTTTGTGAGAAACATAGTGTTGTGTTCAATGTTTGATCTTTTGAGGTTATGACGATTCATTTCATTGATAAGCTTGTTGAACCGAATGTATGCATCTTCGAGACTCTCCTCAGGTAATTTCTTGAAAGACTGATAATTCCACAGAGCCAGAGTCTGTTGTATTTGTATGCCAACATCTGCACCTTGCATCAATCTTTCCAAAGCTTTACATAAGTCATGTGCAGTGAGATTGCTGTCAATGGCATTGTATATGTCATTGCTTAAGCCATATAGAATTAAATTCTTGGCACAGATATCAGCTTCAAATTGAGTAACTTCATTAGGATTCAAATCATCTTCAGTTTGTAGCCATTTTTGTCCCTCGTTAGTAGGGTCATCAATCTCTTTCATGACATAAGGACCATTGTTTGATGGAGTTAATCAACAGCTTACGCTCTTTATAGCCCATGAGAACATTCATAAACCTTGAAGACCATTGATCATAGTTTCCCCGGTACAACATGGGAGACCTTGCATCACTCCCCTAGCCAATGCATCTTGAGTAGTAGACATTGTGATTGTGGATCTTTGATATGAGATGTTGTTTGTTTGAAAGTGATGTTTTAGTTTGTCTAAGTTTAGATGGTTGAGTGTTTGGAAGTTTTAAATTGTGATATTTAAATGATTAAAGTCTCTTAATAATTTTTAAACTTTTTAAAAAATTGAATAAAAGTCTTTAACTCAAGGGATCGCAACAAAGTCTTGTGAACAGTAACTATCGCAACTTTCTAGTGAAAATTGGCCGGAGTTTTCTTTCGCAAAACATGGATAACAGTAAGTCTCGGAAGATCAGGTGTCGCAAAACTGCTTCTATCACAACAATACAAGAGCTATCGCAACAATTCCTTGCGAATTGGGTAGAGTTTTCTTTCATAAACAGTAGGTAACCAAAAGCTTCGCAGAGCAAGTATCACAACAATTACTATCACAACCCAAACTATTGCTATCGCAACCCAAACTATTTCTATCACAACTCAAACCAACTGCTATCGCAGTCACCTATCGAAACCAAAAATAGCTATCGCAGCTGTTTCTAAGCCAACTGTTGCAACAAAACCCTCAATTTTGCGAACAAAATTTTACGAACAAAATGATAAACCCTATTTTTACGGGAAAAAGTACACTTTTTAAAAAACCCTTAAACAACGTTTTCAGTCTAAATCTTCAACAAATTCATAAATTTTTTGTATTGAATAACAAAAGCTCTTTCTTTTTCTACAAATATGTTATCCCAACACACGTTTTATAAGATTAAACACGTTTAAGAGTAATCTTTATACTACGTATGAGAGTAAAGATATTCTAGAGAAAGAAAGTTCTTGAATTCTATAAAAACCAAAATTTTTACTACTAATGAAGATTGAAACAAAACTAAAACACAACTATGTGAAACAACGAATCATATTTGGCTCTTGATACCAATTGTTATTCCAATAATATCACATCTACTCTAATAATCTTAGTGAGATAAAGTGGGTGTTGACACTTTAGTTTAGAGAGAGAAACGGGAGAAAAGAAGTAAAGTCTCGTATTGATAATAGAAAGAACACACACATCATAACCCATGAGATAGGGGGTATTTATACCCATACAATAGTCCAACGTACTATCGCAACTATACAAGTGTTGCAATAGTGTTATGCTGTCGTAACCACACAATGTTACACAATATACCCTATACTAATACAAAAGATAAATAGAAGTCCCTGCACTAATGATTTACACTTTTTCTGTTCCAACAAAGAGCAAAACTTTTAGTGTCATCAGGACTTGGTCAAAGAGTCATCATTTCAATTTGGGTAACTGACTGACCAATCTTATATACGACCATTCCAAAATCTTTTAGTCTCTTTTCCAAATGAATGATTTCAGAAAGGTGGTTATCATTGCGTTTCTTGGCTTCCTTTTTGAATTCTGAAAAAGTTGTTTGACATTTTGAAAACACTGATTTGCTTTTTGAAAGTTCAGCGTTAAGTTTTTCAACTTGTTGTCTGAGTTCAAATTTTTCATTTTTAAGTTTTGAAACAAATTCATTGATTGAAACAATGACTGCCCGCATTTGATGTTGTAATTCTTGTTCTCTTAAGTATGAATTTTGAAGCACAACTTCAAAACTTTCTTCACGTTTAGTTTTTGTTTCAAAATTAGCGATACGTTTTCTACAGCTCTTAAGTTCAGCAATTAATGAGGTAATCTCAGCTTTTAGGTTTTGATTTATTTCATTGCATTTAGCAGCTTGAGCTTGTGTGGTTTGCACTAGATTATTAATGAGGTAATCTCAGCTTTTAGCTTGTGTGATTTATTTCATTGCATTTCTCTTTTCTTCACTTTAACATGCTAGCTTAAGTTAATTAGTATTTGCTTAGATCTAATGAAACCTAGTTATTGAATATCGATTTGTCGTCTCTTGTTTAATTAATTGCCTCACGTTAGGATAAGAAAACTAGCTAGTTTCTTATATGTGTTAACTTGAACGTCTTATAAAACGCAACCATAGAGTGCACTATTGGTTTTTCTCGTTGTTTTTATTGTGTGAATTGCGGCTTGTAGATCCTAGAGAACTTAATATACTTTAAGGGATTTAGGAGAGACTAATGTTCATAGAGTTGGGGACTTTGGCACCTCCCCACGACCAATATTAAGGAATACAACGCTTCAATTAAAACAAGGACGTGACAATTCGACAAATCGGTAGGAGATTACTAGGGAGTAAGGATATCTAAGTAAACACACTTTTCCTATCATAAGACGTTACCAATTTACTTTTCTCGCATAATTAGTTTAATTATTAGTTTTGGTTTAGTTAATTAGTAGCTAAACCGCCCACTCTTCCAAACCCCGAGATTTTTACTTGCTTTCATAAAATATAAAAACACAAAAAAAATCATCCCTCACCTTTACACTTAATTCGACATACACTTTGACCTAATGACACTATTCACCTAGAGAACGATCAATCCCCCGAGTCTTACCTATACTACACTACAACGATTAGGTACACTGCCTAGGAGGATTGTAAAACTACTTGTGAGGTTTACAACCGCCGCACATCAAGTTTTTGGCACCGCTGCTGGGGAATAGTTAATAGTTTAGGTTCGATTTCTACCTCGTTTAGGTCTACTCACTAGATTCCTATCAAGTGAGATTTTTCTTTTTATATTTGTTAGCTTTTTTGTAGTCTATCTTTTCATTGTTTTTTTGTTCATAAAATGCTTTCATTCGTCATCATGGCAGATTAAGTTCCATTTGAATCATTAACAATTGAGGAACAATTATTTTACACGAATATATTTGCTACTTGTTGTTCCAATGAATTTTTGTGTGATCTTAGTGATATCCAAGAGGAGATGGGTGTAAAATTTGATAGGTTTGATGAATTATGTGCATGTTTGGCTTCTATTAAAGAATCATTGTTAGGATCAACTCCTTTTAGTGAGACCATTTGGAAAAAATTTGAGGAAAGCCTCATAACCATGAACCGTAAGTTGAATGATGGGTTTGTATGAATCACAACTTGAGGAAACAATTGAGGTGGATTTATCCGACTATAGGAACCATGAACAAAAACACCTAGTTTTTAAGATCATGGAATTTGAATACGACCAAGATTGTGAGATGGTTAGAGTTGAGCTACCTAGTTGCATGCGTGGGATACATTTCACCAAAACATATGACACGCATGAGGAATCCTTTAGTCACATGAATATAGTGATCAAGTTCACCAAAACTCTAAAGGATTCCTCATACGGGGTGAGTTGCGGGGTGATTTGTGGGCTTGGATTTTTCACCCAAAAGAAGTAGAAGACACTATAGGAACCCCAATGGAAGTTGAACCTTTGGACCAAACAAAGTTAGAGGAAATAGGTTTTGATACTTGTTGTCATGACCTTTCTCTTAGTTTTATGGAAGTTCCTAGAATTGATGAACCGGAGCCTCAACCAAAGCCACTACCCAATTTTTCATCCTTAGATGTGAATTTAGGAATTGAAAAAGGCCCTGATCCACTCATCAAACCATATAGTCCAGGTAGTTTTACGATGAAGGTAGTCGACCCTAAGCCTTGTAGAGAGGAAGCCAATATAGGAGGGAAACCTGACCTTACATACTTACATCACTCATTTATGATTGATCACAAGAAATATTATGGGTTTAAACCGGGTTTATTATGTCAAGATGGATTCCTAACTAGGAATCTCTCGAAGTTGATAGAAGATGATTCTTTTTTAGGAGAAAACTTTAACTTGCCCATTGACCCATGTAAATAGGTAAGGATATAATGAAAGAAGCACACACTTTTAATCATATAATTCAACCACCAATCTCTCATCATATTACTCCCTTCCATCGGAATGGTGTGTATCGCTACTATCAACCGCACTTAATCTTAAGTGTAGGGAAAAACTCTATTTTATCCATTAAATAAGGGTAGAGTTAGGCTCGTGACACGAACAAAAACAAGCACTTCGTGGGAGGCAATCCATGTTTTCAATTGTTTGTTTGTTTTATTTTTTATTTTTTATTTTTTTTATTTATTTTTTGTGTCAAATATATGTTTAATCATCAATGTTTATCTTTCATATTTTGAATAACTTTGTGTAAATACTTTATTTTGTTTTTAACTTCGTCTTAATTGCATATAAAGGCATTTTACAAAAAGATAAGTGTAGGAAAGTTCATATTTGTTTAAAAGAACGAATTCGAACATGAAAGTTTACAATTGATGATTAGCATATATTCTATTGTATTTGTGTGTTTGTTTGAGTCAAATGCTTGTATCGAGTCACAATGAATGTTTTGCAGAGTTTCCAGGGTTTAAAACTTAGATATTTCCAGAAATTTTTCAGAAACAAAACATAAAAATATTGTCAGGTCAATCCTGACGGCGTCAGGCACTGTAGCAGCACAGTTTTCCAGAATTTTGTTTTTCTGCTGGAACTTAATTTTTGAAAATTCGCCTAATTTTTTTTATTTCCAGGAATCTGTAAACATTTATTTTGCAAGCATTATATCTTATTCGCTTTCTAGGATTTAGTTTATATATATATATATAGTGTTTACCACCAATTTTATGCGAGGTTTCGTATTTGTTTTCTTAGTGAATTACAGATTATATTGGAAAAGAAGATAAAAGATGAAGTATGATGAATACTTATTGAAGTTTATTTTCTTGGAGGAGGATTTAACCATATTTCACATCGCCCATGCCGAGCAAATCAGGAGAGTATTAGTTTCTTTCATCTATTTTATTTTTCCCTTTGTCATAACTTTGACAATTTTCAAGAACATTGGGGACAATGTTCAATTTAAGTGTAGGGACGGTAAAATGGGATACCTTAGAAACTATAACTCGCTTGATATTTGTTTTGTTTTCTAGTAAATGTGTAATAAACTAAAAGAGATACTTGTTAGGGTAATTTTAGCACCAAATTTAAATATTTTTACAACATATAGGTGTGAAACTTTAGTTTTAATAAGTGTCTCATGGATAGGAATTATTGTTAGCTCTAATAGAAAGTGTTGGTCATTCTAGACTAGGAACTTTGTAACGTGTCATAGAATAAGTAATTGAATAGTCAATGGGCTCATGGGTTGGACTAATCTAATAGGTTAGTATTTATATGTTAGACTTTTATGTAAAGTCCAATCCAATCCAAGCCCATCCAAGCCATAAGCAAGCCCATTATGGCATCTTATATTGAAGTATAAATACCCTCAAATGTGTTCATTTGTGGGTGTGCTTCAAGGTGTAAGTGTGTGTTTTCTTAATAAGATTTCTCTCTTCCATCTATCTACTTTCTCTCTCAAAGTTTACATACATATCTTGTTGTCACCATACCATACGAGCTTAATACATACGTGATAGAGTTGATATCTAAGGTCCTACAAGTGGTATCAATCGCCTAACAATCATTTAGGAGTGCTTGTGTTTCGTTTTTTGAGTTGAATCTTTGAAAAGGTTGCATTTTTCCTATAAAAATGTGAGCTTTTTAGTTTAAAGTTTCGATTTTTTACGTTGTCTTGGTTAAAGTTGTTTTGTTTCTTATAGTTATACTACTTATTAGTGAGTTTTGGCAAAAAATCACATAAAAAAGGTCAAAAAAAATTTGTTTCTTATCGATTTAAAAAGTTTTTGCTATTTATCGAATTTCCTCAAAATTTGATTATAAACGTTAAAGGTCTCAACTTTATTGTTATTTAAGTGTTTTTGAAGGTTTTTGGTCGCAAGAAACTGTTTAGAAGTTTGTTCTTTGTCGTAATATTGAGCTTCAAAATTATGTACTTTTATCACAATTGGTTTGAGAGTTTATCGAAATTGATGTTTAAGGGTTCATCGCAATTGCAGCTTAAGGGTTCATCGCAATTGAAGCTTAACGGTTTATCGCATTTGTTTATCGAAATTCATCAAGGATAAGTTTACTTCACGATCCAACGATTACTCAGTATTCCCTTGCCTGTATAACTTTGTGGAATACTTCAACTAAGGAAAAATCTTTTAACTTGTACAAATTAGATAAATATTATCGCAATTGCCTAAGGGTTTATCGAAATTCCAAGGGTTTATCGAAATTGCCAAGGGTTTATCGAAATTCCAAGGGTTTATCGAAATTGCCAAGGGTTTATCGCAATTCCACGGGTTTATCAAAATTGCCAAGGGTTTATCGCAATTCCAAGGGTTTATCGAAATTGCCAAGTGTCTATCGAAATTGCTGTTATCGCAATTGTACTTATCGAAATTGGACCAGTCAAAGTTATCAAAATTAGACCAAAGTGAACAGTGTTATCGCAATTGAACCTTCAAAGTTGACTTTTGTTTGACTTTTTACGACAAAACTTCAAACGGCCATAACTTTTAAACCGTAACTCTGGTTTCAGCGAAATACCTGTCAAAACGACTGGAACAGCCTGAATATTGTGAGGTTACCCCACTACGTCGGGTAACAAAATTTTTGAAACCTAAAATTGCTCTGGAAGGAAGTTATCGACGATTTTAAGTTTTAAGACCAATATTTCACAACAACAACTTGCATTAACCTACAATAAACACAACTCCTACATCGTTGAACCGATCTAAGATGAACTTTATCATACATACCTTTATCAATGGCAACCCAGCAAGACATCCATGCAGCCGGTTCTGAAAACTGACCTACCATGCTGTCAAAGGGTGGATACTCACAGTGGGCTAGTCGTATTATGCGCTATCTTAAGAGCAAACAAAACGGAAAACTTCTTGTCAAATACATTTTGGAAGGACCCTTTAAACCACGACAAGTCCTAGACCCTGTAGATCCTAATGGAACCCCCTGATGAGGCGAAAAGTGTACCGCTTTTAAGGGGTCATTTAAGCCCGAAATCGTATTTATTTGATCAAATATTGCCCTAAATCGTTCCTTTTGTCATTTTAGGTACTTTTGAGGAGAAATCTGGAAAAGGAGGCATTTTGGACGTTTTTGGAGCATTAAAGTGAAGAAAACGGCAAAGTCTCAAAAATCGGCTAAAAGTTACTCTTGACGGCGTCAGACTTTACTCTGGACGGCGTCATGCTTTGGCAAGAAAAGTTGGATGTGAAATTTACTCATGACGGGCCAGTGAGTTAGCATGTGAATTCTGACGGCGTCACGCTTTAACTAAATCAAGGGCGTCACGGCTTAAATCATAAGGGGACGGCGTCACGTTCATGATCCGACGGCGTCAAGCCTTGATAGGCCAGAATGGATTTTTGAAGAGCTAAAGAGGGACGGCGTCAAGAAGGTCACCCGGGAACCCTAAAAGCGGCGAGGTGACGGCGTCACAATGCATAAGGTGACGCCGTCAGATCCAAAAATCTATATATAGTTTTCTAATTTTTTGTCATTAAGAGAGACTTAGTGTGTGGAATTTTGGATAAAACCCTAAGACGATTTTAGCTACTTTTTCAGGGCTTCTTGCCTTGAGATCTTCCATGTTTCATTGAAAGATAAGTTATCAATTAATCATTCAATATGTCTATGTGTTGTTTGATTCTATCTTATGCTTGTCTTTTGTTTAACATGTTAGGCTAATTTTATCTTGTGTTTGCTTAGATCTAATGAAACCTAGCTATTGATTATTGGTTGTTAGTGTGTTGTTAGTTGTATTGGATGATTGTTTATCTATGTTAGGCTTAAGAAAACTGGCTAACTTCCTATTCGGTAACTTGCTTGAACGTCTTAAGAAACATGAACCAAACGCGTACTAAAGGTTTTTATGGTTGTATTTAATGCACAAGCGAATTCTAGTGATCCCATGTTAGGAGCTTCCTAGCCGGCTCGACATAGGAGTGAAGTAGGAGCTTGTAGAGTTTGGGGAAGTAAGTACGCCACCCCACGAATGGTATTAAGGAATACACCCGTCATCCACGCGACTAATACACACTAATTAACCGGTAAAAGATAGTTAGGGAGTAAGGAAATCTAAGTAAACACATTTCTCTACACATAAGTTTCTCACCACTTTTCATTTTTGTTATTTTATTTTATTTGCATTCGTAGTAATTTGGGTTAGTTGACTAGCAACTAATTCCGCCCACTCCTTCAAACCCGAGATTTTACTTGCTTTCATAAAATTATAAAAATACAAAAAGAATCTTCCTCAACCCTTAGACCTAATTAGAGTAGCCTTTCATACCTAACGAACACTATTCCCTGTGGAGAACGATCAATCCCCCGTACTTACCACTACACTATACTACATCGGTCAGGTACACTGCCTGGTGGGGTTGTAAGCCTCTTGAGATCCCTCGAGAGGTAAAACCTGTTGTAAGGTTACAAAACCACGCAATCAAGTTTTTGGCGCCGTTGCCGGGGAATAGTTATTGTTTAGGTTGAAATTTTTATTTCTATTAGGTCTACTCACTAGATTCCTTTCTAGTGAGATTTTTATTTTATTTTATTTTTCTAGGTTTTCTTTAGTCTATCTATTTTCTTCGTGTCTTTGTTCGTAACCATACCTTCCGACATCATGGAAGATGGTAATATCCTTAACCCACACGACCTACCACCACAACAACCACAACCACCTCCTAGAGCTCGCACTTTAGGAGGATATTCCCTAATTCTGGATGATGACCCCCCTAATCTTAGAATCACTAGGAGCCGAAGCTCGATAAAGACTCTTGCCACACCCTATGCTGAACCCGAAAGGGAAATGCATAAATTAAGGCGACTCCACCAAGCGGCTGAACCATCCACGATCAATTTTGATGATGCCCTCTCCGAGGAAGAATCCAATCATCATTCTACACCTCCTAGCCCTCAACCAAATCACGATATGGAAGTTCCCGAAATCCCAATCCCCAAATGTCTCAAGGACTACTCTTCTCCCACCCCTCGTGGTTTTTCCAATGCTATCGTTTTTCCAAATGAACACACGGATGGGGTCTTGCGTGCAACTGATATTTGGCTGGTCCAAAGTGTATGCAAGTTTCACGGATTGAAAACTGAAGATCCAATCCAACACATCAAGGACTTCCTGAAAATAGTGGATACCCTCCACACGGACGGAGCCACTAGAGATACCTCCCGGTTGCGATTCTTTCCCCTTACCCTGCATGAAAGAGCCGGAGACTGGTATAACCAACTTCCTTCCGAATCCATCTTCACATGGGAACAGCTTATCTCAAAATTCTATGAGAAATTCTTTCCCATAGGAAGAACTTCAAAGTTGAGAGACGAAATCCTCCGCTTCCATGTTGGACCAGCAGAACCTATTCACAAATCTTGGGTTAGATTCAAGGATCTAATTAGACAGGTCCCTCATCATGGCATTGAACTCTGGCTTCTTGTCCAAATCTTTTATGACAGTGTCTCCAAAAACGACCAATTGGGCATTAATAATTCATCAAAAGGAAAAATAGCCAAACTAAGCGTTGAGGAAGGATGGAATAGAATTGAGGAATACGCGAATGATCAAGACGATACCTGGGATGAACCCGATTCGATCATGAGCGTTTCCAAGATCATGAAAGAGCCTCCTTTTGCTAGCCGGGTGAGTAGATTGAATGATCAGGTATCTTATCTAGACAAGTCGCAACCAACTAAGCGGTTATCAAACCCATACTTGATCTGTGATCAATGTGGTGGCCCGCATGAAGTAGAGGAATGCGAGGATGATACCACCACCGAACAAGCATGCTTGTCAAGCCACGACATCTTCGATGATCCTTCGCTCTTAACTTTCTACCAAAACAATGATTTCACCCCCTGGGGAAATCTTGTGAGAGAAGAGGGAGGAGGAGAATATCCTGACTATCAGGTTAGGAGCACTTTTGAGGATGATCTCGGGCATTTCACGTTTGAAAAGAATCTGCAACTAAATGGTCTTGACGACTTTATCAATAGCCAACAAACCAACATGAAGGCCAAATTCGCAGAACTCAACGCCACTCTCGACGGCCTTGGCGAACCACAAAGAGATCCTTTACTCGCCATCACCACTCGTGCTGGAACAACTACTAAGGATCCACCCTACCCAGCTCAACCATCTAACGCCATGGAACCCAACACCCCTCATGAGGAGAACGATAATGTGAACGACGAAAATCCCGAGCAAACCCCTCCGGTAACTCCATCCCCACCTACTCCTGCCAAACAGCCCCTTAAAGTCCCATACCCATCTCGCCTCAAGAATCAAAAGGTCGAAAGTGATAATAAAAGATTCCTGTCATATTTGAAGAATACGGTCGTCACCATACCTCTTCTTGATGCATGTTATCATATGCCCAAATATAGTGCATACTTCAAGAGGCTGCTCACCAACAGGAAAGGGCTCGAGGGTCTTGTAACCTTAGGAGAAGAATGTTCTGTGGTGACCCAACGAGGGCTACCAAAGAAGGTGGACGACCCGGGTAGTTTCACCTTGCCCTGTTCAATTGGATCTCTTTCAGTCAAAAATGCTTTAGCCGACTTAGGAGCAAGCATCAATCTTATGCCGCACTCCCTGTTCCTCAAGCTAGGGTATTCTGGGTTGAAACCAACCCGTATGAGCATCCAACTGGCCGATAGATCAGTCAAATACCCCTTAGGAATATGCGAGAATGTGCTGGTTAAGGTTGGGAAGTTTAAATTTCCAGTTGACTTCGTCATCCTAGAAATGGAAGAAGACGATCTTGTGCCCATCATTCTAGGAAGACCCTTCCTTGCAACTTCTCGTGCTGTTATTGATGTTCATGACGGCAAACTAACCTTACGAGTGGGGGCCGATAGCTTAACCTTCGACATCAAGGACACAATGAATCTTTCTCTCGAAGCAGATAATCAACTGTATTTCATCGAAGAAATCGATGAACTATCCGACGAGATTGATAATTGTGTAGATGAACAGGTGGAAGCCGGTTGGTTGCGAGATGAAGCTTTCTTACCCATCTTAGAGGAGGAGAAGGCTATGGATGTGAATGCAGTCTCCTTCTATCCCAGACAAGAAATCGAACAGCTTGAGCTTCGTAAACCCGAGAATAAACTTAAACCTTCCATCATCGAGCCACCTGCGGTAGAACTCAAGGAACTCCCAACCAACCTTGAATATGCTTTCCTCCAAGGGGAAGATCAACTTCCGGTAATCATAAGCTCTTCTTTGAAAAGTGAACAAAAGGATCAACTCTTAGGAGTTTTAAAAAAATATAAAGGAGTTATAGCATGGAGTGTAGCCGATATCAAGGGTATTGACTCTACCTTTTGTACACATAAAATCCTCATGGAGGAGGATTATAAACCCAGCGTGCAACCTCAAAGGCGAGTAAATCCCAACATAAAGGAAGTCGTAAAGAAGGAAGTCATTAAGCTCCTAGATGCAGGACTAATTTACCCGATTTCGGACAGTCCATGGGTAAGTCCTGTACAGGTTGTACCAAAAAAGGGAGGAATGACGGTGGTGAAGAACGATAAGGATGAGTTAGTACCTCAACGAACAGTAACTGGATGGCGTGTGTGCATCGATTATAGGAAGTTGAATGATGCAACCCGAAAAGATCATTTCCCTCTCCCATTTATCGACCAGATGTTGGAAAGGTTAGCAGGGCATGAGTACTACTGCTTCCTAGATGGGTTCTCAGGGTATTTCCAAATCCCTATCGCTCCTGAGGACCAAGAAAAGACCACGTTTACATGCCCTTATGGCACCTTCGCCTACAAGCGAATGCCCTTTGGACTATGTAACGCCCCCGCCACTTTCCAGCGCTGCATGACGGCAATCTTCCATGAGTTAATGGAAGACAGCATGGAGGTCTTTATGGATGATTTTTCAGTCTTTGGGAACTCTTTTGATCGCTGTCTTGCTAACCTTGAGAAAATGCTCAAACGTTGTGAGGAGACCAACTTGGTACTAAACTGGGAAAAGTGCCACTTTATGGTAAAAGAAGGGATTGTGCTGGGGCACAAAATTTCAGGAAGTGGAATCGAAGTAGACCGGGCAAAAATTGAAGCTATATCCAAACTTCCCTATCCAACAACTGTCAAGGCAATCCGTAGTTTTTTGGGTCATGCTGGCTTCTATAGGAGATTCATTAAGGATTTCTCAAAGGTAGCCAAACCAATGACTCAGTTACTCATGAAGGATGCCCCGTTCGACTTCTCTCAAGAGTGCAAGGACGCATTCGATCTATTGAAGCAGGAACTTACCCAAGCTCCAATTATGGTTACCCCTAACTGGGAGTTACCCTTTGAAATCATGTGCGATGCTAGTGATTATGCTGTTGGAGCAGTATTAGGCCAAAGGCTTAACAAACACTTTCAGCCAATATACTACGCTAGCAAAACCATGAATCCTGCTCAAGAAAACTACACTACCACTGAAAAGGAATTACTAGCCGTGGTATTCGCTTTTGATAAATTTCGTCAGTATCTTGTCCTTTCTAAAACGGTTGTTTTTACGGATCATTCAGCTATTCGATATCTTTTCGCTAAACAGGATGCTAAACCACGGTTACTTCGTTGGATCCTACTATTGCAAGAGTTCGATGTTGAAATTCGTGATAAGAAAGGAGCAGAGAATCTTGCGGCTGATCATCTCTCTCGTCTCGAAAACCCCAGCCTCGCTGAATCTGACAAGAGTGAGATTCGGGAAACATTTCCTGAAGAGCAGCTCATGTTAATAAATGATTCTGAACCTTGGTATGCGGATTATGCTAACTACCTGGCAAGTAGAGTCATCCCTGAGCATATGAGCAGGCATGAAAAAAGGAGGTTCTTTAATCAATTAAAGTACTACTTTTGGGATGAACCCTTCTTATTTCGAAGATGTCCAGATCAGGTAATCAGGCGTTGTGTTTCGGAAAGAGAGGTTGTCAGAATTATGAAAGAGTGTCACGCAGGTCCATCTGGAGGACATCACGGAATAAGCACTACTGCACGAAAGGTCTTCGACGCGGGATTCTATTGGCCTACAATATTTCGTGATGTGAAGGGAATGATACAAACTTGTGACGCATGTCAAAGAGCTGGGAATATCTCTAGGAGGGATGAAGCCCCACAGAATTATATACAAGTTTGTGAGGTTTTTGATGTCTGGGGAATTGATTTCATGGGACCATTCCCATCTTCTGGAGGGAATGAATACATCTTGGTGGCCATTGATTATGTTTCGAAATGGGTGGAAGCACAAGCCCTTAGGACTAACGACGCTAGGGTAGTCATTCATTTCTTAAAGAAATTGTTCGCTAGGTTCGGAATTCCGAAGGCTCTTATTAGTGACAGGGGAACCCATTTTTGCAATTCACAAATGGAGAAAGTCATGAAAAGATATGGAGTCTCTCACCGATTCTCCACCGCTTACCATCCTCAAACAAACGGTCAAGTCGAGAACACTAATAGAGCCATAAAGAGAATTTTAGAGAAAACGGTTAATCAAAACAGAAAAGATTGGTCTTTTAAGCTCGACGAGGCTTTGTGGGCATTTCGAACCGCCTATAAGACACCAATCGGGACAACCCCGTTCCGTATGGTATATGGCAAGGCATGCCACCTTCCAGTAGAACTGGAACACAAAGCATATTGGGCACTTAAGGCTTGTAATTTGGATTATACAGTTGCGGGAACAAATAGATTCTTACAGCTCCAAGAGCTTGATGAGTTGAGATTAGAGGCTTATGAATCTTCCATCACATACAAAGAGAGGGCGAAAAGATGGCATGACCAACGGATTAAGAGACCCAAGGAGTTTTCAGAAGGAGACAAGGTCTTATTATATAATTCTCGCTTAAGGCTATTTCCTGGGAAACTTAAATCTAGATGGTATGGACCTTTTACCGTAAGGAGCTCCTCTAAAACCGGAGCCGTTGTATTAATTGACGACGAGGATAGAGAATTCACTGTGAATATTCAACGAGTCAAGCATTATCAAGAGAATGGTAATGAAATGATCAATGAGGAAGACATAACTTTCGATGAAGAAGTCACGTAGACCCCGTGACTTTGAGTCTAGCTACAAGACTCGTTAATAAAGAAAAGCGCTTCTTGGGAGGCAACCCAAGCTTTATTTGCTTTATTTGCTTTGTGTGTTTATTTATTTGTTTGTTTGATTTTATTTGTTTCCGTATGTGTGTTTAATTTTTATTCTTATTGATTCATGTTCAAAACTAAATTGTGAAAATGCTTTATTTTGTTTTTAACTTCGTCTTAACTACATATAAAGGTATTTTGCAAAAGATAAGTGTAAGTGAAATCTAAATCGGTTTATTAGAACACATATGAACATGAATCGTAATAATAATAAATTAGCATACATATTAGTGTTTGTTTGAGTCAAATGCTTGTATCGAGTCATAGTGATGTTTTGCAGGATTTCCAGGAAGTAAGGTAAAGGTTTTTCCAGAAATTTTCCGGAAACTTAAAATGAAAATTTTTGTCAGGTCATTTCTGACGGCGTCAGGGGTTATAACCTGACGGCGTCAGATTTAATTTCCAGAAATTTTTGAAAGTTTTGTTTTCATAAAAAGTTTTTATTAAATCTCCAACTTATAATCTCCAGGAATCTGCAAAATTATCATTCCACAAGCATTATATCCTTATATATAGATTTTATCCCGCCGATGTTATGCAGGTTTTCGTGTTTGTTTTCTCAGGTTAACAGGTTATTTTGGACAAGGAAATGTTTTGAATCAAGCTTGTGGCGATGCATTAGTCATGGAGCTTCAACATTCTCTTTGGAGGAAGATCTAACCGTGTAATTTCATTATCCACCGAGCGAATCAGGGGAGTATTTGATTTCATTCTTTTACCTTATTTACTTTTACATCTTGTTATTTAAACATTGGGGACAATGTTCATCTTAAGTGTAAGGGAGGGTAAAAGTACGATTAGAGAATGCTATTGCACTTGATTTTTGTTTATTTAATAGTGGATGTGTAATAAAACTGAGAGAAATACCTGTTAGGGCAATTTTAGTGCCAAATTTAAATTTTTTTTACAACATATAGGAGTGAAACTTTGATCTTAATGAGCGTCTCACGGATAGGAGTTATATGACTAGCACAAAAACCGTACCACTAAAAAATTTTCCACCCCCAAATATGTGAGGTTCGCCCCTAGAATTGGTAGGAAAAGCATTTATGCTATGATGTGTGTACCGGTAGCATTTAGATTCTAGAACTTGCGTTAGGACCATTCCAAGGCCACAAGTGAGACTACATTCGTGTAGTTAGATTTACTACATGATAAGAGGCATTAGGATTAACCCATTGTTTTACACCTGTGTTTTTGTTATAATTACATTGGCTACATTGGTCAAGTAATTCTCCCACACCCTTTGCGTTGTACTCATTTTTAGTACACGATACCCCTAGTACACCCCTCAGAGCCTATCTTTTCGTTTCAACCTTTAAGCATTTTACTTAAAGGAAGAATTTGTTACACCCCACTAAAATGTACACCCAAATCGCCTTAGCCTACCTTGTATGCACTCATCTTTAGTGCATTATTGTTACAACATTTGTTTAAACCCAAGTTAATTATCTAGTTGATTACATGGTTGCTAAGTCGAGTCATATCCTCGTACATATTGTTTTGGGACGATTGGGACTCATGGGTAAAGTACTAGTGTAATGGAGTAATGGGGAAGAACATCATTTATTACCCCCATATGTGCTAAATATTTTAAAAGTACTCCAAGTTTTTCGATTATCTTAATTCGAGTCATTAGAATAGTTATTTGTAAAGTTATGTAAAAGTTCAAGTGTAAGGGGGATGCAATACCCCTATGATGTATTATTTTGGATGGTAGGGCAAGAGTGTATGCAAAAAAAAAAAAAAAAAAAAAAAAAAAAAAATCAAGAAAAATACAAAAAAATGAGAAAAAGAAAAGTAGAAAAAACATACGGACTACCATCCCGTTTCATTTTATGTTTGCTTTATATTTTTGTTATTTTGTTATTTCGTTTTTAGCTTAAGATCGAGTCGAGTCTTGGCTTAGCAACATTGTATAGTACATGTAATTGATCAAGATCTTTAACTAGCCACCAGTAAAATATCCTTTATCCAACAAAACCGTGTTTTCCTTTTCCCTACACCTAACGTTATAACCCATGTAAAAGCCCTCTTTGATAGTTTATCTTAGGTGCTTACGCCTAGTGGAGGAGGTTTTTGATCCTTTCCCAAGCCTATGGTAATCTATTTGCTATGACAGGTAGTGAGAGATATTATCCGTTTTCATTTATGAGATTTATTTTGATGACACTTGAGAGATGTGAGTATCTAAACACTACTTGTGAAGTGCTAGTATGTAATCTCCGTGCTTATTATGATTGAAGTGGAACGATTATTTGTTGTAATTACTTTTATGTTTGCATTAAATGACCCCTAACTTGTATTTTGATTAGAATAAAAGCGCATTTGCTTGAGGACAAGCAAATCTCAAGTGTAAGGGTATTTGATGAGGCGAAAAGTGTACCGCTTTTAAGGGGTCATTTAAGCCCGAAATCGTATTTATTTGATCAAATATTGCCCTAAATCGTTCCTTTTGTCATTTTAGGTACTTTTGAGGAGAAATCTGGAAAAGGAGGCATTTTGGACGTTTTTGGAGCATTAAAGTGAAGAAAACGGCAAAGTCTCAAAAATCGGCTAAAAGTTACTCTTGACGGCGTCAGACTTTACTCTGGACGGCGTCATGCTTTGGCAAGAAAAGTTGGATGTGAAATTTACTCATGACGGGCCAGTGAGTTAGCATGTGAATTCTGACGGCGTCACGCTTTAACTAAATCAAGGGCGTCACGGCTTAAATCATAAGGGGACGGCGTCACGTTCATGATCCGACGGCGTCAAGCCTTGATAGGCCAGAATGGATTTTTGAAGAGCTAAAGAGGGACGGCGTCAAGAAGGTCACCCGGGAACCCTAAAAGCGGCGAGGTGACGGCGTCACAATGCATAAGGTGACGCCGTCAGATCCAAAAATCTATATATAGTTTTCTAATTTTTTGTCATTAAGAGAGAGCTTAGTGTGTGGAATTTTGGGATAAAACCCTAAGACGATTTTAGCTACTTTTTCAGGGCTTCTTGCCTTGAGATCTTCCATGTTTCATTGAAAGATAAGTTATCAATTAATCATTCAATATGTCTATGTGTTGTTTGATTCTATCTTATGCTTGTCTTTTGTTTAACATGTTAGGCTAATTTTATCTTGTGTTTGCTTAGATCTAATGAAACCTAGCTATTGATTATTGGTTGTTAGTGTGTTGTTAGTTGTATTGGATGATTGTTTATCTATGTTAGGCTTAAGAAAACTGGCTAACTTCCTATTCGGTAACTTGCTTGAACGTCTTAAGAAACATGAACCAAACGCGTACTAAAGGTTTTTATGGTTGTATTTAATGCACAAGCGAATTCTAGTGATCCCATGTTAGGAGCTTCCTAGCCGGCTCGACATAGGAGTGAAGTAGGAGCTTGTAGAGTTTGGGGAAGTAAGTACGCCACCCCACGAATGGTATTAAGGAATACACCCATCATCCACGCGACTAATACACACTAATTAACCGGTAAAAGATAGTTAGGGAGTAAGGAAATCTAAATAAACACATTTCTCTACACATAAGTTTCTCACCACTTTTCATTTTTGTTATTTTATTTTATTTGCATTCGTAGTAATTTGGGTTAGTTGACTAGCAACTAATTCCGCCCACTCCTTCAAACCCGAGATTTTACTTGCTTTCATAAAATTTAAAAATACAAAAAGAATCTTCCTCAACCCTTAGACCTAATTAGAGTAGCCTTTCATACCTAACGAACACTATTCCCTGTGGAGAACGATCAATCCCCCGTACTTACCACTACACTATACTACATCGGTCAGGTACACTGCCTGGTGGGGTTGTAAGCCTCTTGAGATCCCTCGAGAGGTAAAACCTGTTGTAAGGTTACAAAACCACGCAATCCTAATAGAACCCCCTAGTACAACCATTCTATAGAGATCAGACTGAGGCTGAGTACACTGAGGAAGACAAACTACAAATTGCAGCTGATGATCAGGCATTTCATCTAGTTTTTCTTGGGCTACCTGAAACGTCTTATGCAACTACAGATAGTGAAGGACGTGCTCATGCTGTCTGGGAAAGAGTAAAGAGGTTAATGTATGAGACAGACATCGGGAAGCAGGAAATGGAAACACAATTGCTCAAGGAACTACACAAGTTCACTTCCATTGCTGGTGAATCAATAGAATCGTACTATCACAGGTTCTGTAAGATCATGAATGACTTATCCAGGCCCAACCTCACACAAAAGAACATAGCTAAAAACACCAAGTTTCTAAACGAGTTACAACCAGAATGGGGAAGATACGTCACCATTGTTTATCAGACAAAGAACTTGCATGAAGTTAACTATGATCAGCTGTACGACTTCTTAAAGCAAAACCAAGCTGAGGAAAATGAAGTCAGGGCCGAATTACTAGCTAAAAAGCATGATCCTCTCGCATTCATTGCTAACATACCAACACCTTTACCAGTGAACACACCACATCAACCCTCATCATCTTCCACTCACAACTATATGCAACCACAATACATTCCACACCAAACTACTATCATCCCAAACAACAACAACATGTTATTCCACAACAACAATATCCACAAATCCAAGAATCAGAGTTCACTGACAATGATGAATCTACTGCTGCTTTGACACAAGCATTTGCTTATATGACAAAGGCATTCCACATGGGCAATCCGAATATGCAGAATGCAGGACAGTATGGGTCAAGGAGGACAAATGGTTGGAGTTATTGGAAATCAGCAGGGATATGCTATTGGATTTCACATGGGCAATCCGAATATGCAGAATGCAGGACAGTATGCAAGGAATCAGTTAGGTCAGTATGCAGGGAATCAGATGGGTTAGTTTGTTGGAAATCAGAGGGGTCAGAATGTTGGGCATCAGACAGTGGGTAATCAGATTGGGAATGTGGCAGCTCTAGTTGTTAGGAATTATGGAAATGGGAATTAGGGTAATCCGATGAAGTGCTTCAACTGTCAAGGTATAGGTCATATTGCAAGGAACTGTCCTAGTAAGCCGAAAAAGAAAGATCTAGCTTATCTGCAGAAAGCATTGTTGTTAGCATAGAAGGAAGAAGCAGGGTTTCAGTTGAATGCTGAGGAAAATGATTTTATGGATCTTATGGATGACATGGAAGACAGAGAGGACATTAATGCGAACTGCATCTTCATAGCAAATCTTCAGGAGGCTAAGTATGACACTGATTCTGACACACCTCCTGCTTATGACACCAACACACTCTCTGAGGTACCACTTCAGTTTGGGAATTATTTGATCACTCGAGTTTACTACGTCGAAGGGTTGGGACACAATTTGTTTTCAGTTGGGCAGTTTTGTGATGCAGATTTAGAGGTTGCATTTAGGAGAAACACATGCTTCGTAAGAAATTTGGAGGGCGGTGATCTCTTAACTGGGAATCGCGGCACCAACTTAGGAGAAACACATGCTTCGTAAGAAATTTGGAGGGCGGTGATCCTGGCTATGGCATAGAAGATTATCCCATCTCAATTTCGACTCCATCAACAAATTAACCAAAGACAACATCGTCAACGAACTTCCTAAGTTCAAATACACCAAGGAACACCTATGTCCATCTTGCGAACTAGGCAAAAGCAAAAGGGCATCATATAAACCTAAAACCGTACCCAGTTCAGAAGCAAACTTATATATGTTGCACATTGACTTATGTGGCCCAATGAGAGTTGAAAGCATAAATGGGAAGATGTATATTCTTGTTATCGTCGATGACTATTCAAGATATACATGGTTTAAGTTTCTGAGGTCAAAAGATGAAGCACCAGGCAACATCATCACCTTTTTGAAGCGTATTCAAGTTCTTCTACAAGCTCCAGTAAGGATCATAAAAACAGACAATGGAACAGAGTTCACCAATCAGGAGTTAAGAACTTATTTTGAAGATGTTGGAATCACAAATCAGACATCAGTTGTAAGACCTTGTGGATCCTAATACACGGATCTAGCTTGAGCTTTTTAGAAACTTTTTTGAACACCAAAGAGTATTCGGAATCTAATCTTTAATGCTTAGAAGAATGTTTAGAATGTATAAAGCAATGTAAAAGTGAACTCTATATAAACACAATGTAACCAACACGATTCAATATTATTAAGCAAATAATACGAGTGATCTGAATATCACTAGGGTTTACAACCTTGAATCTTAACAAAACATATATCTTAAACATCTAACCTAGGACCTCCTTTATAGGCACAAGGAGTCCTTTACAAGATAACTATTCATATACAATGTACGAATCCTCTAATCTTATAAGATATATACCGAATCTATTCTATACTTATCACAAAACACATCTTCTATAGCAGTACCATCTTCATAAGCAGTCTTAAGTATACTAGCAGTACAAACTTTTATACTAGCAGTACTAACTCAGTTAGTACTGTTAGTTATATCTTCAGCAGTACAAACTTTAGACCTGGCAGTACAAACTGTTAGTGAAATAATTCCCAACAATCCTCCCCTAAGCTTGTGATTTACCTCCAAATCAACAAGTTTCATGAATTATCTTTGTCTTATGAGGATTCTTCCAAACACTTATCTTCTTACAGGTCTTCCAGCCTTCATAACTCTTTCACACTGTAGATAGATCCTCCTTAGTAGTTCTCTGGCCATCTCAGTTTCTTCATCTACCATGAGTTTAACAGATAACATCACAGTGAGAGTGCCTGCTCTTAATGGATACTCCTTTTCAACTAGCATAAAAACATCAACACTAGCTCTTGTAAATATGTGATGAACACCACATGAATCATATAATTTCCATTTTGTTGATAGATTATCTGCTTCAAACTTCCACAGTCTATCATCTGGATCAGGTTCAAAGAGCCTCTTCAATTTAACCCATAATTCTTTGTCTTTGTAATCTGAAGGATCTGTTGATCTAAACTTCTCTTTAACCAAACTCCATAGCTTATCCAGATCCTCTCTATCAAATTCCTTAAGCATGTCTTCAAAGTGCTTGTGAACTTCAGAATGTCCACCAACTCTTATGATCTTCCAAGCTTTCACAAACTTATCTGTGTGAACTTCCCAGTCAATAATTGGGTACTTAGCCTATAATGCTTCAACATGCATACCCTTTCCAGGAATAACCATCATCATCTGTTGGAGTTGTTCTTCAGTCAATCCTGCTTCTTCTTCTTTAGTTTCTTCCTCTTCTCCAATTTTATGTTTATTTGAAGATTCAGACTCCAAGGTTAAACATGCTCTTTTTGTAGTTCTTCTTTCATCTTCTGTTCCCATTGGAACAAAGTGTTGAACTTTCCTATATGCAGTGCAGTACAAACCTTGAATTTCTTCAAAAGATCTGCCTTTCAGTTGACTTGCAGTCCAATCATCTTGATGCTTTAAATATTCCTTCATGTACTTCATCATTTGATTCTGAGTTCGAGGTTTATTTCTTCTTGTAGCTGCCATCTTTTTTACTTTGGTTCTTTTTAATCACCTCAATCAGATCATTAAGTGCATCTTCTCTGATTGCTTCTGGAATAGTTGCCCTATCTTGTTCATAAAGTTGCTGAGCTAAATGCTCATCTGCTTGCTCTTGTGCTAACCTTTCAGAATCTTCACTTGCAAGCTTTTGATCTATCATGAATCTGGCAATTCTTTCTTCTTCTGCTAATTTAACTTGCTATTCATCATGTATTCTTTGAGAAACTTCTGCATCATAACTAATCTGAACTGCTCAGACTCTGTCATAATCCCTTTACCTTTGTCTACAGCCCTTCTTCTAGCATAAGTAACACTAGCAGTACCAAGTGCTTGAGTAGTACTAACTTCAATTCTTGTACTTGTAGCAGTATCTTCAAGATTTTCTTGCTCTTCAATGTTTACTGGTTCAGTGGCTTCATCCAGATTCACTGGCTCTGTATCTTGCTGAACATTTTCATCCATGTCCTGATCAAATTGCCTTCCCTGAGTCTCAGCATCAAATTTCTTCCTCTGTTTGGAAGAATCATCCAAATCAGCATCATCATCTTCTTCAGAACTGGAAGAATCCACAATATTAGCTCTCCTTTTGGTTTTAAGTGATTTGAATTTAGACTGCAGTTTCTTCACCTTTGCAATTAGCTTCTTGTAAGCATTAGCATACAGCTGCTTAGTCTCCTTGAGTTCGTTCTCCAAGCTAGTCACTCTTTGAGTCAATTTGGTACATATGTCTATCAATTCCTTACTGCCCTCATCACTTCGGCTTGTGTTACCTAGCCCGAGAGGTGAATCAAGGGGCATTGACTCAGTTTCAACCCTAGTTGGACTAGGTGGAGAAACTGAGCCCCCCATTGTTTCCAGTTGGCTGGGGAGTCCACCACCTGTATCAAGACCATGAGGACTTGACACATTAGGTGTTGCCATAGCTTGGGTCTTATGTATGTTACCACTGGCCTGCCCAGCTTCTAAGCCTGATGTAGTAGTGGTAGCCCTTGCTACACTGTCTAGGACAGTCTCATCTGCAACTTGTGTAAAAGTAGGAGAACTGGGCTGAGATACCTCAGTTTATTGTCTAGGTGAATACCTATGGGATTTGGAAGTTGGTTGTGAGGCTGATACAGACCTGGATGAAGTTGTGGGTGTGTGTTGGGACTCAACTAGGGTTGTTGAGCCTTCACCCTGTATATGTGCAAGCATATCTTCAAATAAAGATACTTCTACCCCATTATACACCCTAGAAGCCATTCTCATATTGCTAAAAAGTTTTTGAGTAAGGCTGGGAGTTGGATAAATAATTTGATGAGGTAGAAGCAGTCTTTTATGCATATTTAAAAATACTTGGACAAATCATGGATACATTAAAAAGTTGTATGTATTATCCACAATTTTTACCATACTTTCAAAAATCAGTTTGGAAAAATTGCTACTGAATTGCTCCCATGAGGTTTTCTTGGGACTTAAGCAATGAAGGATAGTATGGATAAAAAATCTCCATTATGGGGCAAAACAACCCTTTTGAAAAGTTAATATTTGAGCAGTTGTGTCGTACCCCATTTTGGACATGGTTTGAAAATTTTCAGTGTTAGCCAAAACACTAATACCATTGTCATCTGCCAAATGGAGATGTCTCCTAACAAATGACTCGGTAATAATGATTGTTTTGCTATCAACTGTTGCTTGTAAATCTTTTTCTCCATTTTCACCTGTTCTGACAGTTGCAGTCTGCCAAAACTATGTGATGAGAGAATGATAGATAGTAGGACATACAGTCAAAGCGTACCTGATGTGAGTAGAGTTGAGAAAGTATACTATGTGATGGAAGTCATTGCTTCCCTCTGGTTTCTCCAAGAAAGCGACCATGTTATGTTTATCAACAAAAGCCAAATTCGCCATTATGAATGATAAACTTTTGATTAGATTGATGAGTTATGATCGTATATGAGTTAATTGAGTAATGAGTATAGCCAATTGAGATGTAAGTAGATAATGCTTAGGGTTTCGATTTGACCAACTTAATAAATCCTTTCCTTAGATTGAAGAAAGGGTATAAGTTAGATAAAAAGTAAAAATTATCCAATTTAGGAAACCCTTAAGTAAGGTAATTCACCAAAAATTTCTCAACGACTATAATCAAAAAACGGTTATGACTCAACAGGACAAACGGCTACCCAGTAGTACAAAGTTTTGCCTAGCAGTACTAAGTTTTGGAAAAACTTTTACTCAGCAGTATAAACTCAATTTTCATTTAAAACAATACTGCATTCAAACGTTTTGAAAGGATTAAGTGTATAGGAAGACACTTAATCTTTTTCGATTGCATTTAACCTCTGGTTGTGTGAGAACCAATGTTTTCAGCATAAACGCTTCCTGTGATCAGATAAACTCATTCAAAGAGCTTTCTTGACAGGGTTTCCAGCTCGTGGCAGGTGTTGCCTCTAACACAAATGTGTTAGATTCACCTTTGCTCACTGTTCTCTATACCAGATGTCCTTAGACTAACACACTATCAAATTCATGTTCAATTAAACCACCAAATAAGCATAAATTGATTTGAAGAATAAGATTTTAAGGAACCTCCCAACTCAGGTGTACAACCTTTGTCAAGTAATCCCCAAATCCTCTTCTATCATGAATCAATTATGACAGCAATCCATCCACCACTTTAGCTTCTCACACATCATAAACTCCAATCATACTGCTTTCTCTTCCTGCAAATGTTAGTCCAAAACCAAGAAAACACAAACCAAAGCATTTTCTATATAACAATATAAAATTTGACTAATAGTATAAACTTATCAGTACTAATTTGGACTAACAGTACAAACTTTGTAGCACTAGTACAAACTCAACTGTCTAACAATTAATAGTACAAATCCTTTACAAAGACACTTAGAGATTAAAACTTTATAGATTAAGCATTCCAATACTTGTAACCAAGTACTGAAATCTTCCAACATCAAGGCCTTTTGTAAGTAAGTCAGCCCAATTGTTATCTGTGTGAATTTTAACAACTTGAATTAACTTTTTCTCATTACAATCTCTTATAAAACGATGTCTAATCTCTATGTGTTTTGTTTTAGAATGTTGAACAGGATTTCTAATAATGCAAAGAGTACTGTTATTGTCAATATTTATCATGGTATTCATAAAATTATACCCATAGTCCAACATTTGATTCTTAATCTAGAGTACTTCTCCACAGCAACTAGCAACAGCCACATATTCAGCCTCAGTTATAGAAGTAGCCACCACAGTCTGCTTTTTGCATTGCCATGATATCAACCTGCAACCTAGGAATTGACAACCACCTGTTGTTGACTTCTTATCTAAACTTGCACCCGTATAGTCATTGTCACTGTAAGCCACCAGATCAAATGGAGACACACTAGGATACCAAAGACCCAATTTGGGTTAGCCTTTGAGGTACCTAAAGATCCTCTTCACTGCATGTAAGTGTGAAGCCTTAGGAGTAACTTGAAATCTGGCACATGCACATACATGAAACATGATATCTGGTCTAGATGATGTAAGATACATCAATGACCCAATCATTGCTCTATAAAGAGTAAAATCAACATCATCACCATCTGAATCTTTGAGCAAGGGTTTTTTCGGATCAAAAAGAGTGCTAGCTGTCTTTGTATTAGCATATCCAAACTTCTTCAAAATCTCTGCAACATATTTATCTTGGCTGATAAATATCCCTTCTTCTGACTGCTTGACTTGCAACCCTAAAAAGAAAGTGAGTTCTCCCATTGAACTCATTTGAAATTTGTCATGCATCAGCTTCTCAAATTCAGTACACATCTCCTTTTTAGTAGAGCCAAAAATAATATCATCCACATAAACCTGGACAAGCAAAATGTCACCCTTTTTCCTCTTGATAAACAATGTCTTGTCTATCTGTCCTCTGTGATGTAGACCATATAGTGCCTTCACCACCTTTTAGACCTTATCTGGATGATCAGGATCCTCAAACCCTGGTGGTTGGATAACATACACTTCTTCATCAATTGTACCATATAAGAAAGCACTTTTTACATCCATTTGGTATACTGTGAATCCCATAAAAGAAGCATAAGCTAAGAACAGCCTTATAGCCTCAATCCTAGCCACAGGTGCAAAGACTTCATCATAGTTTATGCCTTCCTCTTGAGTATACCCCTGTGCTACCAATCTTGCCTTATTCCTAATCACAATACCTCTCTCATCCTTCTGGTTTCTGAACTCTTATTTTGTTCCAATTGCCCACTTACCCTTAGGAAAATCTACTAATACCCATTCCTTTTGTAGCTTGAACTGTAACAGCTCATCCCGCATTGCTTCTACCCAGGATGCGTCACTTAGTGCTTTGGCAATTTTCTTGGGTTCATCTTGAGATAAGAAACAAGCAAATAAACAAGCATTAAGGTCTTCATGTGTCTTCCCTTCATAGATAGCACTGACAAAACCTTGTTCACCTGCCTCCATTTGCATCCTTCTTGTCTTTACACCAGACTGTATATCTTTAATCAAAAGATCAAGGGAATGATCCTTGTGAATTCTTGTATGGGAGTTGAGAGAGCTTTATATGTGATAGAAATGTTGTTTAAATCTACTTCAAAGTCATAAAAAAGGATCAGCATGTGGGGCAGAAATAACTGTTGGATCAACAGTATGAATGTTTGATCCACTAGTACTATCTTTTGGCTCAGCAGTACTAACATCTGGCATAGCATTGGTAACTTCCTGCTCAGCAGTACCATCATTATTAGTACTGTAATCATTTCCCTGTTGTTCTTGATCACCAACTCCACCTTCTTTATTAACACCAACATCATACTCCTTATCAGCATCACTGGAAGATGGTGGATCATCATTCTTTGAAGTTGGTTGGAACAGAGAATCATCCTTCCAAAGTGGCATGGCATAATAGTCTTTGCTAGATCCAGTCTCCATACATGTTTGACCTGTATCAGAACTATCTTTGGTACCTGCAAAATCATTAGTATTTATACCTGCAACAATTGGTACATAATTCATAGATTCTGTTAGCTTTTCAAGGTCAAATAGCCACTTAGGTCCTTCTCCTGCAACATTAGGCTTATTTTCTACAAACTCTACATGCAGGTTTTCCTCTACCTTCCTGGTTCTTATGTTGTATACCCTAAAAGCTTTACTATGTGTAGTGTAACCAACAAAGAATCCCTCATCTGATTTACCATCAAACTTACTCAAATGACCTAAGGTATTAAGTATAGTAACATGACATCCAAATGGCCTCATAAAGCTTAGAGCAGGTGTTCTACCTCTAAAAAGTTCATAAGGAGTCTTGTTGTGAGGTTTAACCACTAAAACCCTATTCTGTACATAACAAGCAGTATTAACTGCTTCAGCCCAAAATGTAATGGGCAATTTAGAATCAGCTAACATGGTCCTAGCAGCTTCTATTAGCGTCCTATTCCTCCTTTCAGCAACCCCATTCTGCTGAGGAGTTCTAGCTACACTAAACTCTCTCCTAATACCCTTTTCTTTACAAAATTCATACATAACTCTATTTTTAAAGTCTGTCCCATTGTCACATCTGATGATTTTTACTTTTCTATCAACTAGGTTTTCTATTTTTGTTATAAAGCTCTTAAGAATGCTACAAGTTTCATCCTTAGTTCCTAAAAAGAAAACCCATGTGAACCAGCTATAATCATCAGTTACCACAAGACAATACTTCATATGCATTAAACTACTGACAGATGTAGGACCAAACAAGTCCATATGAAGCATGAATAATGGTTGAGGAATAGAGTTTTGAGACTTGGGCTTACAAGAAGCTTTATGTTGTTTTCCCTTAAGACAGGCAACACAAGTTTGGTCATTTTCAAAACGTTTATGAGGTAAACCTCTTACCAAACCATCTTTTACAAGCTTATTAATGGTTTTAAAATTAACATGACCAAGAATCCTATGCCAAAGCATTGATTTATCCAATGTGTCTTTTGCTACAAGACAAGTTAGACTCTCTTTAGGAACAATTTTCTTCATATCAACACTATACATATTTCCCTTTCTAGGAACTTTAAGTAATACCTGACTTTCATCAGGTAACATAAAGTCAGGAGATAGGACAAGACATTCAATGTCAGTAAAAAGAACTTTGTTCTTTTTGTCACACATCTGTGATACATTAAAGAGATTAAACTTAAGTTCCTGCACAAAATACACATCTTCAAAATCAAGTTTACCAGTCTTTATTGTACCTTTACCAGTGATCTTACCACCTCTTGCTCCTCCCCCAAAGGCAACATATCCTCCATCAAAAGCTTTGAAATCTGAGAGGTAAGACATGTTCCCTGCCATGTGCCTAGAGCATCCACTATCAACATATCCTTGATCTTCTTCATCATCTTGTTGTGGATGTCCCTGCACATAAAATAAAGGAAATTAGTTTCCTTTGAGGACCAAAGCCATTACTGACTTGGATCTGCCTCATGCATTAATGTAATCATATTTCTTCATTGTGATTGATGCACCATTGGGTTTGATAGGTCTCCATACCCAACATGTTGAGGCCTTAACAACATTGCCCCCTTTTACCCTAACAAGATTTCTTGGCCTAGCAGCACTAACTGCTGGTCTAGCAGTACAAACTGTTGGCCTACCAGTCTTAACTGTTTGGCACCATTTCTTGTTTTTAAACATTGTTTTCTCATAATAGGACCTTTTACCATTTTGTTGTGTTGATTTTGTATAACATTTTATTGGTCTAGCACTTGAAACTATTGACTTGGGGTAAGCAGTATTAATGGGTCTAGCAGTACAAAGTGGTTTAAGGCCAGACTTCATCAAAACTGCCGTAGGAGCCATATTTCTATTAATACAAGGGTGAGTAGATTTAGCAAAACAGTTGTGATTCACCCTTGCATTAGTATTTCCAAATACCCTTTTTTTTCCCATGTACCATCCTTTTCCCCTGATGGTAATCATAATAAGCCTGCAAATGATTAAAACTACCACAAGTATAGCAAGCCTTATTGTACATAACGAAATCACTGCCTAATTGTTGGGATTCTAAATTGTTCCAATTTCTCTGGTTACCCCTAGGCCTATGTGATCTATACATCTCAACATATATGACATTTTTCCTAGCTGGATTCACTTGCACTTTAGGTTTAACAGATTTAGCTTAGCATAACTAGGAACAGTATTTTGCTTTTCTACCTCAGGTGTAGACTCAACTTGATCCTCATTATCAGATTCCCAATCTTCAATAATTGGTGCATCTGAATTCATCTTTTCTTCTGACACCTTCTCCTCAACAAAAGATGTGTCAAAAGTTTCACCAACCTCTTTGAAACTATCCTTACTATCACTCTTAACTTCTTTAGATCTAGGTTCCTGTTCTTCCTCTAGATGAATTAGATCAAGCTTTGGGCCTAGAGTTCCCTCTATGTGGTGGTGCAACACTTTTATAGCCTAGACCTTTCTTAAAATTGTTTGTTAGCTGACACTCTACAATTTTATCTAGACTTTTAGTTGACCCTGCATATTTCTCTATATGCATCTCAATGCTATCTTTATCAAGCTTAATCTTTTCTAGCTGATTTTTAAGCTCTTTAATCTCTATATCTTTAAACATGATATATTTTTTAACACAACTATGTCCTCAGTTTCATTCTTTTTATAGAACACTATTTGTTCTTCTACAACAGCTAAGCCTCTTTTATGATTTGCTAAATGATAATTTGATTGGTTTAGCTCTATTCTCAAGTTATCATACTATTTTTTAAGTGTTTCATAGTATTTTAAAGCTAAGCATGATTTTGAACATGCTTTAAGAGTATGTACCTTAGAGTCAGAGAAAGCCATCAGTGCCATCTCTGTTGGTGCTTCTTTCTCAGCTATGAAGCTCCAATCAAAACCAAGTCCATCTATAGCCACCATTTCCTTTGAAGAAGACTCCTCCTCATTCACAGCCTTCCTATTTCCCTTTTGAGACCTAGATCCCCTGCTTCTTTCCTGGTTTCTGGGCCCTCTACATTCCCTAGCAAAGTGTCCCAACTTATGACAGTTGTAACACTACCTTCGATTTATCAAATCCAACAGTATCACTACCATTTATAGTGATCTTCTTCCCTTTCCTCTGGAAGAATATTTTGGCCCTCATGCTTAGTAAAGCTAATTGCCACTTCAAATCCATCTCCTCCACATCATCTTCATGAATTTGAATTAGGTCTTCATGCACAAGCTGTGACCCATTAGCTTGACTAGCCAGAAAAGCATAAACAGTATCATCTCCTAAGCTAGCAGTACTGGTTTGAGAACTAGCAGTACTAACTTTAGAGCTAGCAGTACTAAACCCTGAAGCAACATGAACCTCCTTTGGACTGCTGTTGCTGGGAGATGACACAAATGGCATGTTCCCAGTGTTAGAACTTGAGCTTCCAGTCTTCTTGATCTCCTGTTCAACAATTTTGAAGTTGTTGTACAAATCATCAAAACTCATAGTATCAAAATCTGGCTTGTTTCTCCAGACCACTACATGAGTGTTCCATTTAACAAGTAAGCTTCTCAGGAACTTTAAGTTTAGATCCTCCTGTGGGATCTCAACACCCAACACAGCCAGTTGGCTGACTATCTTCTGAAGCCTGTTGAAGATATGGTCAAGTGATTCAGTGCTTGAAGCACTAAAGTTTTCATACATCTGCTTGAGCAGAGTCTTTTGTGTCTTCTTGGTGGATTCATTACCACCAAACCTTGTTGTAATGGCTTCAAACAAGGTTTTAGCATCCTTGTATTTGCTGAAAGTCAGCAGTTGCTCATTGGGGATAGCCATTAACAACATGCTCCTTGATTTAACATCATTTTTCTACTGGAGCTTCTCATCAGCAGTAACAAGACCACATACTATTATGGTTTTAACGCCATCACCTCCTGTTGATTCAGTAGTTTTGGGAGTGAAGGAGTTTCCATTCTCAATAATGTCCCAAAGTGCATAATCCTGCACTTGGAAGTACTGCTCAATCCTGAGCCTCCACATCTCGTAATCATTCTGCTTGAGCAAGGGTAGTTTAGCTGTGGTTGTAGTTTGTGTTGTTTCAAGATCCATCTTCTTAAATGATAGTAGAGTTCTTCTGGTATGTTTCTTCTAGAGCAAAGTTTCAGAACCTTTAGCTATGATACCACTTGTGGATCCCAATACACGGATCTTGCTTGAGCTTGTTAGAAACTTTGTTGAACACCAAAGAGTATGCGGAATCTATTCTTTAATGCTTAGAAGAATGTTTAGAATGTATAAATATGTAACAGTGAACTCTGTATAAACATAATGTAACCAAAATGATTCAATATTATTAAGCAAATAATACGAGTGATATGAATATCACTAGGGTTTACAACCTTGAATCTTAACAAAACATATATCTTAAACATCTAACCTAGGACCTCCTTTTATAGGCACAAGGATTCCTTTACAAGATAACTATTCATATACAATATACGTATCTTCTAATCTTATAAGAAATATACTGAATCTATTCTATACTTATCACAAAACGCGTCTTCTATAGCAGTACCATCTTCATAAGCAGTCTTCAGTGTAATTTCAGTACAAACTTTTATACTCGCAGTACTAACTCAGTTAGTACTGTTGGTTATATCTTCAGCAGTAAAAACTTTAGACCTGGCAGTACAAACTGTTAGTGAAATCTGTTAGTGAATTAATTCCCAACGGAACTCCACAGCAGAATGGGGTAGTTGAAAGTAGAAATCGAACTCTTGTGGAAGCTGCTCGCACAATGCTACTTTATTCTAGTGACAATTATTTTTATGGGCTGATACTGTAGCCACTTCTTGTTTCACTCAGAACCGTTCCCTGACCAACCAAGATTCAATAAAACACCATATGAGCTAGTGAACAATCGAAAACTTGGTATCTTTTACCTTCACGTGTTTGGCGCTTTGAGCTATCCAACAAACGACAAAGAAGATCTAGGGAAACAAAAAGCTAAGGGTGATATTGGAATCTTCATTGGATACTCAGATAACTCAAGAGCATTTCGGGTGTATAACAGAAGAACTAAGAAGATAAGGGAGACGATGAATGTGAAGTTTGATGAGATTTCACAGATGGCTTCTGAGAGACTCGCTCTAGAACCCGCGCTTAATCCGCTGGCTTTTAATCAAAACAGATTAGGACCCACACCAAACCCGCAGACTCCTGGACACATTAGTTCAGGACTCGTACCTCAAGTAGCTCAATCAACAATCACTGAAAACCCTTCAGAACAAGAACTGGAAAATTTCTTCGAGTTAATGCTTGATGAATACTATGGTGGAACTTCGACAAATGCATCACAACAACATTCCGCTGCACCCGCTCAAAACCATCAACCACCACCACCACCACAAGATGCATCTACTACAATCGAAGCTGACGCACCAATTCCCTCAACTTCATCTACATCTACTCCAGACACTCCAGTACTTGAAATCGTTCTACGAAGAGTTGATGAGCAAAATCAAAACACACCATTTCGAGAAGAACCAACACATAATCAAAACGATGTTACATTAGAAGAAGAAGTATTTGAAAACCTGTTTGTTACGGACTCTGCTGAATCCTCTTCAAGGTTACAAGAACCATCTAACACGCATACGTTAAACCAAAGGTACCCTTCTATACTCCAATGGATAAAAGACCATCCAATTGAACAAGTTATTGGTGAACCTTCAAGGCCAGTTCAGACGAGAAAACAGCTCGCCACCGACCCCGAAATGTGGATTTACATCTACTCAATAAGCCTCAAAGAACCAAAGAACATTCGGGAGGCGATGGCAGAAAATGCATGGATAGAAGCGATGCAGGAAGAACTTCTTCAATATCTGTTACATGATAGTTGGGAATTAGTTCCAAGACCAATTGACAAACTTGTCATTGATCTCAAATGGTTATGGAAGAACAAAAAGGATGAAGAAATGACTGTAATTTGCAACAAAGCTCGTGTAGTGGCTAAAGGATTCAGACAGGAAGAAGGGATAGATTTTGAGGAATCATTCGCACCAGTAGCCAGACTTGAGGCAGTCAGGATTTTCTTAGCCTATGCAGCTCACAAGAACATCATAGTATATCATATGGACATCAAGACTGCATTCTTGAATGGAACTCTAAAAGAAGTGTATGTGAGTCAGCCAGAAGGATTCGTTGACAAGGAACATTCAGACTACGTCTACAAGCTAAAGAAAGCCATCTATGGTTTAAAGCAAGCTCCAAGAGCGTGGTATGATGAACTATCATCTTTCCTGATCAAAAACCATTTTACCAAAGGAACTGTTGAGCCTACCTTGTTAACAAGAAAATACAAAGATGACATTTTGATTGTTCAGATTTACGTGGACGACATTATCTTTGGGTCCACTAATCCGAATGATTCAAAACATTTTGAAAATCGCATGAATAGCAAATTTGAAATGTCCATGATGGGGGAACTAAAATTCTTTCTTGGTTTACAAATACACCAGTCCCCTCGTGGTATTTTTATTAATTAGGCTAAATATACAATTGAGATTTTGAAAAAACATGGTATGGAAAATTGTGATTCTGTTGGTACACCAATGGTCACTTCACCAAAAATCGGTGCTGATTTATTTGGGAAACCCATCGATCCGAAGAAATATCAGAGCATGATTGGTTCTCTCATGTACCTTACTGCTAGTCGACCCGACATTCATTTTGCTGTTTGCTTATTAGCACGGTTTCAGGCAAGCCCCACCGAACTTCACCTCCAAGAGGTTAAACGGATCTTTCGGTACCTACGAAGAACCATTCTCATGGGACTTTGGTATCCGAAAGATTCCAGGTTTAAACTAACAGCATTTTCAGATGCCGACCATGCAGGTTGTCAATTTACAGCAATAAGTACATCAGGTGAAGCACAATTTTTGGGTAAAAAGCTAGTAAGCTGGTCGTCAAGAAAGCAAGATTGTACTGCATTATCAACCGTAGAAGCCGAGTATGTGTCTCTATCTGTGTGTTGTGCCCAAGTTCTATGGATGAGGACACAACTCACAGATTATGTCTTCACTTTTGACAAAATACCTTTGTATTATGACTTGAAAAGTGCCATAGCCATCTCGTGCAATCCAGTGCAACACTCAAAGAACAAGCATATTAGAGTCCGATATCACTTCATCAAAGAGCACGTAGAAGAGGGCACTATTGAATTATTTTTCGTGAAGACATATTACCAACTCGCCGATCTATTTACTAAAGCCCTTCCAAAAGAAAGGTTTGACGATTTAGTTCGACGAATTGGCATGCAAAGCGTAACTCCTGAGGAGCTAGATCGTCTTCTCGAATCTTCTTGAAAAATATCTTTCAAAAAGCTTCGCTTTAAATATTTTTGAAAAAAAAAACAAAATACAAAAATGGAAAATTTTCAAAAATACAAAAACAATATAAAATCAGAAAGTACAAAAATATTCTTCTCACGGCATGTCTCTCGTATAATTGATATTATGTACGTTTCTAGAAATGTCATTCAACAATGATACGGATATGTACAGATGCTTGAGCGAGAGTTCACTTAAATGTTTTCTAAAACATGTCGTTTTCTTAAAATTTTCTTCAAAAATGGCTTTCGTATACTTCAGTACGAAACCCGTGTTTAAAATGACGACTTCTGATTATTTCAGATCAGGACTCGCACTTTAAAAGACGAAATCATTTTCAAAAAAGTTCGAGTATAAACAAACAAAAAGATTTTACACAAAAACTCGTTTTCACAAAAAGACTTGTGTACATTTTAGTACATAACTCCCATTTCAAAAAGATAACTCCCTCCAAACCCTTAATCAAGATTTTAAACTTTATGTTTGAAAACATGCTTTATTTAAAGGGGAGTATAAAAATAAAAAATGTTCCGATTTCATGCAAAAACAAATCAGTCTATCTCTCCAAAAGCTTTCTCTTAATCAGTTGATATAAAAAAATATCATGATATGCTATTTTTGAGGGGGAGAAGACTTGATTAAAATGTGATAAAAACTGTTTAAAAGATCGTTCTTGAATCTCAAATGAGTTCGACTCAGATATAACCAACGAATTGACGAAGCTTAAATGTCAGTAATCGAAAAGACTTGTCCTGGACGGGCAATAATTTCAAGCTAGTCTAACTAGTGATGTAAGCGTGTCTCGAATAGGAATTGTCTAAGTAGAATGTATCGTCTCGAGAGACTTTCTTTCAACTTGACCAGGACGGGTAATAATTCAAGCTCGTTTTACTAGTGATGTAAGCTTGTCTCGAATCGGTCATGATCACTGAAAATTGATCAATTCAAAAGTGCAAACTCTACCCAACATGTGTAAATCTATCTTAAAACTTATGAGCACATGTGAAGGGGGAGTATTTCAGAAAAGGCAAAACTCTCAAAGTGGTTTTATGGCATATGATCAATGAACCTAGGATAATCATGGAGTAATAAGGTGATTATAGTTAGGTTTATGTCCTATGATCCGCAAGAGCCGGAGGGATCTACCCAAGGACAATTCCAATACATTAGAATTAGAAGTCATTAGGTATGATTGAAAAAAGGAGTAAAGTGATGAAAGGAGAAATAAGGGGTTGAAGAATTTAAAAGAAAAGTTTATGAAAAGGCGAAAAGAAATAGCCCTCCATGAAAACTTAAGGCAGAAACCGGGTCAATACATCTGCTATCAGTTATCACAAAGATGATACTGGTATTGAAGACAAGACATCATGGACCTAGTGACGTGCTGCACAACCCCTCCTAGCCACTCAAATATCTCTTAAAAGATATTTGTTTCATTTCTCATGGAGAACCTTGCATAATCTATCGACCTCTCACTCTGAGATGTGTTGATATTGAAAAGGAGGCTCTCTGCTCCATGCCTCCGACGACTAAAACAAAAACGCACGTAATCGAGTCTAGAGCCATGAGATTCATTAAAAGATCTCTTAGGATATACTTCCATAACATACACTTGTGTTTGCCAAAAAGGACACAAGTTGTATAAGAGTCTTGTATGAGATCGACAGATCTTGCCTTATCTATCATGATGGTTATTTTCTTAAAACGGTCTACAGTCATGGAGTGATACTTTGGTATACTTCAGCGGCTCACCTGAATTGTTGGTATACTTCGGTATATCTATGTAAGCCATCTTGAGGGTATCTAATTCAGGAACAGCCTATGTAAGGATTAGAGAGGGTTTTAACACTATGTTGTTAATTCTCTCAAAGTCTGAGCCTGTAAGTGCTGGAAATCCCGCCAATGAGATTCCTTTCACCAATCGATTCCTTAAGACGTGGGTCTTTACTTGGATTTTATCCATAGTATTGATAACTGTCCTCAACGGTATTCGGACGCTGATGTGCCCGACAAAGGTTAATGGAATCAAGACATTCATCAGTAAAACAATCGTAGTGGTCTATTCTCTAAGAAAAGTCCACGATGATCGATTGGTGATTTCAACTAAAATTTCTATGCAAATACTGATGATAGTCCCTTGCAGGAAAGGATGTTTACTACTATCATTTCATACATCAATATATTCACCTGCACATACTCATACTTATGAAGTTCATCCTCCACAAGCTTAAGAAAAGAACGTTCAAGACAAAAAGATCAAGTTTAAGACAAAGAGTTACAACAAAGTCAAGAGCTAATCAAGAAAGTCAAGAACAAGTCCAAGCATTAAGTGAGGAAGACATAAGAATGAAGTTCAAAGTATTTTCAAGAAGTATGAGTATGTTGGAGAAGACGTCATGACAAACCATTCAAGATGTTGATCAAAGGCAAGAACGATTAAAATCAAAGATCACAAAGCATGAAGGAACAAAGAATCAAGACTATTCTATGACGACATACAAAGTTCAAGACCAAGATGCCAGAAGACCTAATCGGAGCATCTTTTGAATGACCACCTCTTAGGGGGAGATTGTTAGCCCTAATAGAAATTGTTGGTCATTCTAGATTAGGAACTTTGTAACGTGTCATAGAATAAGTAATTGAATAGTCAATGGGCTCATGGGTTGGACTAATCTAATAGGTTAGTATTTATATGTTAGTCTTTTATGTAAAGTCCAATCCAATCCAAGCCCATCCAAGCCATAAGCAAGCCCATTATGGCATCTTATATTGAACTATAAATACCCTCAAATGTGTTCATTTGAGGGTGTGTATCAAGGTGTAAGTGTGTGTTTTCTTAATAAGATTTCTCTCTTCCATCTCTCTACTTTCTCTCTCTAAGTTTACATACATATCTTGTTGTCACCATACCATACGAGCTTAATACATACGTGATAGAGTTGATATCTAAGGTCCTATAATTATATAGCTAGCACAAAAACCCTACCACTTAAAATTTCCACCCCAAAAATGTGAGGTCGCATTTAGATTGTTAGGAAAAAGCGTTCACTTTTAATGCTTATGAGTGTATCGTTAGTATACAGATTCTAGAACTTACGTTTGTGATGCTTCCAGAGATTGCTAGTGA
This sequence comes from Artemisia tridentata subsp. tridentata, assembly GCA_021014915.2. NCBI lineage: Eukaryota > Viridiplantae > Streptophyta > Magnoliopsida > Asterales > Asteraceae > Artemisia > Artemisia tridentata. The sequence continues at coordinate 251,965,448 of CP139504.1, forward strand.
GACTACATTCGTGTAGTTAGGATTAACTAAATGATAAGAGGCATTAGGATAGCCCTTGTTTTAAACCTGTTTTATAACTACGTTGGCTTCATTGATCAAGTTATTTTCACACACCTTTGCGATGTACTCATTTTTAGTACACAACACCCCTACTACACCCCTGTTACACCCCCAAATACCTGATTTGCAGTGGAATGGAATACCTGGGGCGCGACTGCCATAACATCACAGTTACGGTTATATTGGACGACCTAAAGTGTCATTTTAAAAGTACATCATTTGATTACATAAAACATTCAGAGTTTACAAAAGATAGGTCCCAAAAGATTTGTCAAAGTTGCGGAAATAAGTTTATTATAAACCAAATGATAGTTTAAGTGCATAAAAATACAAGTGAGACGCGTCGTCATCGTGACTCTATGATAAGTCTTCATGCAGGCCATGATGCGAATGCCTTAATTACCTGAAAATACATTGCTAAAACGGTCAACAATAATGTTGGTGAGAATCATAGGTTTATGTAAATGATAAGTCTGTACGGTAACCACAAGTATAAAGTGAAATGACAAGAATGCCACATGAAAATGATACATTGGCTTTAAAGCTCATGACCCCGAAGCTAGACTCAAAATGAACGCCCCAATAGAGTGTTTTGCCAGACACTCTAATATGATTCAAATGAAATGCGTTCGTAGACCAGTTGGTGCTACCAACTCGAACGGAGGAGTCACCCTCAATAGATCTATTCACTCACCCTCGCTTACTCGTAATTAATGGTTCATGATAAACTGGGGACTTTAATATGGCAATGAGGTAACTTAAGCAATGTATAAGAATTTGATACTTTGGCCCGTATGAAAATGGTGCAATGTATTCTCCACCGCAAGTTTAGAAATGAAATTGTAAATTGAAAAACGGGGCTATGAAAACTCACCATAGCAAAAGCAATTCCCGATTGGTATTATGGTAAACTGAAAATATAGGTCCGATACTCTAACGGCGACCTAAATAATGCATATGTCTTAGGCTTCGAAAGCAAGGTCAAGCACGCAAATTCATACACTACTTTATGTCACACCCCCAAATTTCGTGACTTGCAGCGGAATAAGTCATTCAGGGGCACGACTAGTCATAGCACCAAAGTTACAGTTATATTGAACGACCTAAAGTGTCGTTTATAAAATACATCGTTTGATTATTTAAAAACATTCAGAGTTATAAAGCTAGGTCCCAAAAGGTGAAACAAGTTTTCATAAAACAAGTTCATACAATTCAAACAATGGATAAGTGCATAAAATATATAGTGAGACGCGTCGACTCCGCGACTCTATGATGTGTCCATACGCAAGCCAACATGCGATAACTTAATTACCTGAAAATACATTGCTAAAAATGGTCAACAAAAATGTTGGTGAGATCATAGGTTTATGTAAATGAAATATTGTACGGATAGCACAAGTATAAAGTGTATGACAAAACCACGCCACATAAAAATGATACATTAGCTCTAAGCTCATGACCCCGAAGCTAGACTGAATGAAATGCCCCAACCGAGTGTTTTCCAATCACTCTAATATGACAGAAATGAAATGCGTTCGTTTGACCAGTTGGTGCTACCAACCCGAACGGAGGAGTCACCCTCAATAGATCTATTCACTCACTCTCGCTTGCTAACAATTAACGGTTCATGATAATAAAGGGGACTTTAATCTGGGCAATTGTAAAACCCAAAAATCTAAAACATGCAAAAATTACCAAAATGCCCCTGAAACTTTAAAATTTAACTAAAGCTTAGTTAAAGTTCCGAATCGATCCCAAACTTCTGGAAACGAACAAGATATGATACAAAATAATTTTGACGACTTCAATTAATATTTATACAAGTTGTGGAATGACCAAAATACCCTTGTGTGCACCGAAAATTTAAATACACAATTATTATTAATTAAAAAGCATTTAAATTACAATTAAATTAGGAAAATACACAAAATAAAGGGTAAATTAATTTGGGCCTTGTGAAGGCCGGTTATTTGGCCCCATGCCCTCCCCAAGGTTCAGTCTATCACAAATATAGAACCCCTTAAAATTTATTCCACCTAAAAACCCTAAAATCAAATGAGCCGCCAACCTCAAAAATCCCTCACACCACATCCGATTTTTAGAAATCAAAAACCTATTTTTCTGGAGTTCTTCATGATGCAAGGAAGGTGAGAAAAATAGCCACAAAGTCCTGGAGTCGATCGTGTGTTCATGGTGAATTAATTGGTTCGAAAACCCTAACCGAGCATCAATAATCCACAACGTGTGAATCCTTTGATCTATAAATTTTATTGGTATTTTTCTAGCTCTCTTTTAATCATATATAACATGGTAAAAATAATGGAATCGACCCATGCTTTGTATTTTGGCCGAATAGAAAATTATGGGTTTATAAACCCTAAAATCAAAATCGGATTCTTTCTAATTCATGCGATTTTTCCTGGACATGTAAATAATTTTCATGGGTTCTATATGCTTCATATAACATGAGAAAAATGGTAGTTCGAATTGTTGAGGCTTAAAAACTTGTATGTCGAATTTAAATTAAAATCGGATTTTAGAGCAAAAAAGGGAAAATCATGGAAAATTATTAAACCAATCGAACTAGGGTTCTTGTGTGATGAAATCTGGAATTTAATGAGTTATGATGATGATACAATGATGGCCTAATGATTTGGATTACTAGGGTTTGATTTTGAAAATGTTCTGTTATTACCGAATTGAAAATAAATAGTTAAGGGTGTGTTTTGTAATTATTAAAACTTGTGGGATATTTTTGTAATGTTTTATAGATCAGGGGGAAGATATAAAAATTATAATATAAGGGCCTTATTTGTAAATTGAGCAAAGTGTGGATTTAATTTGTAAATTATATGGCGATTTAAAGATAAAATATTTAGGGTGTATTTTGTAACTTTTAAAACTCAAGGGCTATTTTTATAACTTTATTTGGACTGTTTATAATTCGTATAAAATATAACTTGAAGGTGTCATGTGTAAGTTTTTGTAATTAAAAGGATTAAAATGTGTAATTACATAAATTATAAGTCGAATTGAAAATAAATAAAAATGAGGGACTAAATATGTAATTTCTAGAAAGTTGGTGCTGTTTTGAGTAATAAATTATATTCAGGGGGTTATGTGTAATTTTGGTAATTTAATGGCTTGATATGTAATTATTAATAATTAAAGATTGAAAATGTAACTTTAAGGGTTAAATATGTAATTTTGATAACTAGAGGGACTTGATGTGTAAATTGTGAATGTTTAAGGGTGTGTTCGTATAACATGTTAAAATAAGTGTTCATTGTGTAAAATTGTTAAATTAAGGGTTAATGTGTAATTATAGTAAATTATATAATTCGAATTTGTAATTTAAAAAGTATAAGGACCAAATGTGTAAATTTCCGAAACATTGAGGGCTGTTTGTAACATAATTAAATTGAAGGTTAATTTCTGTAATTTGAAGAAATAAAGGGACTTGATGTGTAATATGAATATTGTAAAGGTTAGATTGTAAATTATGTAAGTATAAGATTAATTTGTAAATTAATAAAGTAAAGGGGTGAAATTCGTAAATATTGGAAACTTGGAAGGCTAAATGTGTAATTCTGGAAAGTATAAGTGTTTGAATGGTAAAATGATGATAAATTTTAATGTGGACCTTTAACTTTGGTAAAGTTACGTTTATAACCCTGAACTATGAAAACTTGTCATATTTAACCCTAAACTTTTTGTGACTTGTTTAAATACACCCTAAAGCCATATTATGATTCAATAATAACTTAACCTAAATGAGGATATGGAAATCTTACTAATTATGGAAACTTACTAAATATGGAAACCTGCTAAAATGGAAAGTTACTTAAAATGGAAAGGTTTGTAATTCTTTTCTACCCCTCTAGGTGTGAAGAAGGAGAGGACATGATCCTTTGCATCTTATTCTTTTGGTTTTTGCTTTGCTTTGGAATAAGGTACAGATATTCTGCTCTTTTAATAAGGTGCCTTCGACCTCTTGATTTCTGATTTGAACCTATGATATGAACCTTTGGCATTTGAACCTTTGACATGAACCTTTGATATGAACTTTGAGATTCGGACTATGACTATATGAACCCTTACTTTGATTTGGACCCTTTGCTATGAACCTTTGATATTTGAACCTTTGACCTATGACCCCAGTTTGATACTACGAGCCAAATATGTTTCCTAGCCATGAAGGTAACATGGCCGTGTCATTGATGCACCAATGGCATGACTCTTGTGTGGTCAGAGTGATTAACCACACCGTCCCCATTTTGATTTGATATGAGCTCACTATGATATGATTTGATATGGCCAATATGATATGTTCGGGGGGCGTATGGATGCATCCTAGATATGTTCTGATATGATATGTTTTGATATGATATGATATGGTGACTGGGGCTGGGTGCAATCCACTCCTTTCACAAAATATGGGAGCTAGCTACTCCATTTGAAGAATGAGGACACCCCTCATATTATCTGATTATCTGAGAGGTCTCCCCTCTATATGATTATGAAGATATGATATGATATGATATGTGATATGTTATGATATGGGCTCGTGGTGGATGACTGTCCTAAACCTTACTCTTTATTTCCTTTTCCTATATCTCATTCATTATGATATGCCTGTTCATTTCCATTTGATTTTGGTTTTCGTTTATTATATATCTGTTCACTGGGCTTTTTAAGCTTAGCCGCATTTCTTTTCCTGCGGCAGGTTTTAGTAGGAAGCTAGGAGCTTGGGTTTTCCTTGGGATGAGAGATTAACTTATGAAGACGATACCTTAGTTAGAATTTACTTATGTATGACTACGTAGTTTTGATTTTCCTTTGTAACCTTGTAGCTTCAGTATATCATTTGTAACCTTTGAATTTCTATTGTATTATTTAAGTCGTATGTTATGCTTGCCTTTGATATGTCACCATTTGCGTGACACTTCTACCCTTGTCGGGTTGGGGTGTTACAATTATGGTTTCAGAGCCAGGTTTACGACTTGTAGTACATCTACCCTTGGCCTGTGTAAGTTAGGACCCCTAAGTTTCCACTGTAGGCGCTCGTAGGATAACCTTTGCGAAGTTGCGTAGAATTTTCCCATAGGAATATAAGTCATAACCAGTGAGGAATGGGTAGTCTAGGACATCCATGTAAATAGTAATTGCTTCCGCATCACTCTGAATATTGCCTTTGCCTTTAGTCATGCCTTATAAGAACGTTGTCGCAGAAGACGAGGAAGTCTTACCTTCCGTCAGTTGAATGATGAACGTTTTATGTTAACCAATTTCCTTTAGAAGGATTTGATGTTGATATTTGTCCAGTACGGAATTGTTATCTAAGCATGCTGATGCTAATAACTGATATTCCATACATCTCAACTCTGACAGTTAAACGATGTTCGTATTACTATCGGTGCACACCCTATCATTCCTATGTTATAAGATTCCAATCTTTTGAACTGTTCACAATTCTAACCTTCAATTTGATATATTTGACCTTGATATATTCTAATACTCTCCCATCCCACACTTTGATGAACCATGTACCTAAATTTGATATGTGAACTATCCGTATGATTTGACAACCACATTCGCTTTGAGAATCCGTTTCCCTTTGGATGTATTTGACTTTGAGGTCTCTTGATGATGGATTGATGGTTTTTGAAATGCGACCCTTAACAATCTGCTTCACCATATTTTACTATGATATTCTCAATCATTTGAATCTGTTAAGATTATTGTTGCTATGAAGCACATACTCCGATCTCTTTGATTCCCAATTTTCTCCTAACGCCTGTTAGTATCCACTCTTAGAAAGCTCCGGCATTTGAAAGTTTGTTGTACGAATTTCTGGTGTTTCTGATGAACCTTTTGAGATCCGTTGGGAAGTAAAGTTGCATTGAACTAATCTGAATTGGCGAAACCACGATACTGAAGAAGTTAAGAGATTGTAGGAACTGATGGGATATGAGTTTGTTCACTTCAGTGATCTCTTGAATGCTCCTGTTGGGTTATGAGGAAGAAAGAGAGGAGTGTGCGGCGGCACACCGACCATCGTGAATGTAACCGTAATCATTATTCCATTTCCGCGTATCAATGTTTGATTTGTTCTATTTTTGAAACTCCGTAGCAGACGACCTCATTTGAGTTTAAAAGACGGAAGAAGCAACCACAAGAACATCTGAGAAGGAAGTTGATTAGTGAGATTAAGTTCCGCGAAGCATTACAATCTGATTTGTGAAGAGAAATATTTGTGATATGAAGTTTTTCCCTAAGAAGATTTCCTGAAGTTGCTTTAGTACCCATGTGACCACTATGAGTTTTGAATGATGTCAATTGTATTGGCTAGAAGATTCATGTTTTCGCAAGTATTCGGACAATTGTCATAGTATGACAGTATGTTGGTGCTCAGAGACGAACTAGGAACACGTTGACCATTTTTAGTATGAAGTGAACCGACCCTTTGTTCTAGAAGAATAGATTTACTTGACAAATCAGAGATTGTAGCAGACAACACCACCAGGTATCCGATGACGACAGAACTTCCACAGAAAGACCAAGACTGAAGACCATAGTTAGAGTTAAAAACCTTGTAGAAGATTGGTAGAAGATGTTCGTGACCGGCGTTGCCAAGAGAGAAACATGAGAGTAGAAGACAGACTGAGATGAGACTCGATTATACCTCAAGTAGCACGGGGAGATTTCAGTTGGGCATCAAGACGACCAGATCCGTAGAAGATGATCTTTCAGCACATAACTCAGGAAGTCCACCGCAGTTTGAGTTGGTGAATTTTGAATCATGCTAGAAGACCTGTAGGAGACACGCAACCTTAGTTCTCTAGTCATTTTAGTTGTACTAAGATGAATTGAGAGCTGAAGCAGACTCGCAAATGGAGGAATGCACGGTGATCACGTCAGAGATTCACGCTACCACACCGAAGTGTCCAGAAGAAGTGTCGAAGACTTGAGGAACCAGACTCAAGTTTATGATTTCCTTTTCACCCTATGATCGTATGATTAGACAAGAGAGCGACTACTTGGAATTTGAAAGGATTCGAGATCATGAAATTGAATGGATGAAATTTTGTAGTAAACGTTTGGATTTGGAAGACGTAATTCATTTCCTCTTAGACCACTTAAGTTTCCGTTACCTTTCGATAGGATCTTTTGAATGAGCCTTTACCCTATTAGAAATTCCGTTCTGTGTTCGTTATGCATTTGTTTGGATGATGGTTTCGTTATGAGAAGGATGATGAATTGTGGAAGACCTAACGTTTCGACGACGAGTTTCATTTTGAGGTGTACACATTCCGTTACGCTATTTGTACGTTCAAATTCCTCCGATTTAGAATCCGTAGTGATGTTTGTTTTGGACCAACCTTAGGAGGTAGAAAGACTGATAGGTGGTTAAGATAAGTAGTTCTGTTCGCGACTTGAGATAAAGTATGACCATCATGATGGTATACTCATATGATGCTGGTATTATGACGGTTCACGAACGTGATAATACTTACGTCATATGACGTACCCTCATTGTGTTCATAGGATATTTCGAGGTGTACTTTAGAAACCTTAGAATTTTGATTAGAGATGTGAGAAATTTCGCATTTGTAAGATTTAGGTTCGTTCCACCTATACGCTTAATCTGTTTCGCCATTATGCGATTTGATACGTTTGGATTCTCGGTACGCGGTTGTTGACCTTTGTAATTCCGATAAGAATCTTAAGTTCTGCTATAAGTTTCTTCCATTTGATATCACCTACAATTTATTTTCTGTACGATCTCATCTGATTTGTCTAATCGAATGCTATGGACGGCATATCCGTCACAATCTTGCGTATCCTTGTATCTCTTCTGAGAGAATATGATAACCATTCGTCATGTTTGAATATGATCCTTGCAATCTGAATTCCGTATGATATGTCAATTCTGGGAACTGAAGTTACTTTTGGATCGGCAATGAAGAGTCATGAGAAACAAGCCTTTTACATTTCCGTTCGCTGTCCGTTGTGTCTTCTGTTTCATTTCATCTCCGTTCGTAAAGATTCTTTGGAAGAACCACCCAGAGCGGGAGGCTACCTGGGAAACCGAGGAATCGATATGAGCTAGTTATCCGCATTTTGTATTCTGATCTAGTACGTCCCTATTTTGTTTTCGATCCTTTCACTTCTGATTCTTTGCAAATTTCGAGGACGAAATTTTTCTGTTAGAGGGGAAGAGTTGTAAAACCCGAAAATCTAAAACATGCAAAAATTACCAAAATGCCCCTGAAACTTTAAAATTTAATTAAAGCTTAGTTAAAGTTCCGAATCGATCCCAAACTTCTGGAAACGAACAAGATATGATACAAAATAATTTTGACGACTTCGATTAATATTTATACAAGTTATGGAATGACCAAAATACCCTTGTGTGCGCCAAAAATTTAAATACACAATTATTATTAATTAAAAAGCATTTAAATTACAATTAAATTAGGAAAATACACAAAATAAAGGGTAAATTAATTTGGGCCTTGTGAAGGCCGGTTATTTGGCCCCATGCCCTCCCCAAGGTTCGGTCTATCACAAATATAGCACCCCTTAAAATTTATTCCACCTAAAAACCCTAAAATCAAATGAGCCGCCAACCTCAAAAATCCCTCACACCACATCCGATTTTTAGAAATAAAAAACCTATTTTTCTGGAGTTCTTCATGATGCAAGAAGGTGAGAAAAATAGCCACAAAGTCCTGGAGTCGATCGTGTGTTCATGGTGAATTAATTGGTTCGAAAACCCTAACCGAGCATCAATAATCCACAACGTGTGAATCCTTTGATCTATAAATTTTCTGGTATTTTTATAGCTCTCTCTTAATCATATATAACATGGTAAAAATAATGGAATTGACCCATGCTTTGTATTTTGGCCGAATAGAAAATTATGGGTTTATAAACCCTAAAATCGAAATCGGATTCTTTCTAATTCATGCGATTTTTCCTGGACATGTAAATAATTTTCATGGGTTCTATATGCTTCATATAACATGAGAAAAATGGTAGTTCGAATTGTTGAGGCTTAAAAACTTGTATGTCGAATTTAAATTAAAATCGGATTTTAGAGCAAAAAAGGGAAAATCGTGGAAAATTATTAAACCAATCGAACTAGGGTTCTTGTGTGATGAAATCTGGAATTTAATGAGTTATAATGATGATACAATGATGGCCTAATGATTTGGATTATTAGGGTTTGATTTTGAAAATGTTCTGTTATTACCGAATTGAAAATAATTAGTTAAGGGTGTGTTTTGTAATTATTAAAACTTGTGGGATATTTTTGTAATGTTTTATAGATCAGGGGGAAGATATAAAAATTATAATATAAGGGCCTTATTTGTAAATTGAGCAAAGTGTGGATTTAATTTGTAAATTATATGGCGATTTGAAGATAAAATGTTTAGGGTGTATTTTGTAACTTTTAAAACTCAAGGGCTATTTTTATAACTTTATTTGGACTGTTTATAATTCATATAAAATATAACTTGAAGGTGTCATGTGTAATTTTTGTAATTAAAAGGATTAAAATGTGTAATTACATAAATTATAAGTCGAATTGAAAATAAATAAAAATGAGGGACTAAATATGTAATTTCTAGAAAGTTGGTGCTGTTTTGAGTAATAAATTATATTCAGGGGGTTATGTGTAATTTTGGTAATTTAATGGCTTGATATGTAATTATTAATAATTAAAGATTGAAAATGTAACTTTAAGGGTTAAATATGTAATTTTGATAACTAGAGGGACTTGATGTGTAAATTGTGAATGTTTAAGGGTGTGTTCGTATAACATGTTAAAATAAGTGTTCATTGTGTAAAATTGGTAAATTAAGGGTTAATGTGTAATTATAGTAAATTATATAATTCGAATTTGTAATTTAAAAAGTATAAGGACCAAATGTGTAAATTACCGAAACATTGAGGGCTGTTTGTAACATAATTAAATTGAAGGTTAATTTCTGTAATTTGAAGAAATAAAGGGACTTGATGTGTAATATGAATATTGTAAAGGTTAGATTGTAAATTATGTAAGTATAAGATTAATTTGTAAATTAATAAAGTAAAGGGGTGAAATTCGTAAATATTGGAAACTTGGAAGGCTAAATGTGTAATTCTGGAAAGTATAAGTGTTTGAATGGTAAAATGATGATAAATTTTAATGTGGACCTTTAACTTTGGTAAAGTTACGTTTATAACCCTGAACTATGAAAACTTGTCATATTTAACCCTAAACTTTTTGTGACTTGTTTAAATACACCCTAAAGCCATATTATGATTCAATAATAACTTAACCTAAATGAGGATATGGAAATCTTACTAATTATGGAAACTTACTAAATATGGAAACCTGCTAAAATGGAAAGTTACTTAAAATGGAAAGGTTTGTAATTCTTTTCTACCCCTCTAGGTGTGAAGAAGGAGAGGACATGATCCTTTGCATCTTATTCTTTTGGTTTGTGCTTTGCTTTGGAATAAGGTACAGATATTCTGCTCTTTTAATTAGGTGCCTTCGACCTCTTGATTTCTGATTTGAACCTATGATATGAACCTTTGGCATTTGAACCTTTGACATGAACCTTTGATATGAACTTTGAGATTCGGACTATGACTATATGAACCCTTACTTTGATTTGGACCCTTTGCTATGAACCTTTGATATTTGAACCTTTGACCTTTGACCCCAGTTTGATACTACGAGCCAAATATGTTTCCTAGCCATGAAGGTAACATGGCTGTGTCATTGATGCACCAATGGCATGACTCTTGTGTGGTCAGAGTGATTAACCACACCGTCCCCATTTTGATTTGATATGAGCTCACTATGATATGATTTGATATGGCCAATATGATATGTTCGGGGGGCGTATGGATGCATCCTAGATATGTTCTGATATGATATGTTTTGATATGATATGATATGGTGACTGGGGCTGGGTGCAATCCACTCCTTTCACAAAATATGGGAGCTAGCTACTCCATTTGAAGAATGAGGACACCCCTCATATTATCTGATTATCTGAGAGGTCTCCCCTCTATATGATTATGAAGATATGATATGATATGATATGTGATATGTTATGATATGGGCTCGTGGTGGATGACTGTCCTAAACCTTACTCTTTATTTCCTTTTCATAAATCTCATTCATTATGATATGCCTGTTCATTTCCATTTGATTTTGGTTTCCGTTTATTATATATCTGTTCACTGGGCTTTTTAAGCTCAGCCGCATTTCTTTTCCTGCGGCAGGTTTTAGTAGGAAGCCAGGAGCTTGGGTTTGCCTTGGGATGAGAGATTAGCTTATGAAGACGATACCTTAGTTAGAATTTACTTATGTATGACTACGTAGTTTTGGTATATTTTCCTTTGTAACCTTGTAGCTTCAGTATATCATTTGTAACCTTTGAATTTCTATTGTATTATTTAAGTCGTATGTTATGCTTGCCTTTGATATGTCACCATTTGCGTGACACTTCTACCCTTGTCGGGTTGGGGTGTTACAACAATGATGTAACTTAAGCAATGTAATGAGTTTGTATACTTTGGTCCGCATTTAAAAATGGTGCAATGTATTCTCCCCCGAGAGTTTAGAAATCAATAAACAATTTAAAACGGGGCTATGAAAACTCACCTGATATGATAAAGCAACAATGATCTCAATGGATATGATGAAATAAAGCTCGGTCTCTAACCACGACCTATCATGAATGATGTGATCCAATGTAAGCAATGATACAATGCAACACATGCAAATATGTATGTTAACGATACCACTTGTTAGTTTTGAAAATAACTTTTATCGACGGAAACTACACTTTTGATGTCTCGTTAAGTTATAAACTACTTTTAGGGTAAACATGTTGAAACGGTACTCCACGATCCTTGTTTAGTGTTCTATCGGCAAAATGTAGCGTTTTCATCGCAATTTAATATTTTCCTTAACTTTTGAAAATATGTCCAAATTGACTTCGTGAAACTAGTCGCGAAATATTGCACGTTACGTGTTTGTTGATCAAACTCGACGTTTTTGAAAACCTTGTAACAATGTATAAATGTCGTTTCATTTAACTTTCGATTGTACACGCCTCGATCAATTAGAAAATCGGCTAACAATGTTATGTTTCGCAAAAACACTAGTTTTAATATTTAGAACACTTTCTAATAGTGGCTGTCAAAATAAACTAGAGTTCGTCGGCTTTAAACGTGAATAACTCGGCCGTTACAAGCTCGTTTTCTACGTTCTTTACATCCACAGCTTCGTATAAACATGAAATAACATAATCTCAATGGGTGGGGTCGTCTAGATCACGTCTAACGCCTCGTTTTGTCATTTGAATCTCGGCGATCAGCAACTAAATTTTCAGAAAATTAGTTTTCGTCGTCTAACTTCGAAAAATCATAACTCCTTCATTATAAGTCGGTTTTTAGTGATTCTTACGGCCACGGTTTTGTTTTTGAAAGAAATTTCTGAATATGAAGGCCAAAATATGCCAAAAATTACTGAGTTTTCCAGTTTACACGTTTTTGGACAGAACCTATTTTAGATTGTTAAAAACTCACTTTCTTGGTTCTAAACTTGATCATACTAACTCAACTCAACTCCACAAGTTCGCAAATCCTACCATACACCTTCTTAGGGTGTCATGGGGTCCTAAACATCACCAACCTTGGTGGATTTCATGAGATCATTAGTGAAACCTATAGATCTAGTTATTTAAAGAGTTTATGTTCAAATGTGGTATGTAAAACATAAGTATCTTGCATGGATGACTAATATAACTTGAAAATACATGAATATATATATCAAATGAAAGTATAAAATGATCAAAACATGTTCTTGAAACTTACTTGATGATTGGATGAGTTTTGATAAGAAATGAGTAATAAACTTGATGTTTGATCACAAATCCATAACTAGGAAGGCAAATGGAGTATGATTATGACTTGATCTTGAAAAATGTATGGATTTTGATGGTGTTCTTGGTTGTGGCCGAATGGGGTAGATGGGGTGGAAGGGGTTTGATCTTTTTGTTAGCTAAATGTTTATGTGTATGTGTTATAGTTAGTGGGATTTGGAAATAAAATGCATGTAAATTCATTAATGAAATTTTGGAAGTATTAAGCTAATTGGGGGGGGGGGGGGGGTAGGGGGCGGCACATGTGGCTAATGGGGGAAGGATTTGATGTTAATAATGATACTTGTCTCCCATTAGTGTAAGTATTAGTTGATTTGTGTATACATTGGGTGTTATCGGGTACCGAGTTAACTAGAAATAACTCGTGACGAGGTGAAATGAGATACGACGAAGTTGTAAAAATTGTAAAATCATGTTTCTTGCAAGAATCGGGTGTTAGAATGATAACCGGATTGAAATTTCGTAAACCGACGGAGTTATAAGCGTCAAACGAAAAGTATAGCGATTGGTTTAAAAACACCGGGTAAAGTAATAATATAATCTCTATATCATTATAATTAGCCTAAAAATGTATTAGGATCATTTTCGGGAGTATTGGGTTTACTGTTAGTAGAAATGACTGAGTGGTAACGTTAATTAAACAATTAAGCATACGTTAATGAAAATCACACAAACTTGTGCATGAACTGATATGGAAATGATGTTACTGATAATATGCAGACTACCCTAGTCTGTATGATGTGTCTTTACTGATGATGCATGAATACGCAGCTAAACCTAACTGATTACGCGCATTTGAATACTCGTAAACCTAGTTTACGACATGATGAATGATGCCCATGAATAGTGATTTCCCTCCGAGAATGAATAGTGTCATGTAAATAGTAAAATTTTTGACGACTTCTCAAAGTCTCAAACTGACTTCAAAAACGATGAATAGTGAAATGATGAATAGTGATTTGTGAATAGTGATTAATGAATAGTAACTCATGAATAGTAAATTGTCGGGGTTTGGAAAATGACCTGAAATTACGAGTTGTGACAGTCGACCACCCTAAAAGGAATTCAGTCCCTGAATTCAGCTGATGTTGTTCTCTGGAGTGGTCTTGGTGAAAAGATGTGGGTATTTGAGTCGCATTTGGTCTTCCCGTTCCCAAGTAAACTCAGGACCTCTGCGAGAATTCCAGAGAACTTTGACGATCGGAATTCGACTTTGTTTCAACTGTTTGACCTCCCGGTCCATGATTTCTGCTGGTTCTTCCACAAAGTTAAGCTTATCATCGATATGAATTTCTTCCAATGAGATTACGAGCGTTTTGTCTGAAAGACATTTCTTGAGGTTTGAGACATGAAACGTGTTATGTACATTGCTGAGCTCTGACGGAAGCTCAAGCCTGTATGCTACCGGACCGATCCTTTCCAGAATCTTGAATGACCCTATGTATCTCGGGTTCAACTTACCGCGTTTCCCGAATCGTATCACGCCCTTCCAAGGCGAAACCTTCAACATGACTCTGTCTCCAACCTGAAATTCTAATGGTTTGCGTCGAACATCGGCGTAACTTTTCTGTCGACTTCTGGCTGTTTGGAGTCTTTCTCGAATCTGAATTATCTTTTCAGTTGTCTCTCTGACCAACTCTGGACCTGTTAGCTGTACATCACCAACTTCGGCCCAACAAACTGGGGACCTACACTTACGACCATAGAGTGCCTCGAATGGTGCAGCTTTTATGCTCGTATGATAACTGTTATTGTAAGAGAACTCGATTAATGGCAAATGGTTAGCCCAACCATTTTCAAAGTCAATGACACATGCCCTGAGCATGTCTTCCAATGTCTGAATCGTTCTCTCGCTCTGACCATCGATCTGAGGATGATAGGCGGTACTCATGTCTAACTTAGATCCAAATGAGTCTTGCAATGATTCCCAAAAATTTGAAGTAAAGCGACTATCTCTGTCGGAAATGATGGAAATTGGTGCACCGTGCCTTGAGACAATTTCCTTGACATAAAGTCTGGCGAGCTGATCCATAGTATAAGTCTCTTTGATTGGAATGAAATGAGCTGACTTGGTGAGACGATCAACTATTACCCAAATAGCATCGTAACCTCTTGATGTTTTGGGAAGTTTAGTGACAAAGTCCATTGTAATGTGTTCCCACTTCCACTGGGGAATCTCTGGTTGCTGAAGCAATCCTGATGGCTTCTGGTACTCGGCTTTCACTTTAGCACAAGTAAGGCATTTACTGACATACGTAGCTATCTCTGCTTTCATATTCAGCCACCAATAAAGCTTCTTGAGATCCTGATACATCTTATCAGAACCTGGATGAATAGAGTACTTCGACTTATGTGATTCTTGCATGATCAACTCTCGTATTCCACCATAGAGAGGTATCCAACTTCTATCCTTGAAGCATAATGTTCCATCTGATCTCCTTACTAAACCGTTTGCATTATCTTGCATTCCTTTGAGTGTTTCACTTGGTAGGTTTTCTTCCTTGAGTGCTTCTACCTGAGCCTCGAGGATTTTTTATGGTAGTGGTGAAATGATTGTCATTCCCAATGATCTGACTCTCAAAGGCTTGAGTCTCTCTTTCCGACTGAGTGCATCTGCCACAACATTGGCTTTTCCTGGGTGATATCTGATTTCACAGTCGTAATCACTAAGTAGTTCCAACCAACGACGTTGCCTCATGTTAAGTTCCTTCTGATCAAGAATGTACTTTAAGCTTTTGTGGTCTGTAAATACTACACACTTTGTTCCATAAAGATAATGCCTCCAAATCTTGAGTGCGAAAACCACGGCACCCAACTCTAAATCGTGAGTAGTGTAGTTCTTCTCATGCTTCTTAAGCTGACGAGATGCATAAGCTATCACCTTCTCTTTTTGCATTAACACAACTCCAAGTCCTTTGTGTGAAGCATCACAATATACCACGAAGTTTTCAATCCCTTCTGGCAATGACAAAATTGGCATGCTGCAAAGTTTCTGTTTCAATAACTGAAAAGCGGTCTCTTGCTTTTTCCCCAATCGTACTTCTGGTTCTTTTGTGTCAACTTGGTCAATGGCTTAGCTATCTTGGAAAAACCTTCAATGAACCTTCTGTAATATCCGGCAAGTCCTAAGAATTGACGAATTTCTGTGGGAGTTTTTGGTGTTGCCCAATCTTTAACTTCCTCAATCTTTGCTGGATCAACCTGTAGTCCCTGACTATCAATGACGTGACCAAGAAATTGTACTCTTCTGATCCAAAAATCACACTTTGAAAATTTTGCATACAGTTTCTCTTTCTTGAGCAGTTCTAAGATTGTTCTGAGGTATTCTCGGTGCTCTTCTTCACTCCTTGAGTAGATCAAGATATCGTCAATGAATACGATCACAAACTTATCTAGATATGGCTTGCACACCCTGTTCATGAGATCCATGAACACAGCTGGTGCGTTGGTTAGTCCGAACGGCATTACCTGAAATTCATAATGACCATAGCGTGTTCTGAATGCTGTCTTCGGGATATCCTCCTCCCGAACCTTAAGCTGATGGTAACCCGATCTCAAGTCGATCTTGGAGTAATAACTGGAACCTTGCAACTGATCAAATAAATCGTCGATCCTGGGAAGTGGATAACGATTCTTCACCGTTAATTTGTTTAGCTCTCGATAATCAATGCACATTCTGAAAGATCCATCTTTCTTCTTTACAAACAAAACTGGTGCTCCCCAAGGCGATGAACTCGGCCTAATGAATCCTTTATCCAAGAGCTCTTGCAATTGGTTCGACAACTCTTGCATTTCTGAAGGTGCAAGTCGATAAGGTACTCGCGCAACTGGTGCGGCTCCCGATACTAATTCAATCTGAAATTCGACTTGGCGAGTAAGTGGCAGTCCTGGTAAGTCTTCTGGAAAGACTTCTGGAAAATCTTTAACTGTTGGCACATCCTCAAGTCGCTTCTCCTCCGACTTCTTTTATGTGATATGAGCCAAGAATGCATAACAACCCTTCTTTATGTATTTCTCTGTTTTAATGCACGAGATGATGCTGAGTCTAGTCCCACTGCGTTCTCCGTGAACGATCAATGTTTCGCCATCATAAGGGATGAACAACTTTTTCATCACAGATGATTCTGGCATGATGTTGAGATAACCAATCCATTCCATTAACAATGTCGAAACTTCCAAGTTCTACTGGCATGAGGTCTATATTGAATGGGTGATTGAGAAAATTAAGAGTGCAACCACGAATGATCGTGTCGGTGCCAACTAAACTACCGTTATCTAGTTCAATGTGATATGGAGTGTCTAATGTGGTTGGTCCAATGTTGAGTAATGGTGCAAATGCAATAGAAACAAAACTTCTATCGGCTCCTGAATCAAATAGTATGGATGCATAACAATTATTAATGAGGAACGTACCCGTAACGACACTCGGGTCCTCCCTGACATCTTCTCCTCCAAGGACATAAGCTCTTCCCCTAGCTGTTCCACCTTGGTTATTGTTTCCCTGATTCTTTCCTTTCGGACATTCCTTCTTGAAGTGTCCAACTTATCCACATTCAAAGCATGTTACTGGGGGCTTCTGATTATCAACCACAATCGGAGCTTTGCAATCCTTGGTTGAATGACCAACCTTCTTACAGTTTCCACACGGATTCAGACAATTTCCAGGATTATGATGGGTTTGACATTTGTTGCACTTGGGTAAAGTACCATTGTAACCTCTTTTCTCAGCTTGACCTGCAACATAAGCCTTTGCAGTTTCCTGTCTCTTGGGTGGTGGTTGAGTAACATTGCTACTCTGGTTGTTGTCCCGGTTTCTTTTGTTGTTGTTGTTATTGGAAGTGTTTCGGTTGCTGTTATAGTTGTTGTTGTTTCGGTAGTTGTTGTTGGAGTTACGGTTGTTGTAGTTACGGTTATTGTTGGTGTTGTTGTTGTTGTCTGAAGCAGTTCCTTTCTTCACTATCTGAGCCATGAGTTTTGAGACATTCTGATTGCCTCATCCAATGTTTGTGGGTCAAAAGAAATCACATCTCCTCGGATGTTGTGAGGTAATCCTCCAATGAAATTCTCCAATAGCTTCTCAGTGTCCGGAACCATTGTCGGACATAATGCTGCCAATTCCTGAAATCTCCTGATATATGCCTCAATATCATTACCTGCTGTCACTAGCTCATAAAACTCTGTTTCCATCTTTTTCACTTCTGTTCGTGGGCAAAACTTCTTTGTCAGCAACTTCTTGAATTCGTCCCATGTAAGCTTGTGAGCATTCTCCATTCCCATGGGCTTTGCATACGAATTCCACCATGACATAGCTTCCCCAACGAGTGTACTAGTAGCAAACTTGACCTTGCTGTCTTCCAGACAGTTGCATAGAAAGAATACTGATTCTGTCTTTTCAAACCATCGGATCATGGCAGTGGCTCCTTCAGTGCCTTTGAATTTTTCTGGATCGCCACTGTTGAAATCTTTGTACGTACATTTACGGCCATTTGTTCCATTAGTATTTGTTCCTCCCACTTCTCCGGTTTCTGCCCGCGAAGTGGCTTCAGCAGCAGCTGTAGCTACGGCAGCTCTTTCTGTTACCAATGCTGCTTCAATACTGTCGGCATAAACTCTCTTGATCTGGGCGGGTGTCATAGCAGGAGTAGCTCTTTTGGTAGGCATGATTCTTCACAATCACAAAAGATAACACAATGAGAACTCACAATGGAAACGATCATCATACACAATTTACACAACCACAATATGTATATACATCCACAATACGTATAAATACAACCACAGCATGTATATATACAATGAAACCACAACGAAACATCATAAATATAATCACATCGCACATGAATATAATACATGAAAATTTCGGTTACGCAGACCGATATCATAAAATAGCACAACGAAAATCCTGCATAGTAGAGTCACACTTGATATATTTGTTTGTACTACAAGCAAAAGACAACAAGTACTAACTATGTCCCACACCCCGGGACTAGGATAATAATGTACAAGCTATATGATAACAGTCTAACACTAGGCACCTCCTCCGGGTGCTCCATCTAGCCTGCGGAAAATCCTCTGAAGATCCCTAGACATCGCAACAACAATCTCCTCAAGGTGCTGAACTCGAAGCTGAAGGTCAGTCTCCCTAGTCTCTGATGCAGACAACCTAGCCTGAACTGAAGATAACTCACCGGCCTGGCAATGATGCTCATCCTGGAACATCTGTGCTCTGTCAACTAACCCCGGCATCTCCTGCCTTAGCTGTGTGATATGCTCTGAACTCTCCAACTGACGAGCCTCTAAACCCTGGTGTGACACATCAATGGCAACCCTGCCCTGGATCAATCCCTCGACCTCCTCCTCAATAGCCTCAATACGGCTCACTGGAGTCTCGTCTAGATGAGACAATGCCCTCTCAATCTCTCCCTGAAGCTGATCTAGTCGCGAGTCAAATGTAGCAGTAGTAAGCAATCTGTCAGCAGCAGCCCTCGAGCTCTCACCAACCTCGAATCTGCTGGGTGGTGTTGTCTCTGTAGTATCTGAAGTATCTAGTGATGAGATATCAAGACGAGCCCGCTTCTTGAGTGGTATGTCTGACATAGGGGTAGGATCTCTATGTTCATAGCAAAGATGAACTGGTGCTGATAGGGATGGCAATGGTAGAGACAATGATGATAAGGATGGTAAGGGTGATAATGGTGGTAGTGTACTAAATGCCACACTCCTCCTCGCTGTCAAGCGGCGATGGAGTGGATGAGATGAAGTAAGTGATGATGGTGGTGGTTGGGATACAAAGGCAGCTGGTGACCTGACAGTGAGACCATGAACCCGCTTAGCAGCAGTGCGCTTCATGCGCGGCCCACCTGGATATGTACGGTAAACTCGACCATAGGGTACAAACTCTCCTGGCTGGATAACTGGAACAACTCTGGGACCACGACGGATCACAGGTGACAGTGGTGGGGTAGGCACGAATTCCCCCTCCTCAAAGGGTTCTGTCTCGGCCTCTGACATCACGGGTGAAGACTGTGGAGTAGGCTCCACTGATGACAAAATAATAGTGGGTATCAGGAATACACCATCCCCTAAAATGATGAAGGGTAGTGAGGAAGTATCGTCCGCTGACTCAGAGTCAGATGAGATAACAATAGGGTGTGAATCCGAAGACATCACTGAAACAACATATGTGAAATAAAAGTAAATAAACATTTACACAATGTGGGTTATGATGAAATGATATATGTATGAAATCACGATCACTACATGTGATATAATGAATATGCACTTATGCTACAATGATGAGATGCTATGATGGTGCAGCTATAGTCTAGGATATAATGAACAACCTAGTTCGCTATAACCTTTGCTCTGGTACCAATCTGTCACACCCCCAAATTTCGTGACTTGCAGCGGAATAAGTCATTCAGGGGCACGACTGGTCATAGCACCAAAGTTACAGTTATATTGAACGACCTAAAGTTTCGTTTATAAAATACATCGTTTGATTATTTAAAAACATTCAGAGTTATAAAGCTAGGTCCCAAAAGGTGAAACAAGTTTTCATAAAACAAGTTCATACAATTCAAACGATGGATAAGTGCATAAAATATATAGTGAGACGCGTCGACTCCGCGACTCCATGATGTGTCCATATGCAAGCCAACATGCGATACCATAATTACCTGAAAATACATTGCTAAAAATGGTCAACAAAAATGTTGGTGAGATCATAGGTTTATGTAAATGAAATATTGTACGGATAGCACAAGTATAAAGTGTATGACAAACCCATGCCACATAAAAATGATACATTAGCTCTAAGCTCATGACCCCGAAGCTAGACTGAATGAAATGCCCCAACCGAGTGTTTGCCAATCACTTTAATATGATAGAAATGAAATGCGTTCGTTTGACCAGTTGGTGCTACCAACCCGAACGGAGGAGTCACCCTCAATAGATCTATTCACTCACTCTCGCTTGCTAACAATTAACGGTTCATGATAATAAAGGGGACTTTAATCTGGGCAATGATGTAACTTAAGCAATGTAATGAGTTTGTATACTTTGGTCCGCATATAAAAATGGTGCAATGTATTCTCCCCCGAGAGTTTAGAAATTAATAAACAATTTAAAACGGGGCTATGAAAACTCATCTGATATGATAAAGCAACAATGATCACAATGGATATGATGAAATAAAGCTCGGTCTCTAACCACGACCTATCATGAATGATGTGATCCAATGTAAGCAATGATACAATGCAACACATGCAAATACGTATGTTAACGATACCACTTGTTAGTTTTGAAAATAACTTTTATCGACGAAAACTACACTTTTGACGTCTCGTTAAGTTATAAACTACTTTTCGCGTAAACATGTTGAAACGGTACTCCAAGATCCTTGTTTAGTGTTCTATCGGCAAAATGTAGCGTTTTCATCGCAATTTAATATTTTCCTTACCTTGTGAAAATATGTCCAAATTGACTTCGTGAAACTAGTCGCAAAATATTGCACGTTACGTGTTTGTTGATCAAACTCGACGTTTTTGAAAACCTTGTAACAATGTATAAATGTCGTTTCATTTAACTTTCGATTGTACACGCCTCGATCAATTAGAAAATCGGCTAACAACGTTATGTTTCGCAAAAACACTAGTTTTAATATTTAGAACACTTTCTAATAGTGGCTGTCAAAATAAACTAGAGTTCGTCGGCTTTAAACGTGAATAACTCGGCCGTTACAAGCTCATTTTCTACGTTCTTTACATCCACGGCTTCGTATAAACATGAACTAACATAATCTCAATGGGTCGGGTCGTCTAGATCAAGTCTAATGCCTCGTTTTGTCCTTTGAATCTCGGCGATCAGCAACTAAATTTTCAGAAAATTAGTTTTCGTCGTCTAACTTCGAAAAATCATAACTCCTTCGTTATAAGTCGGTTTTTAGTGATTCTTGCGGCCACAGTTTCGTTTTTGAAAGAACTTTCTGAATATGAAGGCCAAAATATGCCAAAAGTTACTGAGTTTTCCAGTTTACACGTTTTTGGACAGAACCTATTTTAGATTGTTAAAAACTCACTTTCTTGGTTCTAAACTTGATCATACTAACTCAAATCAACTCCACAAGTTCGCAAATCCTACCATACACCTTCTTAGGGTGTCATGGGGTCCTAAACATCACCAACCTTGGTGGATTTCATGAGATCATTAGTGAAACCTATAGATCTAGTGATTTAAAGAGTTTATGTTCAAATGTGGTATGTAAAACATAAGTATCTTGCATGGATGACTAATATAACTTGAAAATACATGAACATATATATCAAATGAAAGTATAAAATGATCAAAACATGTTCTTGAAACTTACTTGATGATTGGACGAGTTTTGATAAGAAATGAGTAATAAACTTGATGTTTGATCACAAATCCATAACTAGGAAGGCAAATGGAGTTTGATTATGACTTGATCTTAAAAAATATATGGATTTTGATGGGGTTCTTGGTTATGGCCGAATGGGGTAGATGGGGTGGAAGGGGTTTGATCTTTTTGTTAGCTAAATGTTTATATGTATGTGTTATAGTTAGTAGGTTTTGGAAATAAAATGCATAGAAATTCATTAATGAAATTTTGGAAGTATTAAGCTAATTGGGGGCGGGGGGGGGGGGGGGGGGGGGGGGGGGGGGGGTAGGGGGGGGCACATGTGGCTAATGGGGGAAAGATTTGATGTTAATAATGATACTTGTCTCCCATTAGTGTAAGTATTAGTTGATTTGTGTATACATTGGGTGTTATCGGGTACCGAGTTAACTAGAAATAACTCGTGACAAGGTGAAATGAGATACGACGAAGTTGTAAAAATTGTAAAATCATGTTACTTGCAAGAATCGGGTGTTAGAATGATAACCGGATTGAAATTTCGTAAACCGACAGAGTTATAAGCGTCAAACGAAAAGTATAGCGATTGGTTTAAAAACACCGGGTAAAGTAATAATATAATCTCTATATCATTATAATTAGCTTGAAAATGTATTAGGATCATTGTCGGGAGTATTGGGTTTACTCTTAGTAGAAATGACTGAGTGGTAACGTTAATTAAACAATTAAGCATATGTTAATGAAAATCACACAAACTCATGCATGAACTGATATGGAAATGATGTTACTGATAATATGCAGACTACCCTAGTCTGTATGATGTGTCTTTACTGATGATGCATGAATACGCAGCTAAACCTAACTGGTTACGCGCATTTGAATACTCGTAAACCTAGTTTACGACATGATGAATGATGCCCATGAATAGTGATTTCCCTCCTGGAATGAATAGTGTCATGTAAATAGTAAAATTTTTGACGACTTCTCAAAGTCTCAAACTGACTTCAAAAATGATGAATAGTGAAATGATGAATAATGATTAGTGAATAGTGATTGATGAATAGTAACTCATGAATAGTACATTGTCGGGGTTTGAAAAATGACCTGAAATTACTAGTTGTGACACTTTATCACTTGTACATGTTGTTGAAATATTTGTTGTCAAAATTTAGTTGCGTCATTTTGATTCTTTATTTAGAAACTTACCACTTTAGAAAACGTAACTTGTAAATCTTGCGACCAAATTTTAGTTGTCATGTTAATGGCTATTCTAAAAATATATAACGCACCTAATAAGTATATCTAATGTTCTACCATTTCCGTTTACGTCATTTTAGCCAAAATGTACTCCAAAAGGTCCAAAATCCACTTAAAAAAATTCCTAACAGCTTTCTAATAGAAAAAATAATAGGCTGTCAACGTATATGCTGACGTAAACTTTCTTTTGGCCATAACTTTTGCGTCGTAGCTCCGTTTCTTAAGTTTGACCTATCCCCGCGAAGGTGTTTAAGTGTACTATTAGCTTTTCAAGGTCTCGGATACTCTAGTTACCGTTTAACCTCAGTTTTTATCTTTCAAAATTCTGGACAGATTTATTTATTTTCTAAAAATAATGTTCTCGTCGTAAAAATTGAAACTAGTGTATCTTTTTCGTTACAAACCCGTTTTAACTCATTCAAGCGGCTACACTTTTTTTATTGAGTCTATTTTCTATATTTCTAGCATAAAATGATTACCAAGTTACTGAGTTTGTTGTATTTATCAAAACGGGACAGAATCTCTTTTAAGAGTGCCAAACTATTTTTACAAATCTTCTAGTCATTTTACCACTTAACCACAACTTCAATTCTAGTCCTAGTTCCTCCATCAACTTCTGAACATAATAATAATGATCTAACCATAAACTCAACAATGTTCTAAGGTCCATGTAAATAATCCTCAAGAATGTTTAAATATACAAGTTTACTAACATACATGTTTATAAGGTTTATTACCACTTTCTTGTGAGATTTTTGCTAACTAGTTTTCTTGAAATAAAAACTTGTTCAAAACATAATCTTTTGTTAAAGGATCTTTGTGAATGTAAATCTTTATCAACATGTACCAAGTGATAACTAAGTATATACTTGTCTAGCATTATGACATAAAGAAAAACATGAAGTTTTTGTAGTGTATGATGTTGGAGAATGCTCGTGTCATAATAACTAATTATATGGCTAGATATATGTGAGCCTATGGGGTCACACACTTATACACAGAGACACCATTTTATAGATTGTATTTATCGTATTTACAATATATAAACGACTACGTAACTCGGGATCAATAATGGGCTACTAATAACTAAGCTAGTACTTAGTTTATTGGATTGGACCAACAAATGGGCAAGCCCATTTAGGGCCCCCATGGCAAGCCTAGGTGAGAAAGGAACAAGGGAGAAAGATCAAGGGGGCAAAGTGTAACTTTGATCATGATAAGTTCAAATGAGATTTGGTCTTTGATTATGACTTATCACATTAAAGACTTACCAACTTTCTCTCCTCCTTCCTCTCCCTAATGACCACGAAATTAATCACACCCATATTAGGGTTTGTGGTTTTTTATCCCATCTAACCTTATTCTAGTGTAGTTCAAGGCTAGATCGCGTGTTACGTGTTCAAGACTAGCATCGGGTGGTGATCGATGACGTGTAGTGTGTTTCATTCTTAGAGAAGATCAACCTTATTGATCTTTTGGTTTCTTACATCTCTACGTGGTGGTGATATTGGTGGTGTTACCCGGATCACGCTACAAAGGTATAAAACATGTTTGTTTAATTTGTTTTTAATTTGATTGATCATATGGCACTATGGATCCTTGTATGGTGATGTTTTTCCGCTGCGTATATTTATTTGATATGTTTTTATATTGCTACATCACCTATAGTGGTATCACGAGCCATCATATGTTGTCATATGATCATCATGTATGCGTAAAAATGGCTAAAAATGTTGTTTTTTTATGGATTTAAAAGTGTGATTTTAAAACAGCCCCTAGGGCTTGAATATTCTGAATATGTCGACTTTATTAAGGTCTTAAGATCTGGACTTTTTGATCCTATGGCCATTTGTTATGCATACGTTGTTTGTTTACTTGATCGGTACCCGTTAAAATGGCCTAAAAACGCGTTTTTTTGGAAGATTTTTAACCCGATTTCAAATCAGCCCATGAGGCTTATTTTTCTGTGGTAAAATGGTGTTAAGAAGGTCCTAACATCAGTGGGGTTTGATTCTTTGGCCATTTGTCACGCGTACCATTCGGGGTTTTAATTCTTGTTAATTATTTCTTCGATTCGTTGGCTAACAATTTATTTCTTGTTATTTATTTTGTTATCCATGGCAAATACATGCATGTTTGTCCATGGATTTAGCCAACACCATGTAATAATCTTTATTTGAATGTATTATTATGTGTTCATATGCAAAGCCGATGAAAACCTAGACCACTTGTGCGTTGTGATTGTGATTGTTGGTTGCATTTTTTTGTTTTGGGGTTTTGCCATAGTTTCGGCACTTTTGTAATGTATTTCAATTTTGGTTTTGCCAATGTTTGGGCATTTTATAGTAGATACAAAGTAGATTAGTTGTATTTCACTTTATATGTATTGTAAACAAGAGCTTGGTAGCAAATGGCGAAAGATTGAAGAGTTGTAGACTGAAAGTTGCTGCTGGACACCTGTTGGGAAAACGTGATTACCTGCTGATTGGTAAGGTATTTTTTTCTAAAATTTTTGGTGCAGGTCCACAAGACATAGGGCTACAACTTTGTCAACTGGGCCGAATCATGAGGAGGTGATCTTCCTGGGCATTTGGGCCATGCAAAACAGAAAAACTGGGCTGACAGAAACTGTAGTTCATGTGCATTATGGGCTTTTTAACTTGCTCATGATTGTCTTGGAGCAAGTGGGAGCCCTCCATGTGGTTGTGATATATGTCCCTAGTTGACTCTTGGTTCTTGTGATGGCTCACAAGACCAAGCATAGGATTTTCATCGATTGAGGCTTTGCATATTGTGGTTGAATGTTTGGTTGGTTGTTTTTATGTATGTTGTGACTACATGTAAAACGAAAAATGTTTTCTTAAAACTTGAAACTAAACATAAACCATTTTGAACTAAGTCTTATGATTTAGTTTAACTAAGTTTAAATATGATTTGAAACTTAAAAATCATTGTTTTCAAAATAACACTTAAACTAGTTAAGATTGTTTATTTATTGATTTATTGTATTGTCCATACTTAATAATCCACTTAGGATATATATTAGTCTTGAAAATGGACAACTTGACACACATAAATTAAAACAATGATTAGACTTAAGTTAAGAAAAGTTTTTAACTTGTGCTACGAAGAATGAATGCATGCTTCTTTCGTACACGTTTTTGATTTACATCAAAACTATTTACCCGTCAAAATTTAAGTCACGCCGTCCAATTATGAGAACACTTGCAATTACCTTTTAGCATCTGGTCAGACCTAGGCTGAATTGTAACCCAAGGTGACTATTGTCCATGGTCAGACCTAGGATTATTCTCACAGTTTTCAAATTGGATGACTTAATCGAGTAGTGTGGTCAGACCCTTACCCGAGGCAAAGATGGGACTAAACATGCCTACATGACACTAGTTGTTTGACACTAGATGCCATGAGTCCCATAAGGATCTAAGAGTTGTACATGTAATACAATTGGTGATCGTCGCCTACCTATTGAATCCACCATTTCTAGTAGATCAACTGCATTAATGGTCGAACCTCAATGAGGATCTTAGCCTTTTCGTAAATTAATTGTTTTAAATTATAAACATGGGGTAGTTAATTTATAAAAGGATAATTATCGAAAATACTAAAATTGAACTTTGTAAATTCAATTAATGCAACGCATACCGTAAACAAGAGTTTGTTCTTTTCTTGTTAAAAGGACGAACTAAGTCGATCTTTCCTTGTAAGAAAGAGACTTATTCCTATCCTTTTTCTTTATGAGGAAAAGCCATAATAGGAATATTTGAATTTTCCTAATTCTAATCAAACTCAAGGAAAACCTACTCTAGAAATCATGATGTCTTGTAAAAGTCAAAACGGTTAAGTATGGTTACACATCTTATTCCTTCAACATTGTTTTATAACCCTTGTTTCGGTTTTGAAACATTGAAGAAATATACGATATTTGGACAACCAAGAACACGTGCACTTGACTTGACCTCTTTGGTCAGACCTTAGGGCCATTTCAACCCATGGCGAATTTTGCTCATTGGTCAGACCTTTGGCGATATTTGCATGTTCTTGCTTGGTCAACCTAGTTCGTACTAGCTACCAAACTAAAATGAGTTTAAATAATTAGAAGACGGAAGTATCAATAAACCGCAATGTGGTAAAGGCAATTACTAGCATGATTACCTAGCAGTTTGCCTTAACCCAATATGCCTACTAAGGTCCTACATACACTTGTGGTAAAGTAGACCAATTATGGAGGAAATGCATACCTATTTTCAAGTTAAAATAGCAATGATGGCTAACCCATCATCTATATGTTAGAACTTGATGCACTTTCTTGAATACCTAAGTACATGTTTACTAGTCAAAGTGACTCACATTAGCAATAATGTGTAGATATTCAAAGAAAGATGGAAAGTATCAAATCGCTACTCACTCTCCACTGGTGACGTAACACATTGTAATGTTGTCTAATCCTGTCGGAGCTACGTGATTATATTACTGGTGACGTAACACATGTAATGTTGTCTAATCCAGTGGGAGCTGTAAGCTTTATTACTTGCAAGTTACCCATCTTATTTCCAGATTGTCTTGAAATAATACATTATTTTCCACGTGTTAAGCATCATAGTTTATATAAGAACCATTGCATAAGTTTTATATGATAACTTGTCGCGTTCCTGATGTTGCTTCCTGAAATGTTATCTATAAAATTGTTATGCATGATTCATTATTCAAATGATAAAGTTCTACATATCTATATTTTGATTTTTGACTAAAAATCATATGTTATCTTATACATTGTCATATTGCTCATACAAACAAACGAGCGTAGTGTTGTTTGCATGCTCTCACGATGTTATGCCATGCACAAGTGGGAGAAATCTTAATTGTGTGCAAGGTACAACATATAACAATATGACTAATAGTTTTTCTTGACTGCAAGGTAAGAAACTAAAATTCTACTAGGACTTCTACACATAAAATGTATGTTGCCCTAATTAGAACAAATATCAAGATATCATGAAAAGCTACTTCAACATATTCACTGAATTGTTTAGTAAATATCATTATGTTTTCTTGTAAACTCATAATCATGAAGTACAAAATTAACTTGAATATACTATTGAGGCCAAGAGTCGGCGCTCGTAATTACTTTAGTTGAATATGTTTAGGTCTCTTGTAAAGACACAAACATTAATTCCGTTAATTGTTGAAAGACTTATAACGTAAAGTAAGACGTTGATTTGTTATGTCTTCTTGTTAAGACATGTACACTTACGATGTATAATATTAAATGTTTATGTTTTCTAGTCAAAACATGCACATGATGTAAAGTATGCAGTAGGCTAAAATTACTATTGATGCCATCTGGTTTGACTTGGTTGGTAGATATGTAATCCCAAAAGTATAAGTTCATCTAATGAGTTGTGTGATAGTCTCACAACATCAGTCCTCATGGAATACCACAACTTTATGGTATGTCCATCATGGAAAATCAAACACTATTGATATTGTTTGATCTTTGATGACTTAAATTGTTTTACCTCCAAAGCTATCAAGGTTAGAAATTGGGTGTGCCATGTGTACACTCAATATGATTCCAACTCAGAAGGAATTTAAGACACCATTGTATTATGGCATGGGATGAATCCCATTATGTCTTAATTGAAGTTCTTAATTTGTTAACTACTTAAGAGTAAATAATTAACAAACTAGAGTCAAGAACTAACGGTGTATTTTGGATGTCCCACTTGAAAACAATTTATTGTTACTCAAGATGCTGAGTATCTAGAGATTAGTCTCTACATACAAAAGCAAGTGGGAGTACCTTTAGACCTTGAAGTTATTCAAGTACTAAATACACAACCTTCTGAGTACACTTGCTAATGTCATACTATGGTTGAACATGCATATGTTAAACCATAGATTGATATCTCTCATTCATAAATCCGCAAGGATTCCTCTTACACCTGAATGATATAGTTTTTTATAATCAATGCTAAGAGATATAAGTTAGAGGATCATAGTGAACCTGCTAACTACAGAGATGTATTGTCAGATCTTGAATCTGATGAATAGCTCAAAACTATGAATGTTAAGATTCAGTCCTTGAAAGACAATCACTCTTGGAGCTTGATTGATCTCTTACTAATCAGTTAGACTGTAAGGTTAAGAATGAGTTTCTTGATGAGAAGACTCAAAAGGACAAACTTGTACACACATTTAATGCACGTGTAGTAAAAGGAGTTTACTCGTACTCAAGAAATTGACTATGATTAAATCTTCCTAGCTACAAACATTAAATGTATAAAGATGATTAATAGTCATACTTGTTTTCATGTAAATGAAATATGACAATAGGATATCAAAACACTTTTCTTGTTGATTATCTTTGCGAGGACGATGAGTAATCAAAAGGGTTTATGAATCCATATAATCTTTATTATGTATACAAGATAAAATAATCCATATGCGGATTAGATCATGCATCTAGGAGCAAATATCTTGAGTTAATTATAAAATCATTAATTTGATTTTGATTAACAAGATTACTCCTAAGTACACTTAGAGCAAGTTGGAGCACTATATTTATTTTCTTAAATCTCATATGTCATTAACACATTAGAAACAATATTCTATCTAAGCTAGACTTTATACCTTAGCATGGAATGAAGTTTCTCTTGAGGGATTTATAAAATAAGACATACAACCTTGTTATATATATATATATGTTTATTAGAATAAACATAAGCGGTTATTATGTCTAAACACAATATGACACGTTATTGAGGGGAGTATCAATGATCAATCACACTTGATGAGATTGAACACATGATTGGAAATCTTAAGTTTGACTAAAGGATTCATCATGTAAGTCATATTAAGTATTGGACTATATATATTTATCAATTGCATGAATGCAAGATGAGTTGATAACAACAAATATCTAAGTGAAGGTCGTTAGATAATTGTTACACGAATATTATAATGGACCTACAAAGGACCAAAGATATGTTCAAAAGTTTACGGATATTTGAGGAGCTCTATTTTGTTTGCATACGTTAATGCTTATTTAACTGAGATGATACTCAACCCCAGTGGTGGTCATCATGAATGATGACATTGATGACTAGATGTGCTCGACTGAGAGCATTAATGCGTTATACATTAAAAGAATAAAATTACTTTATAGTTTGAGAAACTATTCAGATGACTGTCTGAAGTAGGTGTTTTGCTAGCTTCAAACGCCCTATGGAATGTATTGTTGCAGTACTCGTCTTGTACTTGAATGCACACATACAAAGGACAATCATCATTTAAACCTTTTATGAGTTTTAAAATAAGTATTCTCAAAGTTTACTCAGATGACTACTCGTTGTCTTGTACAACATGATTCGATCATGGTGGGAACATCGGATTCCAACCTATGAGTAGTCTTATGCATATCTGTTTTTAGTATTTGGATAATGGAACTGTAAGCAGTCGTATTATACAATGAATTGATATACCTGGTATGATCGTCTTCATTTATACTACTGTGTTCTATATTTGCATGTTTAATCCATGAATAATTTATTTATTCTAAAATTGTCCATTGCCAGTTGACGATACGGGAGTATCATCAAATTAAGGAAAATGTGAGCGTGTTGGTGATTCATTTGCCACACTCACATGTTGTTCATTGTGATGAACATTGGATTGACCCAACCTACGAGTATTCACTACATGGATCGTCGTCAATAGTGAATCTCGCAAGAGGTTATGTCTCTTATCCTCAGACTTGAGATGCAAGCAGGTCTTGCATGTGTGGAATTTCATTCCTTGATATGGTTAAACGCTATCCTGAATAAGGTAGTTATAAAGGCCATTTTCAGGAGTGATATGAAGCATGTGAATGACACGTGTAGTCAAAATAGGATTTGTTCCTCCACTTGCTTTGGAGTTAGATACTATTGGGCCCCTCGATGAATTGAACAGATGTTTGTATGGCCGTACCCAAATGAGATTAAGATGAATCTTAATTCACTTGGTAATCTTGTTCAATATCCGTATCGAGAAATATAATAGTTGAACTATTAGAATGACTTTTGATCCATGTCTAATATTCAACACGGTATCTGTAACAAAAGGATAGATGACATATAAACCATCTGAAATGAGACGTTTAAGAAACTAACCTCACATATTTCTAGGGGCATTGGCGTGTTGCTAGACGCTAACCATTGCTTGTATAATTACTCGATTATTATGACGTCGCAAGTGGGAGCTGTTGGAGAATGCTCGTGTCATAATAACTAATTATATGGCTAGATATATGTGAGCCTATGGGGTCACACACTTATACACAGAGACACCATTTTATAGATTGTATTTATCGTATTTACAATATATAAACGACTACGTAACTCGGGATCAATAATGGGCTACTAATAACTAAGCTAGTACTTAGTTTATTGGATTGGACCAACAAATGGGCAAGCCCATTTAGGGCCCCCATGGCAAGCCTAGGTGAGAAAGGAACAAGGGAGAAAGATCAAGGGGCAAAGTGTAACTTTGATCATGATAAGTTCAAATGAGATTTGGTCTTTGATTATGACTTATCACATTAAAGACTTACCAACTTTCTCTCCTCCTTCCTCTCCCTAATGACCACGAAATTAATCACACCCATATTAGGGTTTGTGGTTTTTTATCCCATCTAACCTTATTCTAGTGTAGTTCAAGGCTAGATCGCGTGTTACGTGTTCAAGACTAGCATCGGGTGGTGATCGATGACGTGTAGTGTGTTTCATTCTTAGAGAAGATCAACCTTATTGATCTTTTGGTTTCTTACATCTCTACGTGGTGGTGATATTGGTGGTGTTACCCGGATCACGCTACAAAGGTATAAAACATGTTTATTTAATTTGTTTTTAATTTGATTGATCATATGGCACTATGGATCCTTGTATGGTGATGTTTTTCCGCTGCGTATATTTATTTGATATGTTTTTATATTGCTACATCACCTATATATGATTACTTACAAAAGTGATTAGTGAGATATGAGTGCAAGACACTTGTTTAACCTCAAGATTAATGTTCCAAATACTTGTTAGAATA
The DNA here is from genome assembly GCA_021014915.2 of Artemisia tridentata subsp. tridentata. Classification (NCBI taxonomy): domain Eukaryota; kingdom Viridiplantae; phylum Streptophyta; class Magnoliopsida; order Asterales; family Asteraceae; genus Artemisia; species Artemisia tridentata. The sequence goes on from CP139504.1 coordinate 251,998,193, forward strand.
CCCTAAGTATGCTTGATCTTTGCCAGAACAAGATTTCTCCTTCTCTTGGCTCCAAGAGTGTGTCGATTTGTAGTATAGAATGGGAGGTGATATATTTTTTTTTTCTTGAACTTAGCTAGTGCATGAATGAGGGTATGTGTGTTATATATAGCAAGAGGTTTTCAAAGTCGAAGTAGTAGTTCAATTAAGTATGGTTTTGGGTATGGGGAGCACAAGGCCGAATAGACAAGGGGATGGGGGGACAAGACTTTCTTGATCAAGTCTTGAATGTCTTGTGCTAGCCATGCTTTGAAATTTAGGAGACATGGTGGTATGTGTTAAATTACACATACCTTTTACCTAATTTATCGGACTTAATAGACCAAAAATTAACAAAATATGCCAAATATGTTGTGTTTTTGTGTTTATGCATGTGCACGTACGGATATTACTCACTCGTTATATGTACTCACTCGTTAAAAACATCCAACCCCTTTTGCTATCCCAATTTTATTAAACAAACATTCTTGGCCGAACATTAAAATACGCTACTCGGCCCAGTTCGGAAAGGAAAGAAGTTATTAAAAAAACCTACTGAGAACAAGTAGAAAAGGAGGAGCCGCAAGAACAACCAGAGACGCCAACTTTCATTTTTTTTCCTTTGTTTCGTATTTTTTAGTTTTCATTTGTAGGAGTAGTTTAGTCTAGATTTTAATCTTTAAACTTTGTTATAAATTTTTATTTGAGTAAGGATTTAATCATTATTAGTTTATGTTTAAATTATATTAATGTTAAGCCTTTATTTTAAGGGGATAACATACCTGCAGTTGGGGAGCAGGGGAATTGCCTGCCTTCCCCTTTGTAAAAAGTTTGAAAAATGTACAATTTAGCCCCTCCGGTAAGTGACTGATACACATTTTCCCCCTGTCCCCACCCTTTTTTACAAAGAGAAGCAGGAAATTGCCTGCCCCCCAACTGCAGGCATCATTTTCCCTTATTTTAATGTTTTAGTTAATCACTTTTTACCCACTTAATCTTTAGATTTACCTTCTTAATCAACTCTTTTATAGACTTTTCTTTTGTAAATCTCTTCGTCTTATCTTTTGATTTTATAAAGTTTGAATCTTTTTGTTTTAAAAGTTATTTTAGTCTTATCTTTTAATTAAAGTTTGAATCTTTTTACGTTTTTAGTGTTAATTTAGTTTTTAAAAAAATAAAGTTTTTATTATTTTTAAGCTTTTTAGTTATAAAAAGTTCCAAACTTTATTATGTACATCCACTTAAATTCACATAAAGTTTCGAGCTTTGGATGATTAGAAGAAGATTAGCGGGTATTAAGGAGTATTTGGGTTTTGAGCTATGAAATTTGGTTGAACTTTATGCCTTTCGTCATTGTTTTCTTCTCCACATTCAAACTTGGTGACCTTTAATCCTTTTTAAATTATCTCTTTTTATTTTTAGTATGTTTAGTTTGATATTTAGTTTAGAAATATGCTTAATATTGTTGAATTTGTTATTGTTAGTTTAGTAGTTAATATGTGTAGTGAGTAGACTTTTTTATATACTTGTTGAGTAGATTATTCCGTGAATTAAGTGTGGTTTTATAAAAGTTAGAAAATATATTGATTAGTAATTTTTAAGCTACTTAGATTGAAATTTTGGTTGTTTGAACGGGCAAAAGCCGCGAAAATAATTGGGTTTTAATTTAGATATTGATATCTCTTCATGAAAAATTGTTTTCAAAAGAAACCAATGTTGTGAGAAAATAATTATTTGTAAAAGATATTAATTCATCAACAAAGGACTTAATTGAAATAATAAACCACACTTAATGATCTTGATAATTTGCTTAACAAGTATATATTTTTATCATATAGTTTTTATTTGCTTGCTTAGTATAATCTAGTTTATTATGTTTAGTTGTTATCGTCAACTTTAGATTATTTACTTACTACTAGTTTTAATATTATCTCTGCTTAGCATAATTTTGTTGTTATCATATATTTGTAGGATTGGTTTTCTTCGTTTTGACTTTTTAAGCTCGGGATTAGCTCGGTTTTCGCGCATTTTTAGTTTTCATTACATTTCAGCTTATTTGTGCTTTACATAATTGTTTTAATTGCGTATTTAGTTTATTTTAGTTTATGCTTTTCAATTTTAGTGTTAAAAATCCAAAATATCCCTTTTCACTATTCATCACACACAATCACGACTCGAACCGAAAGTTCCATTCAACCTTCATTGGGAAAACGACCCGGGTTTATATATTTCCTTTGTAAATCCTTGGAGATATAATTGTTACAATCAATTTTTAGCGCCGCTGCCGGGGAGGTGTGTTGCGACAATATCGTTATGGTTTGAAGATTAGTGACTTGAAGATCCTTCCTCGTGAAGTTACTTGCTTATTTTTGTATATACTTTCTTATAAAAAATAAAAAAAAAAAAAAAAAAAAAAAAAAAAAAAAAAACCCCAAAAATATTTTCTTTTATTTTTCTTCTTTATCCTCTTAAACCGTTTAATTCTATCTTCTTATCCCTCTTTAATGTTTAATTCTTATGTCGTCACTCGACTATCACTGTTTTCATTGTAAAAGTCCAGTGGGTGATGATCATCGTTGTTACAAGTGTTTGTGTGAGCGGTGTGAAAGTAATTGTAGAGACGGATTTTGTAATTGGTGCAAATCATTCATTATTAATCCAAATCCAAATTCTTTCAATAATTCTCAAGGTTTTTTTGACTACCCTCCACAATCCCAGCTATCTTCATTCGATCAGCAAAATTGCTTTAATTGTAGAGATCCGTTGAGAGATGATTCACTTTGTGAACGGTATTTTTGCAAGGAATGTGGGTTTACTCATGGACTTTGTGTATGTTGCACTTCTGAAATCGGAAATACATTCACTTATCCAAATTTTCAAAACGATTTCAACCACCCTCCTCAGAATTCATTTGAGCAAGAACCGTGCTATCAAAATTTCAATGATACATCGTTTAAAAATGCACCGAATGTTCCTTGTGCAAATTATGGGGGTTCTCATGACGATTATCAATGTCAACCGTGGAATCAAGAACCTAATCCTTGGTATAATACCTTCGGTTTTGACAATTTCCAACCCCCACAGTATTCAATCATTCATCCTCATGAAAAATCTATGGGAGAATTACTAGCCGAAGAACGAGCAGCGGAAAGGCGTTGCAAATTTCTCAAGGCTTCCATTCTCGATGACGATGATGAGGATACTATTCAAATAAGGGAATATTATTAGAATTCGTCAGCTGCAATCACACCCGTCCAGAAAAAGCAGGAAGACAAGAGTATTGCAGAATTGCTACCAGAAGAGCAAATGGAACGTATAAAAGCTATTTATGCTAGCAACAATGATGAGGAGGACGACGAGGAGAGTGCTATTCCTTTGAACGATATCATTTCTCAACTCCCCCAGCCTATTGTAATCACATCCAGCTTACAAACTATGGACTCCAAGGACTCTCTCATTATGGGGGATGAGCATCTTAGCACTATTCCTGAAAAGGAATCAGACGAATTCATAAAGTCTAGTGTTGAGAACCTTTTCCCAATCCCAAGTGAGTCTGAGGATATATCCGACAGTGAATGTGATTGGTCTTTTTGTGGTGATTATCCTCTTGACACTTTGGAGGATTATTCCGAGATTTTCTCTAACCCTCTTTTCAATTCCAACGATGATTTTTCCTCTAGTGATGACGAATCACTTTCGGATGAGGACGTTCCAAATGAAAGTATCAAAGTCTATTCGAACTCTCTTTTTGAATTTGATGACGAGTACTTTTCTAGCAACGTAAATCCTCTTTTTGATGAAGTGTTAGAGAACGATGAGGTCAAGGACTCTATTATTTCTAAACTTGATGATATTACCTCAATTCTTAATCCCAAGATTCAAAAGGACATTCTTTCTCCGACATATGTGACATTTCCCTTTGAGGATCGCCATTATATTGACTTCACATATGTCGTTCGAGTTTTTCTACATTTCTTTACCTATACGGTGACTTGTCCTTTCCTCACACTTCGGAGTGAAGACACCATTTTTGAACCCGGCATCTCCATTTATCATTCTTTTGAGCTGGGTGTATCTCATCGGTGTGGAACTTTCATTAAAATTCAATGATTATCCAAACATCTTGAACGAAAGTCCGATGAAGATTTTCTCTTCCACTTGCTTCCCCATGGACCAATGAATTCGGGGTCGAGTCAAGCTAGTGACTGGGTTAAGAAAAACATAAGCGCTTCGTGGGTGGCAACCCATGCTTATCCTTCTATCTTCTTTCTATTTTCTAACAATAAGTGTGGGGGAATTCCTCTACTTGTTGCTTTTTTGTTGTATGTTTGCCTTTGTTTTCAGGATTCCCGTATATCGTGATGATTGATGCGCCTGTTTTCAATCTAGCCGCCCAATATCCGATCTTTTTTACTAACGATTATCTAGGGATATCTTATTAATCCTTTTTGTGAAAAAGATTTCGTTTCCACACTTAGCTAGTAGTATTACCTTTTTACGTTCTATTGTGTCGGCATAATAGCCGGTACTTTGAATATTGAGGGCAATATTCAATTCTAAGTGTGGGGGGGGGGGGGGGGGGGGGGGGAATTCTTGCGAATTTGACCCAAATTTTAAAAAAATTCACATTTTGTACCTACTAGTCCCCTAGCACCCCCGTTTTAACCAGAATTTTAAAATTTTTATCGTCTTTTAACTAAAAGTTGCATGAAAAAGAAGTGCTTTGCACATTAAATAATAATTTGCTATACATTAATGCTTCGGTATTAGTGGAAGTTTAGACTTGATTAGGCTAGAACAAGGGGAATCCCGACTCAGCCAAAGTGTTGATTTGGCTGCTACCCTTAATGTTTAGGCTAAGTTTTTACGAATTGTGCAAATGATAATGCTAAGCGTGGAGTAGTTGGTTCTCTTTAGAGCTTATATAAGTAATCTATGGCTTTTCCTCCCAGGAGATTCTAATCTGACTAAATAATTGCTATTTTCAAAACTTTGAGCGTTAAAAACCGTTTTGTTAAGCAAAAATAAATTTTTATACAATCTTGATATAGAGTACTAGTTCAAATTTTTATTTAAATTTTGGAACAAGCATACTTTCGTAAAATTGGAATAAATGTTGCAAAATGAAGTAAGTAATATTGGTTGAATATTGCAATTGTGTAGTTGCAAGTATTATGTTGTGTGAAAAAAAAAATTAAAAAAAAATGAATGAAGAAAAATGAAGAAAAATGAAAAAAGGTGTGTTGTTTGAATAAAAACGTTTATGTTGCTTATGAATAAATGTACAAAAGTTTCTTTTTCTTAAATTTAAATCGGAAGTTGAACTAGTATTCGTCAAAATTGTCTAAAGGTTGGACGCTAATTTGGAAAATTTTTATTTCAAAGGTCCCGTGAGCTCCGGTACTATTCTCTGTCGGGTGTCAAAAGTCTGGTCACCTAAAACCAACTGGTTTGGGATGTGCCGAGAAGAAAGCCGTTACATGGAGTGATCTCTCTTTTGAATCTCTAATCTCTAAATGAGCGTTTGTTGTTGTCTAATTAAGAATTTAATATTAACTTAGCGGGAATCTTGTAAATCTTTGAAATCGAAATCCCGCTGATTCCGGTACTATTCTCTGTGAGGTGTCAAAAGCCCGGTCACCTAAAACCAACTGGTTTGGGATGTGCCGAGAAGAAAGCCGCTACATGAAAAAGGCCCTTTTCGATCCATAGATTTCGAGGTTCCCGGTAAACTAATATTTGACTTAAATACATAACAACCATAATAAATGTCGATTTTTGCGGTCAAAATTTTGAAAACAAGCACACTCACCTAAGTACTTAAATAATTTTGGGAGTGAAAAGTTAAGTCTCAGCTTACCTAGATTACTAACATAAGTAGTGTTAGCATTTTACAAAAACATTTGCACAAGGGTTTTAAACTTAGTTGGGAAGTATAAAAAGAGGATGACGATTACAATTCCCCGGAGTCACCCAATTTGTGTGATTCCCGTTCCATGATGCCATTTTTGAAAATCAAGCATGTTATTTACTTTTGTTCCAATTTAAATTCATTGCACTTAATAAAAAGTCAAAACGGGGTATTCTTGGTAATCTTGATATTCTTTTGATCCTTTCATTACTTTATATGATCGGATTGCTAGAAACTAGCAGTTGATAGTGTGGGGGGATGATGAGTGGCCTTTTACTCATCATTTTATACCCGAAAAACACACAAAAATGACCAAAAATACCCAAATAGACAAAATATTGTTGCAAATATCCTTGGATTGTGTTTTTATGTGTTTTAGGTACAAAATGATTGAAAACAAGGCAAAAGTGGACAAAACCGAGCTTGGATGGGAAAAAGGACAAAATCAAAGAAAAACCGGCAAAAACAAGCACGAGATATGGAAAGAACGTGAAAAGCCGAGGCCGGGGAGGAATTTACCAAAGTGGATCACAATTATGCTTAAGTTGTTAAAATTGGCCCTTGGAAGTATTTTACAAACCTAGCACAATTGGTTCTGGAAATATTCAAAAGTTACAACAATGATCCTTTTAACTAAACCTAAATTCAAATTAAGTCCTATCCATAACTGGATCACTATAATTAAAAACCCAATCCCAAAGCCTAACTCAGACCCTGGCCCAATCTTTCGCTTAACCCGTTACTAATAAAACACGGGTCAACTTTTTGGTCAAACCCCCAAATTAACTCCCAAGCAATAAAACCCGTCAAAATTAAACCCAATCCTTATTCATCATCCCTGTCACTTTCCATGCCCTCACTCCAGTCCAAGACAACATCACATGCTCATGCCCCCCCCCCCACCCCACTGCCACCTTGGCAATCCAAGGGGCACAAAACCCATCCTATGGCTGAAATTAATTGAAGTGGTGGCCAAGCCAATCCTATGGTTCAAGTTGAAGCAGAGAAGGCACAAGAGACCTACAAGCCTGATCTCTCTCACACAAGAAGCACAAGACAGTAGAAGAATCAGTGGTTTTTTTATTTATTTACTTATTTTTTTTTAATTTTTTTTTTTTTTTTTTATTTTTAAGATTTTCAGCATTCAAGTTTTTTTTTTTTATGTTAATGTACTCTTTTTTTAGTTAATGAAAGTTTAAGTTTAAGTTTAAATTCTGTCTTCTATATTTAAGTTTCATTATTAAAAAAAAAAATAAAATAAAATAAAAAAAAAATAAAAAAATAAAAAAAATTGTCAAAGAAGCTGGAGCATGGTAAATTATGGATGGCCATGGGTTAGAGCTTCTTTGGAAGCATTAGGGTAGTTTAGAAACTGAATTTGTCCTTGTTTAGAGCAAATGGTATTCTAAGTTCAAATTGAAGCATTTTAGCTTTCCAACTGCTTATTACTGTTCAACTGCTTATTTACTTATTTACTATTTTCAATCTGCTTATTATTGCTTTTGTTAGTTATCTGTTGCTTATTTAACAGTTTGTTCTTAGTTGTGCTTGTTTTTGCTTAAAACCTCTAAAAGAACCAAAAAATAGGAATTGCTTATTTTAGTACTTATTTTCAGTTAAGAAATATTCATTAGTGCTTAAGTTACTTAGATAATCAGTTGTGTTCAGAAACTTAGCTTAAATTGGTCCTTATATAGTTTAAATTCTGAAATCAGTCCAGTAAAGGAGTGTTTGGCATAGGTTTTAAAATGGGTCAAAATGGATAACACTGTTCATGTGCACTTTTGGATAGTTTGATTCAGCTTATAATTAATTAGATAAGTTGTTTGTTAGATGTTTTGAGGTTTTCATAGGATTAAGTTGATTGAGGGTAAAATTTGATCATAACTGCTTAATACATGGATAAGCAAATTCACCGCTTTTTTTTTTTTTTTTTTTTTTTTTTTTTTTAAGTGCATCATAGTGTTCTAAATTGAGATTGAAGAGTTGGTTTGAATCCATTTAGAATTTGTGGAGTTTTGGTCAATTTAGTATAATCTGCACATCAGTAGCCAAATTGCTCAGATCAGCTGAAGTTTTTGATTTATCATAAGTTCAATATAAGCTCATTGGTTCTGAAATTTGGTACTTTAGATCTTTGGTTGCTCACACACTTGTTCCACATTTTAGAGATTTTTTTTTTATATTAGCTTTTAGGCAGCTTTTCATGACTGCAAATGTGCCTAATTAGGGCTGTTTGGTTAAACAATTTGGACTTTTGCTTACTTGTGTGTCTGTGCTTATTTGCTTATTGAGGCTGCTTATTAAGTTTAGAGTTGCTAATTAGGATTGATTTTAGTTCTAATAGCTCATTAGGTTTTACCTTTAGCTTATTGAAGCTTATTATAGCTTATCAGTTTCATTGAAAGTTCTTGAGTCCCTTTTCACTGCTGATAAGCTCATCTGCTTCTTTCTGGCTTATTTAGTAAAAAGTAAAATTTTTGTTTTCACAAAAGATTAATATTTTTAGCTTATAAACAGTTTCCAAAAAGAAAAAGTGCAAAAAGGGGAAATTAGGAAGTCAGAGGTGAGTGGGGACTCGAACCCCTTACCTCAACTAATCTCAACCCTTAACACAACACTCACTACCAATTGCCCTTGGGACTTGTCCTGGTAGTCTTTTGCAACATTTATTACTTAAGCCATTTTGTCCCATTTTAGCTTATTACTCCCTTTAGCTTAATTACTGCTTATTCCTATAAGTTACAGAACCCATTTTATTTTTCATAGACTTAGGATAGTTTAGAGTGCTTTTAGAAAAAAATTCAGATTTTTATTTTAAAGTTTAGTATTTTTTATAATTCACTTAGTTTAAAATAGTTTTTAATTCCTAATAAAAAATATAAATATCAAAAAAATACAAATCTTTTTTCTAAAATTTTCTTTTATTATTTAGGACTTAGGAAAATTAAATTTGCATCTGTAGGGTTAATTTTTAAAGATTTTGGTTTTTAGGCTCGTTTTTAGATTCCTGTTTACGTTTTTAGCGTATTTTTATTATTGCTTAATTTGCTTTGCTTATTTACTTTCCGTGCCCTATTTAGAATTAGAAAGCAAAACCAAAAAGAGAAAATTCATATTTCAAGCATTTTAATACCAAACCTCAAACGACATCCTCGATTCACACCTCGTTGGGAAACGAACCAGGTATCACTTGCCAGGATTCTTATATCGAATTGTATTATGTTTTGCACGTTGACCTTTTCCCAAAAGTTTGACTTGTGAAATCCATACCACATGGTGTTAATTAATGGCTTGTACTTTTGTCTAGTGTTATTTTCAAACCAAAGGAATAGAGGGGGGGGGGGGGTGGCGGCAATGAGGATATAATGGGATAAAATGTGTTGTTTTGATACAAGAGTGTATATATTGTATGTATTGGGTGTTAAAAATAGGTATTGGTTGTTGTTTTGGTGATTAACGAAAGTTATACGTAATTAAACGTAGGATATAAAGAAATTATTTTAGGTGTAGGGAAATATTTTTGAAACTTTTGTAATCTTTTTGGTAGTATAAAAATACATTAGAAATAATCGTTGAGAGAATTGGGTATATCGGGTGTTAAATTTTGAATTACAAATAGTGTTTGTTGAATTGCCAACCGTAAGTAATTTAAGAAAAAGGAAATTGTTTTTGAGTTTAAAATTTGTGAATTGGAGTAGGAGCAAGGTACTTGATCGTTGTGGACTAAATTTATCCTAAGTCCTAATGTACTAGAAATATATTCTAGGTGTTCACGTTGGTTCAAGCAAAAGTCATATGTGAATTGTTCTCAAATAAATGTCAAGAAAATAAATTCGAGTTTGTTGAATAATATTGACCTGAAATTACGATTTGTCACTGTCTTTCACCCTAAAAGGAATTCAGTCCCTGAATTCAATTAGTGTTGGTCTCTGGAGTGGTATTGGTGAAAAGATGTGGATATTTGAGTCGCATCTGGTCTTCCCGCTCCCAAGTAAACTCGGGACCTCTCCGAGAATTACAGCGAACTTTCACGATAGGAATTCGACTCTGCTTCAACTGTTTGACCTCACGGTCCATGATTTCTGTTGGTTCTTCCATGAAATTGAGCTTATCGTCGAGTTGAATCTCTTCCAATGGAATTACGAGTGATTCATCTGAAAGACACTTCTTGAGATTTGAAACGTGAAATGTATTATGTACGCTGCTGAGCTCTGACGGAAGCTCAAGTCTGTATGCCACTAGACCAATTCTATCCAGAATCTTAAATGGCCCAATGTACGTTGGGTTCAATTTCCTACGCTTTCCGAATCGTATCACGCCTTTCTAAGGCGAGACCTTCAACATAACTCTGTCGCCAACTTGGAATTCTAATGCTTTGCATCGTACGTCAGCGTAACTTTTCTGTCGGCTTCTGGCAGTTAGGAGTCTGTCTCAGATCTGGATTATCTTTTCTGTTGTTTCGCGAACCATGTCTGGACCAGTGAGTTGTGCTTCACCAACTTCGGCCCAAAAAATAGGTGACCGGCACTTTCGACCATAGAGTGCCTCGAATGGTGCTGCTTTTATGCTGGTGTGATAACTATTGTTGTATGAGAATTCGATCAATGGAAAATGGTTAGCCCAACCATTTCCAAAGTCAATCACACATGCTCTGAGCATATCTTCCAATATTTGAATCGTTCTCTCACTCTGACCATCGGTCTGAGGATGATAGGCAGTGCTCATGTCTAATTTGGTTCCAAAAGCATCTTGTAGTGACTGCCAAAAGTTTGAAGTAAATCGACTATCTCGGTCGAAAATGATGGAAATCTGTGCACCATGCTTTGAGACAATTTCCTTGACATAAAGTCTGGTAATTTGATCCCTAGAATAAGTTTCTCTTATTGGTATGAAATGGGCTGATTTGGTGAGACGATCAATGATTACCCAAATAGCGTCATAACCGCCTGCCGTCTTAGGAAGTTTAGTGACGAAATCCATTGTAATGCGTTTTCATTTCCACTGGGGAATTTCTGGTTGCTGAAGTAATCCTGATGGTTTCTGGTATTCGGCTTTTACCTTAGAGCAAGTAAGGCATTTGCTAACATACATGGCTATTTCTGCTTTCATATTTGGCCGAGATCCTGATACATCTTATCAGAACCTGGGTGAATAGAATACTTTGATTTGTGCGACACATGCATAATCAACTCTCGTATCCCACCATAAAGTGGTATCTAGCTTCTATCCTTGAAGCGTAATACTCCGTCTGCTCTCTTTACAAAGCCATTTGCATTCTCTGGCATCCCATGGAGTTTCTCAGTTAGTCGATTTTCTTCCTTGAGTGCCTCCATTTGAGCCTCGAGGATTCTTGATGGTAGAGGTGAACTGATCGTCATTCCTAATGATCTGACTCTCAAAGGCTTGAGTCGTTCTTTCTGGCTAAGGGCATCTGCCACAACATTGGCTATTCCCGTGTGATATCGAATTTCACAATCGTAATCACTAAGCAATTCCAACCAACGACGTTGCCTCATATTAAGCTCTTTCTGATCAAGTATATATTGCAAGCTCTTGTGGTCTGTAAACACTGTACATTTAGTACCGTAGAGGTAGTGCCTCCAAATCTTGAGTGCAAAAACTACGGCACCCAACTCTAAGTCATGAGTGGTGTAATTCTTCTCATGAATCTTGAGTTTTCAAGATGCATAAGCTATCACCTTCTCGTTCTGCATTAATACGGCTCCAAGTCCTTTGTGCGAAGCATCACAATATACCACGAAGTTTTCAATCCCTTCGGGTAGAGCCAAAATCGGCGTACTACAAAGCTTCTGCTTCAGCAGTTGAAAAGCGGATTCTTGTTTCTTTCCCCATTCATACTTCTGATTCTTCTGTGTCAACTTGGTCAAAGGTTTAGCTATCTTAGAAAACCCTTCAATGAATCTTCTGTAATATCCGGCAAGTCCTAAGAATTGACGAATCTCTGTAGGAGTCTTAGGCGTCGCCCAATCTTTGATAGCCTCGATCTTCGTAGGGTCAACCTGTAATCCTTGGCTATCAATGACATGACCAGATACGGCTTGCACACTCTATTCATGAGATCCATGAATACCACAGGTGCATTGGTTAATCCGAACGGCATTACTTGAAACTCATAATGACCATAACGAGTTCTAAATGCTGTCTTCGGGATATCTTCCTCCCGAACTCTAAGTTGATGGTAACCTGATCTCAGGTCGATCTTTGAGTAAAAACTAGAGCCTTGCAATTGATCGAACAAATCATTGATTCTGGGAAGTGGGTAACGATTCTTCACCGTTAACTTGTTCAGCTCTCGATACTCTATACACATTCTGAAAGATCCATCCATCTTTTTCACAAACAAGACCAGTGCTCCCCAAGGCGAGGAACTTGGTCTAATGAATCCTTTGTCTAAGAGTTCTTGCAACTGGTTAGATAACTCTTGCATTTCTGACGGTGCTAGTCGGTAAGGTGCTCGTGTGATTGGTGTAGCTCCTAGCACTAAGTCAATAAGAAATTCTACTTGGCGTGTAGGCGGAAGTCCAAGTAAGTCTTTAGGAAAGACTCCTGGAAAATATTGAACAATTGGTACATCTTCAAGTTGTTTCTCATCCGACTTCTTTTCTGTTACATGTGACAAGAAGGCATAACAACCCTTCTTTATGTGCTTTTTGGTTTTGATACATGATATGATACTGAGTCTTGTTCCACTTCATTTGCCACGAATGATCAAGGTTTCTCCGTTGTAAGGAAGATGAACAACTTTTTCATCACAAATGATTCTTGCATGATGCCTGGATAACCAATCCATACCAATAATGACGTCGAAACTTCCAAGTTCTACGGGCATAAGTTCTATATTGAATGGATGATTTAGGAAATTGAGGGTGCAGCCGCGAACAATGGTGTTGGTGCTAACTAAGTTACCGTTAGCTAATTCGATGTGGCAAGGAGTGTCTAGTGTAGTTGGTTTGATGTTGAGTAAAGGTGCAAATATAGTGGAAACAAAACTTCTATCGGCTCCTGAATCAAATAAAACGGATGCGTAACGATTATTGATGAGGAACACACCCGTGACAACCTTCGGGTCCTCCTTGACTTCTTCTCCTCCCATAACATAGACTCTCCCTCGAGCTGTTCCACCTTGGTTCCCGGTTCCCTAATTCTTCCCTTTTGGACAATCCCTCTTGAAGTGTCCCATCTCTCCACAGCCATAACATGTTACTGGGGGTCTCTAATTTTCAGCCACAATTGGAAACTTGTTGTCTCTGTTATAGTGACCAATCTTCTTACAGTTACCACATGGATTAGGATAATGCCTAGGGTTATGATGACTTTGACACTTGTTGCATCTGGGTAAGGTAACATTGTAACCTTTCTTTTAAGTTGGGCCTGCAGCACACGCTTTAACAACTTCTTATCTCTTTGGTGGTTGTTGAGTAGCATTGCTACTCTGATTGTTGTCCCACCTTCTCTTGTTGTTGTTGTTGTTGTTGTTGTTGTTATAGTTGGTATTGTTTCGGTTGCTGTTTTAGTTGTTATTGCTGTTGTTACGGTTATTGTTGTTGACAATAGTTCCCTTCTTTACCACTTGAGCCATAAGCTTTTGAGTCATTCTGATAGCTTCGTCAAGTGTGAGTGGATCAAAAGAAGTTACATCCCCTCGGATGCTATGTGGTATCCCACCAATGAAGTTTTCCAACAACTTCTCGTTATCTGAAACCATAGTTGGATATAGCGTGACCAACTCTTGAAATCTCTTGATGTAGGCTTCGATATCATTACCTATGGTCACCAACTCATAAAATTCTGTTTCTAGCTTCTTCACTTCAATGCGTGGACAAAACTTTTTAGCCAATAGTGTTTTGAATTGTTCCCACGTGAGCTTGTAAGCATTTTCCATACCAATAGGCTGTGCATAAGAATTCCACAATGACATAGCTTCATCAATGAGTGTACGGGTAGTGAACTTCACCTTGCAGTCATCTGGACAATTGCATAGAAGAAATACAGATTCCGTCTTCTCAAACCAACGGATCATAGCTGTGGCTCCTTCTGTGCCTTTGAACTTTGTGGGATCGCCGTTCTTAAAATCCTTGTATGTACATTTGCGAACATCAGATACTCTAGTACCATTAGCAACTATCCTGGCAGCTTCTGTTGTTTCTGCCTGAGAAGCGACTTTAGTAGCCCGAGCAGCCACGGCCTCTCGTTCAGTTTCTAGTGCTGCCGCTATACTATCCGCAACAAGTTTTCTGATATCAGCTGGTGTCATAGCTGGAGTAGCTCTCTTTGGCGGCATAATTCTTCATAATCAAAAAAGATAACAATAGTGAGAACTCACAAATAGAAACAATCTTCACACACAAATATATACGACCACAACATGTATGAATACAATGAAATCACAACGAGGAACAACCACGAAATCTCATAAATATAATCACAACACACATGAATATAATACATGAAAATTTCGGCCTACATGGACCGATATCATAGATAGCACAACCATTCCTACATAGTAGAGTCGACACTTGATACATTTTGTTTGTATAACAACCAAAAGACTACAAGTTCTTTAAACTATGTCACACAACCCGTGACTAGGATAATAATAGTAAAAGCTAACATGATATAAGTCTAATCTAGGCATCTCCTGGTGCTCCGCCTGATCGACTCTGAAGCACTCGGAGCTGTGCAGATTAGCTGATAACCATGTCCATCAGATCACAAATCTGAAGCTGAATAGCAACATCCCTGCTCTCCAATGTAGCAATCCTCACACGTGCTAAAACTAACTCACCTGCCTGTCGCTGCTGCTCCTCCTGCGACATCTGGGCTCTGTCAAATAGCTCTGGCATCTCCTGCCTCAACTTAGTGATGCGCTCATGATCCTCCTGCTGTCTAGTCTCTAAACCCTGATAGGAAACATCAATGGAAACCCTGCCTAAAACCAAGCCCTCTATCACCTCCTCCATCACCTCAACTCGGCTCAGAGGAATCTTCTCTAACTGACCTAAGGCACTGTCAATCTGTTCCTGCTGATGATCTAATCATGTCTCAAGTGTAAGAGCAGTAGGCTGTCTAGCTGCAGCAGCTCTGGAACTCTCACTGACTTCAAACCTACTAGGTGGTGTAGTCTCTGTAGTCTTAGTAGTAGATGGTGATGGTGTGTCAAATCGTGCACCCTTCTTGAGCGGCAAGTCAGATATGGTTGTAGGGTCTCTGAGATGTGATGGTGCTGGTGCTGGTGGTACATGAGCAGTAGGTGGTCTAGGAGTGAGAGTAAAAGAACATACTCTCTTCCTAGTAGTGAGCATCCTAAGAGGTCCATTCGGATGCAGTCGGTATGCCCGACGAAAAGGTATTGGCTGTCCTGGCCGAATGATGGGGATAGCTCTAGCCCAACAGCGAATCAGTGGTGATAAGGGTGGTGCAGGTGAAACTTCGCCCTCCTCAAAGGCTTCAGTCTCAGCATCGGATGATACGAGTGATGAGTCTAGTGTAATGATGATGGGATGGGTATCTAAAGACATCTCTGTGACAATCGACGTGAAATGAAAGTAAATAACCCGCATAATGTATGTATGAAACTGCATGTATAGTGAATATGCACTTATGATAAAATGATGAGATGCTATGATGATGTGGTTATAGTCTAGGGTATCATGGACAACCTAGTTCTCTATAACCTTAGCTCTGATGCCAATCTGTCACACCCCCAAATACCTGATTTGCAGCGGAATGGAATACCTGGGGTGCGACTGTCATAGCATCACAGTTACGGTTATATTGAATGACCTAAAATGTCGTTTTAAAAGTACATCATTTGATTACATAAAAAATTCAGAGCTACAAAAGATAGGTCCCAAAAGATTTTTCAAAGTTGCGAAAATAAGTTTGTTACAAACCAAATGATAGTTTAAGTGCATAAAAATACAAGCGAGACGCGTCTTCATCGCGAGTCTATGATAAGTCCTCATGCAGGCCATGATACGAATGCCTTAATTACCTGAAAATACATTGCTAAAATACATTGCTAAAACGGTCAACAATAATGTTGGTGAGAATCATAGGTTTATGTAAATGATAAGTCTGTACGGTAACCACAAGTATAAAGTGAAATGACAAGAATGCCACATGAAAATGATACATTGGCTCTTAAGCTCATGACCCCGAAGCTAGACTGAAAATGAACGCCCCAACAGAGTGTTTTGCCAGACACTCTAATATGATTCAAATGAAATGCATTCGTAGACTAGTTGGTGCTACCAACCCGAACGGAGGAGTCACCCTCAATAGATCTATTCACTCACCCTCGCTTACTCGTAATTAACGGTTCATGATAAAATGGGGACTTTATTATGGCAATGAGGTAACTTAAGCAATGTATAAGAATTTGATACTTTGGCCCGTATGAAAATGGTGCAATGTATTCTCCCCCGCAAGTTTAGAAATGAAATTGTACATTGAAAAACGGGGCTATGAAAACTCACCTTAGCAAAAGCAATTCCTGATTGGTATTATGGTAAACTGAAAATATAGGTCCGATACTCTAACCGCGACCTAAATAATGCATATGTCTTAGGCTTCGAAAGCAAGGTCAAGCACGCAAATTCATACTCTACTTTATCACTTGTACATGTTGTTGTAATATTTGTTGTCAAAATATAGTTGCGTCATTTTGATCATTTATTTAGAAAATTACCACTTTAGAAAACGTAACTTGTAAATCTTGCGACCAAATTTTAGTTTTCATGTTAATGGCTATTCTAAAAATCTATAACGTACCTAATAAGTATATATAATGTTTTACCATTTCCGTTTACGTCATTTTAGCCAAAATGTACTCGAAAAGGTCCAAAATCCACTTCAAAAATTCCTAACAGCTTTCTAATAGAGAAAATAATAGGCTGTCAACGTATATGTTGACGTAAACTTTCTTTTGGCCATAACTTTTGCGTCGTAGCTCCGTTTCTTAATTTTGACCTATCCCCGCGAAGGTATTTAAGTGTACTATCGGCTTTTCAAGGTCTCGGCTACTCTAGTTACCGTTACACCTCAGTTTTTATATTTCAAAATTCTGGACAGATTTATTTATTTTCTGAAAATAATGTTTTCGTCGTAAAAATTGAAACTAGTGTATCTTTTTCGTTATAAACCCGTTTTAACTCATTCAAGCGGCTACGCTTTCGTTATTGAGTCTATTTTCTATATTTCTAGCATAAAATGGTTACCAAGTTACTGAGTTTGCTGTATTTATCAAAACGGGACAGAATCTCTTTTAAGAGTGCCAAACTATTTTTACAAATCTTCTAGTCATTTTACCACTTAACCACAACTTCAATTCTAGTCCTAGTTCCTCCATCAAATTCTCAACATAATAATAATGATCTAACCATAAACTCAACAATGTTCTAAGGTCCATGTAAATAATCCTCAAGATTGTTTAAATATACAAGTTTACTAACATACATGTTGATGAAGCGAAAAGTGTACCGCTTTTAAGGGGTCATTTAAGCCTTAAATCGCATTTATTTGATCAAATATTGCCCTAAATCGTTCCTTTTGTCATTTTAGGTAATTTTGAGGAGAAATCTGGAAAAGGAGGCATTTTGAACGTTTTTGGAGCATAAAAGTGAAGAAAACGGCAAAGTCTCAAAAATCGGCTAAAAGTTACTCTTGACGGCGTCACAATTCACTCTGGACGGCGTCATGCCTTGGCAAGAAAAAGTGGACGTGAAATTTACTCATGATGAGCCAGTGAAAATAGCATGTGAATTCTGACGGCGTCACGCTTTAACTTGATCAAGGGCGTCACGGCTTAAATCAAAAGGGGACGGCGTCACGTTCAAGGTTCGACGGCGTCAAGCCTTGATAAGCCAGAATGGATTTTTGAAGAGCTAAAGAGGGACGGCGTCAAGAAGGTCATCCGGGAACCCTAAAAGCGGCGAGGTGACGGCGTCACACTCCATAAGGTGACGCCGTCAGATGTAAAAATCTATATATAGTTTTCTAAATTATTGTCATTAGGGAGAGCTTAGTGTGTGGAATTTTGGGAGAAAACCCTAAGACGATTTTAGCTACTTTTTCAAGGCTTTTTGCCTTGAGATCTTCCATGTTACATTGAAGATAAGTTATCAATTAATCATTCAATATGTCTATGTGTTGTTTGATTTTATCTTATTCTTGTCTTTTGATTAACATGTTAGGCTAAATTTATCTTGTGTTTGCTTAGATCTAATGAAACCTAGCTATTGATTATTGGTTATTAGTGTGTTGTTAGTTGTATTGGATGATTGTTTATCTATGTTAGGCTTAAGAAAACTGGCTAACTTCCTATTCGGTAACTTGCTTGAACGTCTTAAGAAACATGAACCAAATGCGTACTAAAGGTTTTTATGGTTGTATTTAATGCACAAGCGAATTCTAGTGATCCCATGTTAGGAGCTTCCTAGCCGGCTCGACATAGGAGTGAAGTAGGAGCTTGTAGAGTTGGGGAAGTAAGTACGCCACCCCACGATTGGTATTAAGGAATACACCCGTCATCCACGCGACTAATACACACTAATTAACCGGTAAAAGATAGTTAGGGAGTAAGGAAATCTAAGTAAACACATTTCTCTATACATAAGTTTCTCACCAACATTTTCATTTCAGTTATTTTATTTTATTGCATTCGTAGTAATTTGGGTTAGTTGACTAGCAACTAATTCCGCCCACTCTTTCAAACCCGAGATTTTACTTGCTTTCATAAAAATTATAAAAACATAAAAAGAATCTTCCTCAACCCTTAGACCTAATTAGAGTAGTCTTTCACGCCTAACGAACACTATTCCCTGTGGAGAACGATCAATCCCCCGTACTTACCACTACACTATACTACATCGGTCAGGTACACTGCCTGGTGGGGTTGTAAGCCTCTTGAGATCCCTCGAGAGGTAAAACCTGTTGTAAGGTTACAAAACCACGCATCAAGTTTTTGGCGCCGCAGCCCGCGGAGTAGTTATTGCTTAGGTTGAAATTTTATTTTTATTAGGTCTACTCACAAGATTCCTATCAAGTGAGATTTTTTCTTTTTATTTTGTAGCTTTCTCGTAGTCTATCTTTTCTTTGTGATTTTGTTTGTAATTTGCTTCAAATGGACTTTTCACTTAGATTTCTAAGATTGCAAGATATGGTTGAGTGGCTAGAACACCAAGAAGTTCAAAATACCTCATTTAGAGACACTTATGAATCATATGAGCCTTCACCTAGGATAGATTCTTATGAACAACCTCCATGTTTAGGATCTTGTTTTAGTAAGGCTAATAGGAAAAGCGACCTAGTTTGCCAAGGAATTGTGGATAGAGCCGTATCAATAAACCATAAGTTGGATGAAGCACTAGGTTTGTTATTATCACTACCTAAGAAAATAATTGACGAGGATATAGGTGATCTTGACACGTGGAATGATGAGGTAAACACCATAAGCCCACAAAATACTCAACCATCATTTGAGGCACCCACACCGCCCGTGACTTACCCGGAAGAAGTAGAAGAGACTTTAGGAATCCCGATGGAGGTAGAACCCTTGGACCAAGCACAAATAGAGGATATAGGTTTGCACACTTTTAGTGATGACCTTACTCATAGTTCTAGGGAATTTCCTAGTGTTGATGAATTGGAACCTCAACCTTTACAGAACTTTTCATCCTTAGATTTACATCTAGGAGAAAAAAGAGGAACCGACCCACCCATCAACCAAAATTATCCGGGTAGTTTTAGGATGAAGGAAGCCATTCACTCACCCCCTTCACCTCACGTGGCATATTCACACCCTAAGGGTGTGTATCGCTACTTTCACCCGCACTTAATCCTAAGTGTAGGGAAAACCTCCCCTATTTTTGTTAAATAAGGGTAGAGTCAGGCTCGTGACTCGAACAAAAACAAGCGCTTATTGGGAGGCAACCCAAGCTTTATTTGCTTTATTTGTTTGATTGTTTGTTTATTTAATTTTATTTGTTTCCGTATGCATTTCTTATTCTTTTTGTTTACTGTTCATGTCTCAAATATAAATTGTGAAAATGCTTTATTTTGTTTTTAACTTCGTCTTAACTACATATAAAGGTATTTTGCAAAAGATAAGTGTAAGGGAAATCCAAATTTATTTTTAAGAACAAGATTGAACATGAACGATAACAATGAGATATAAGCATGCATATTAGTATTTGTTTGAGTCAAATGCTTGTATCGAGTCATAATGAAGTTTTGCAGGAATTCTAGGAAGTAAGGTATAGGTTTTTCCAGAAATTTTCCGGAAACTTAACATGAGAATTCTGTCAGATCATTTCTGACGGCGTCAGGCCTTACAACCTGACGGCGTCAGGTTTTAATTTTCTGAAATTTTTGAAAGTTTTGTTTTTCTACCGGAATCATAAAAAGTTTTTATTAAATCTCTAACTTATAAACTTCAGGAATCTGCAAAACATTCATTCCGCAAGCATTATATCTTTAATTGTTTTATTTCTAAGTCTGGAATTACACCTAGTTGTGAGTTGTCTTTGTTCGGTTTGATGCTTTGGTTTTTCTTGTTTGTTTTCTCAGGATTAACAGGTTATTTTGGACAAGGAGATGTATGTGGAATCTAGCTTTTGGCGATGCATTAGTCTTGAAGCTTCTACATTCTCTTGGAAGAAGATCTAACCGTGTTACTTCATTATCCACCGAGCGAATCAGGGGAGTATTTGATTTCATTCTTTTACTTTATGCTTTTACATTTGTTATTTGAACATTGGGGACAATGTTCATCTTAAGTGTAAGGGGGGTAAAAGTACGATTAGAGAATGCTCTTACGCTTGATTTTTGTTTGTTTAATAGTAGATGTGTAATAAAACTGAGATAAATACCTGTTAGGGCAATTTTAGTGCCAAATTTAAAATTTTTTACAACATATAGGAGTGAAACTTTGATCTTAATGAGCGTCTCATGGATAGGAGTTATATGACTAGCACAAAACCGTACCACTAAAAAATTTTCCACCCCCAAATATGTGAGGTTCGCCCCTAGAATTGGTAGTAAAAAGCATTTATGCTATGATGTGTGTACCGGTAGCACTTAGATTCTAGAACTTGCGTTAGGACCATTCCGAGGCCACAAGTGAGACTACATTCGTGTAGTTAGATTTACTACATGATAAGAGGCATTAGGATTAACCCATTGTTTTACACCTGTGTTTTTGTTATAATTACATTGGCTACATTAGTCAAGTAATTCTCCCACACCCTTTGCGTTGTACTCATTTTTAGTACACGATACCCCTAGTACACCCCTCAGAGCCTATCTTTTCGTTTCGACCTTTAAGCATTTTACTTAAAGGAAGAATTTGTTACACCCCACTTAAATGTACACCCAAATCGCCTTAGCCTACCTTGTATGCACTCATCTTTAGTGCATTATTGTTACAACATTTGTTTAAACCCAAGTTAATTATCTAGTTGATTACATGGTTGCTAAGTCGAGTCATATCCTTGTACATATTGTTTTGGGACGATTGGGACTCATGGGTAAAGTACTAGTGTAATGGAGTAATGGGGAAGAACATCATTTATTACCCCCATATGTGCTAAATGTTTTAAAAGTACTCCAAGTTTTTCAATTATCTTAATTCGAGTCATTAGATTAGTATTTGTAAAGTTATGTAAAAATTCAAGTGTAAGGGGAATGCAATGCCCCTATGATGTATTATTTTGGATGGTAGGGCAAAAGTGTATGCAAAAAAAAAAAAAAAAAAAAAAAATCAAGAAAAACACAAAAAAATGAGAAAATGAAAAATAGAAAAAACATACGGACTACCATCCCGTTTCATTTTATGTTTGTTTTATGTTTTTGTTATTTTGTTTTTAGCTTAAGATCGAGTCTAGTCTTGGCTTAGCAACATTGTATAGTACATGTAATTGATCAAGATCTTTAACTCGCCACCAGTAAAATATCCCTTATCCAACAAAACCGTGTTTTCCTTTTCCCTACACCTAACGTTATAACCCATTTAAAAGCCCTCTTTGATAGTTTATCTTTGGTGCTTACGCCTAGTGGAGGAGGTTTTCGATCCTTTCCCAAGCCTATGGTAATCTATTTGCTATGACAGGTAGTGAGAGATATTATCCGTTTTCATTTATGAGATTTATTTTGATGACACTTGAGAGATGTGAGTATCTAAACACTACTTGTGAGGTGCTAGTTTGTAATCTCCGTGCTTATTATGATTAGAGTGGAACGATTATTTGTTGTAATTACTTTTATGTTTGCATTAAATGACCCCTAACTTGTATTTTGATTAGAATAAAAGCGCATTTGCTTGAGGACAAGCAAATCTCAAGTGTAAGGGTATTTGATGAAGCGAAAAGTGTACCGCTTTTAAGGGGTCATTTAAGCCTTAAATCGCATTTATTTGATCAAATATTGCCCTAAATCGTTCCTTTTGTCATTTTAGGTACTTTTGAGGAGAAATCTGGAAAAGGAGGCATTTTGGACGTTTTTGGAGCATAAAAGTGAAGAAAACGGCAAAGTCTCAAAAATCGGCTAAAAGTTACTCTTGACGGCGTCACAATTCACTCTGGACGGCGTCATGCCTTGGCAAGAAAAAGTGGACGTGAAATTTACTCATGATGAGCCAGTGAAAATAGCATGTGAATTCTGACGGCGTCACGCTTTAACTTGATCAAGGGCGTCACGGCTTAAATCAAAAGGGGACGGTGTCACGTTCAAGGTTCGACGGCGTCAAGCCTTGATAAGCCAGAATGGATTTTTGAAGAGCTAAAGAGGGACGGCGTCAAGAAGGTCATCCGGGAACCCTAAAAGCGGCGAGGTGACGGCATCACACTCCATAAGGTGACGCCGTCAGATGTAAAAATCTATATATAGTTTTCTAAATTATTGTCATTAGGGAGAGCTTAGTGTGTGGAATTTTGGGAGAAAACCCTAAGACGATTTTAGCTACTTTTTCAAGGCTTTTTGCCTTGAGATCTTCCATGTTACATTGAAGATAAGTTATCAATTAATCATTCAATATGTCTATGTGTTGTTTGATTTTATCTTATTCTTGTCTTTTGATTAACATGTTAGGCTAAATTTATCTTGTGTTTGCTTAGATCTAATGAAACCTAGCTATTGATTATTGGTTATTAGTGTGTTGTTAGTTGTATTGGATGATTGTTTATCTATGTTAGGCTTAAGAAAACTGGCTAACCTCCTATTCGGTAACTTGCTTGAACGTCTTAAGAAACATGAACCAAATGCGTACTAAAGGTTTTTATGGTTGTATTTAATGCACAAGCGAATTCTAGTGATCCCATGTTAGGAGCTTCCTAGCCGGCTCGACATAGGAGTGAAGTAGGAGCTTGTAGAGTTGGGGAAGTAAGTACGCCACCCCACGATTGGTATTAAGGAATACACCCGTCATCCACGCGACTAATACACACTAATTAACCGGTAAAAGATAGTTAGGGAGTAAGGAAATCTAAGTAAACACATTTCTCTACACATAAGTTTCTCACCAACATTTTCATTTCAGTTATTTTATTTTATTGCATTCGTAGTAATTTGGGTTAGTTGACTAGCAACTAATTCCGCCCACTCTTTCAAACCCGAGATTTTACTTGCTTTCATAAAAATTATAAAAACATAAAAAGAATCTTCCTCAACCCTTAGACCTAATTAGAGTAGTCTTTCATGCCTAACGAACACTATTCCCTGTGGAGAACGATCAATCCCCCGTACTTACCACTACACTATACTACATCGGTCAGGTACACTGCCTGGTGGGGTTGTAAGCCTCTTGAGATCCCTCGAGAGGTAAAACCTGTTGTAAGGTTACAAAACCACGCATCACTAACATACATGTTTATAAGGGTTATTACCACTTTCTTGTGAGATTTTTGCTAACTAGTTTTCTTGAAATAAAAACTTGTTCAAAACATAATCTTTTGTTAAAGGATCTTTGTGAATGTAAATCTTTATCAACATGTACCAAGTGATAACTAAGTATATACTTGTCTAGCATTATGACATAAAGAAAAACATGAAGTTTTTGTAGTGTATGATTACTTACAAAAGTGATTAGTGAGATATGAGTGCAAGACACTTGTTTAACCTCAAGATTAATGTTCCAAATATTTGTTAGAATACCCTAAGTATGCCTGATCTTAGCGACAACAAGATTTCTCCTTCTCTTAGCTCCAAGAGTGTGTCGATTTGTAGTATAGAATGGGAGGTGATATTTTTTTTTCTTGAACTTAGCTAGTGCATGAATGAGGGTATGTGTGTTATATATAGTAAGAGGTTTTAAAAGTCCAAGTAGTAGTTCAATTAATATGGTTTTGGGTATGGGGAGGGCATGGCCGAATAGAC
This sequence comes from Artemisia tridentata subsp. tridentata, assembly GCA_021014915.2. Classification (NCBI taxonomy): domain Eukaryota; kingdom Viridiplantae; phylum Streptophyta; class Magnoliopsida; order Asterales; family Asteraceae; genus Artemisia; species Artemisia tridentata. The sequence goes on from CP139504.1 coordinate 252,022,515, forward strand.
AAGGGGATGGGGGGACAAGACTTTCTTGATCAAGTCTTGAAAGTCTTGTGCTAGCGATGCTTTGAAATTTAGGAGACATGGTGTTAATTAATGGCTTGTACTTTTGTCTAGTGTTATTTTCAAACCAAATGAAGGGGGGGGGGGGTGGCAATGAGGATATAATGGGAAAAAATATGTTTTTTTGATACAAGAGTGTATATATTGTATGTATTGGGTGTTAAAAATAGGTATTGGTTGTTGTTTTGGTGATTAACGAAAGTTATATGTAATTAAACGTAGGATATAAAGAAATTATTTTAGGTGTAGGGAAATATTTTTGGAACTTTTGTAATCTTTTTGGTAGTATAAAAATACATTAGAAATAATAGTTGGGAGAATTGGGTATATCGAGTGTTAAATTTTTAATTACAAATAGTGTTTGTTGAATTGCCAACCGTAAGTAATTTAAGAAAAGGAAATTGTTTTTGAGTTTAAAATTTGTGAATTGGAGTAGGAGCAAGGTACTTGATCGTTGTGGACTAAATTTAGCCTAAGTCCTAATGTACTAGAAATATATTCTAGGTGTTCACGTTGGTTCAAGCAAAAGTCATATGTGAATTGTTCTCAAATAAATGTCAAGAAAATAAATTCGAGTTTGTTGAATAATATTGACCTGAAATTACGATTTGTCACAACCCCTCAGAGCCTATCCTTTTCGCGGTTCTCGTGATATTTCGGTGGGTTCCAAAAAATTAATGAAGAGCATTGTTAACAATCCACTACCAAATGTACACCCAAATCACCTTAGCTTACCTTGTATGCACTCATTTTTAGTGCATTATTGTTACAACTTATATATGTAAACCCTTTGTTAATTTTCTGGTTGGTTACATGGTTGCTAAGTCGAGTCATATCTTGTAAATACAGTTTTGGGATGATTGGGACTTTTAGGTAAAGTACTAGTTATTATGGAGTAATGGGGAAGAATGTCATTGTTATTACCCCCGTATGTGCGTTAATGTTTAAAGTACTCCACCTGTTTTGATTTTCTTAATTCGTGTCGTTAGTTAGTTTTTATCCAAAAAAAATGAAAAAAGAAAAAAATAAAAAGAAAAAAATGATAAAAAGAAAAAAAAAAGAAAAAAAGAAAACATAGAAAAAACATACGGACAACCATCCCATTTCCTTTATTTTTGTTTAAGTCAAAATAGTTTAGTAGTTAGCGAGTCAAGTCTAGTCTTGGCTTAGCAATGCCTCATTATACATGTAATTGACTAAGATAATTGACTTGCCACCAGTAAAATTCCCTTTATCCAACAAAACCGTGTTTTTCCATACCCTTACACCTAACGTTACACCCTTTAAAACACCTCTTTGATAGTTTATCCTAGGTGCTTACTCCAAAGTGGTGGAGGTTTGATCTGTTCTCAAGCCTATGGTAATATATATGCTATGACAGGTAGAGAGTGTTTTATTTTCCCGTTTCCATTCATGTTATATAACTTTATACATCCGATAGATGTAAGAATCCAAACACTTTATGTGAGGTGCTAGTATATAATTTCCGTGCTTATTGTGACTAACGTGGAACAATTGTATGTTGTAATTACTTTTATATTAATGTTAAATGACCCTTAACTTGTAAATTGATTAGGATAAAAACACATTTGCTTGGGGACAAGCAAATCCCAAGTGTAGTGATATTTGATAAGGATTTATTTGGTACATTTTAAGGGGTCATTTAAGGCCAAAATTATATTTATATGATCAAATATTTCCCTAAATCGTTCCTTTTTGCATTTTAGGTACTTGGGTCGAATAATCTGAAAATTGGCGTATTTTGGGCTTAAATCGACAAGAAAAGTGAAAAAAATGACCAAGTCTCAAAATCTGCCAGGAAAGGGGTCCTGACGGCGTCACATTCTACCAGGTGACGCCGTCACTTGTTACTGAAGATGGATTTTTGGTGGACAATTAACAAGTGACGCCTCATAAGAATCTGAAGACACTACAACCTGACAGCGTCAGGTGTATTTTGAAGACCAGAATCAAGTACAAAGTTAACAAGAGATGGCCCAGAACATTTACAAAGGGATGGCATCAAGACTGTTGGGACAACATTAGTTAGATCTCCTTATGTTTTAATGATGACAAATAAACCTTCGAAACACATAAAATCACAAATTTTAGCCAAAATTCTCCCGAGCTAATAACTAGGCCTGGCGCGCTGCCGGCGTTCTGACGCGCCAGCCCACTGTATTGGATGAATTTTGAAAGTCGGCTTTCACCTTACCCGAAAAATATGGATCTTTCAATACACGTATGAATATGTTATGTGCTTCATTTGGAACACTCGAAACGAGTTTTAGAATTAGAGGAATCTAAATTTACAACCTCCCATTTTTGGAAAAATGCCAACTCAAGTATTTTGATAAACGCCTCTAGCCAAGGCTTTTCTAAACCTAGGGAGCTTATATATTTCACGCGACATCAAGTGAAAGTATTCATATTGCCATAATCCGTGTTTACGTCTTCTCTAATCACGTAACGGGTTTACTCCCTTATTGGTCAAACTAAGTCAAAGGTCCCTTTGCGTAAATGCATCCTTTCCCGTTATGGGATATGCTTTACAATGATGCAAAGCACTTAGTTTGTTTGCATCAAGATGATTATTGATTACGTCGAGTCATGGAAATTCACATATTATGAGATTATGAATACTCGACGTTGAGTTACTTGAGATTATAAGTAACCTTTGATTTTCTTATTCAACATACAACCCATAATCATAATTGTCAACTCTTTTCTTTTTTAATGACATTGTGATTAAGTCATAATCAATCCTTTGATTATTCTCTACACCAAACAAACCTTCCAACTGTTAGGAATTAAATATGAGTTGATATTGACAAAAGATGAAAGATGGAGGAGACTTATGAAGACAAAGATGAAGGACCTTAATTGTAATATTTAGAGTCTTTGTAACCCTAATCTCTAGTTTATAAAGAGATGGGTCGTAGGTTTTATGTACAGGTCTTCCCAATGTAGTCATTAAAGGTGTGTGTGTGTCTAGGCATCAAGTCCTCTAATGGATGCCTAGGGTTTGTAATCGTTCGACAAACCTTGATTAATAATAATGATTCATTTGGTTATTCCGCTGCATACTATATTGTTGTTCATTATTATTGTGATAATCCTAGATGAGGTCTAACAAGCATCGAGCATAATAGTTCCACACCAACCATTTCAAAATCTTTTCAAATCTTATCCCCAACATGCTCTTAATATTCCCTTACACCTTTTGTACCTTACATGTAATCCTTGTCTCCTACATACCCACACCATATCTTCCAAAAATTCCCTTCTTAACATTCCAATCTAACCACTAGGATTTCTCCACCACATCACCCTCTTCATCCAACAATCCATTTTAAAACACAAATAAACCTTCATCACAAACCAACTCACAACCCATCTCCAACATTCAAAATTCAAATTTTGAATACAAGCTAAGGCTCCCCATCTTATCACCATCACATCTTATGCAATTCATTCTTACACACATACAACTCACTCCCTCACATACAACCTCCCTCACTCTCTACCTCTCCTCACATCTCAAATTTGAAATCCAAACTAAGGCTCCCCATCACATCCTTATCACTTCACTATCTCACACTCCAACATTCAAATTCAAATTTGAATTTCAAACTTAGGCTCCCTTCCATCACATCACTTCCAACTCACCCAAACTCATCTCAACCCTTCATCTTACCTTTCTCTCCAAGGATAAGATATTCCCTTGGATATTCTCTTCTCACTCAACCATGGTTACTCATCCAACTCAACCATGGTTCTTCTCTTAACCCAACCTTACTCTCTCACTTCCCTCTTACACATTTGAATTTCAAATTCAAATCTTCCCTCTCTAACATCCACACTTCCTTTCCAAGAAAAGGAATATACCATGGCATTTTCTTTCTCTATTTTCTATGCCATGTGAGGAATACCCAAACTACCCTTATCCAATTATCCCTTCTTTCTTTCTCTTCTTAATAATTGGTTTTCACTTAAACACTTCACAAAATGATTTTTCATAAAATGGCTACTTAATTTGGTTGATCTTAAAGATGAATAATGTTAAGGTCAAAGTTTGAAGTACCATTGGGGGTTTAGTAAGGTCGGGTAGTTAAAAGCCAAAACCCAAGGAAAAATCCTTACAGATGCCTAGCGAGTCGCTGGCGCTCCGACACGCCAGTAGCGCGCCGGCCTCGGTAAATTTTTTCACCACTTGGGTTTTGGCCTATAAATACCCCACCTTGGCTCTTGTATTCCTCACCCCTTGCCATTATTCTTTATATCTTATTTCTTTTCTCTCAATCCTCTAATTATATCTTGTGTTCTAATTCTTTCACATAACATCATTTGAAAGAACATATATCCTTGTAAGGGAAGAATCATAAGAACCTAATCCACTCTTGTAATTGTGTCGAGGGTCTTCTTATCTATACCCTTTCTATTACTATCGAGTCTCTAGGTTAGGTTAGGGCTTGATTGAATAATCAAACACTTATGAATTCGATTTGGTTGTAAGGGAAGTCTTGTGTCGAGGTGACCAAGCCAAGATCATTGGGGATCTAGTTGGGGTTTGACACTTCCGGTGGGAAGTCCTTGTGGTCTTAGTGGTCTTTGTGGTTAACTCAAATCACGAGTCCTTGAGTGTGGTTTTCGAGGGCGGAATACCATTGGGGAGTAGCTCTTCTTAGAGAGTGCCGATCTTAGTGCATATCGGTGGAGTGAATTTGTAACGGTTTGTAGTTCACCGAAAGGATTATACTTAGTGACTAGTATAGTGTCGTGGATTCGCAACTGGACGTACGGATGGTATAAACCCCCCATCTTGAACCAGTATATATCATGGTGTCTCTTTACTCGCTTTATATACTTGTGTTGTGATTGTGATTGTGATTGTTGTTGTATAAATCACTTGGTACTCTTTGAGGCTTAAAGTTTTTAAACATCCAAAAGGCCGAAGAGACCGTATTCAACCCCCCCCCCCTCTACGGTTCTACAAATACATTCATGACGGCATCTGAGATAATAAGTGACGCCGTCACAACGGCGAATTGCACAAGACGAAACCCTAATGACGGCGAGCTGAAAGTGTCGCAACCCATAAGGTGACGCCGTCAGAGTTGTAAAACTATTTATACTTTTGTATGTTTTTTCATAATTCGGGTAACATCTTGGAGTATTACTTAGGGAACGAGTTTCTCAGCTTTTGTAAGGGTTTTACAGCCCCCAAAACTCATGTTTTATTGAAAATAAGTTATCCTTTTAATCATTCAATATATCTATATGTTGTTTGATTACTTCTTTCTCTTTTATTCACTTTAACATGCTAGCTTATGTTAATTAGTGTTTGCTTAGATCTAATAAAACATAGTTATTGAATATTGATTTGTCTTCTCTTGTTTAATTAATTGTCTCACGTTAGGATAAGAAAACTAGCTAGTTTCTTATATGTGTTAGCTTGAACATCTTATAAAACACAACCATAGAGTGTACTATTGGTTTTTCTCATTGTATTTATTGCGAGAATTGCAGCTTGTAGATCCAAGAGAACTTAATAGACTTTAAGGGATTTAGGGGAGACTAATATTCATAGAGTTTTGGACTTCGGCACCTCCCCACGACCAATATTAAGGAATACAACACTTCAATTAAAACAAGGATGTGACAATTCGACAAATCAGTAGGAGATAACTAGGGAGTAAGGATATCTAAGTAAACACACTTTTCCTATCATAAGAAGTTACCAATTTAATTTTCTCGCATAATTAATTTAAATTAGTTTGATTATTAGTTTTGGTTTAGTTAATTAGTAGCTAAACCGCCCACTCTTCCAAACCCCGAGATTTTTACTTGCTTTCATAAAATATAAAAACACAACAAGAATCATCCCTCACCTTTAGACCTAATTCGACATACGCTTTGACCTAATGATACTATTCCCATAGAGAACGATCAATCCGCCGAGTCTTACCTATACTACACTACAACGATTAGGTACACTGCCTAGGAGGATTGTAAAACTACTTGAGAGGTTTACAACCGCCGCACATCAATATACCCAACCATGCAAGGGATTTTTATATTCATCTTCTTAATCCATGAACTTTTCCAATATTTCGAGGGGCAAGGGTACTTCAAGAGAAAATTTTGATAGTTTAACTCCTCATATGTTGGAAAGATATTGTTAAATACCTTATAGTCATCCTCTACTAGAGGTAGTGTTATTCATATATGGACCGGTTCTAAACTCAATTTCTTTCGTAATCAACCTATTAAACTCCCTAAGTTCATTAATTTCCCTCTCAATTCGATCACGAAACAAGGCAATTGCTTTGGGTAGAATGGATGGATTTGCGTTTTCCATAATGGTAAATGGAATAGTTGATGAAAAAGCTATTACGAACAAAGGGAACAAAGTAAAAGATAGACTACGAGAAAGCTAATAAAAGAAAAAGAAAAATCTCACTTGATAGGAATCTAGTGAGTAGGCCTAAATGATATTGAAATCGAAATCTAAACTATTCCGCGGCAGTGGCGCCAAAAACTTAATGCGGGTTATTGTAAACCCTATAAAAAGTTTTACAATCCTCCTAGGAAATGTACCTAACCGGTGTAGTGTAGTATAGGCAAGACACGGGGGATTGATCGTTCTTTAAGGGAATAGTGTATGTGAAGGCCGAGGTGTATGTCGAGATAGGTCAAAAGGTGAGTGATAAGTCTTTTTGTATTTTTATATTTTTATGAAAGCAAGTAAAAATATGGGGTTTGAGAGAGTTTGGTTTTAAACTAATTAAACTACTACTAAACTAAAGCAATAAAAGTAAATTAGGGATCTACAAGGGAAGTGAAGCTTATCATCCTATGATGTATTACTCCTTGCTAGCAATCCAATTCTACCTACTGAATTGTCACTTCCTTTTTTTAATTAGTGTGTTGTATTCCTTAATATTAGTCATAGGGAGGTTCCATATGTCCTAACTCTATGAACATATAAGTCTACCCTAAGAAAGCTTAAAGTCTATTAAGTCTCCTAGGATCTACAAGCCGCAATTCACGCATTAAATACAGTGAGAAAAACCACTAGTGCACTCTAGGGTTGTGTTTAATAAGATGGACAAGCTAGTACATATAAGAGTTAAGCCAGTTTTCTTATCCTAACATGAAGCAACTAATCAAACAAGAGACAGTAAGAAGCAATAATTATAAACTATAACCAATTAAACTCATTGAATTTGTCATGCCTTAATGATGGAGATAGAAAAAAACATTAATAAGAAAAAAATAAGATCTAATTAGTCATTAACAAGTTGCATACAATCATAAGTAAACACTAGGTGAATTAGGCAAGCATAATCAATGAAGAATAAGCAACAATAATGATAATTGAAGACCTAGATTAAGGTAGAATCAACAAAACATTACAAGATGTTTATGGAATGACTAAAACCCTCTAAGTTTTTGGAAAAATACCTACCTAAACCCTAAAATTAGATTTAGGGTTTAGGGCTTACAAAAAGTGAAATTATAATGTTATATTTATAGCCAGTTTTTCTGTCGGTAAAGAGTGATGGTGTCGGTACTAACAAGTGATGGTGTCAAAACCCCTTTTCACCCAATTATAGATCATTTTGTCCTGATTCCGTGGCCTTTTAAATCACCTAAATCCGAGTTCGTATGCAAAATATATGGTCAAAATAGTATCAACTACTTCGCGCGCATATTGTGATAGTCTTGATTAGCTTGTGACAGCGTCGCTTTGTGTCTTCTGAGGCCGTCAGGACATTGTGACGCCGTCTCTTTATAAAACATCTGAGCCGCCTCGTGTAAGTTTAACTCTGAATCTGGGTCTTCATGCCAGGACCCTCTGGATACACTATAAGGTGGTTAAACCTTGTCAACTTTGTGTATATGATATGTTGTGTTAATATGATTAAGTGCGCGGAATTCACTCAATCACACTTAGAAGGTTGTGTATGTTAAGGAAATGGAATTGTTATATTTGTTAGTTAGCAATGAACACATAAAGATTAACACCAAACGATTCAATATTATTAATGATAATAATACGAGTGATCTTGAAATATCACTAGGGTTACAACCTTGAATCTTATGTTTTTACAACTTGTGATATTCTTGTGTTTGTTCTATGTCTTAACATTTATATGTTTTTCAACTTACCTATTTTGTGCACACGTAATATCGAGACTAAGATCTTCTTTTATAGTCCAAGAAGATCTTTACATATTGCTTAAAGTCTAACCGACTTACTTGCTAACTCATCTTGAGTGTGTTAGTACATAAGATACAACATGTATCTATGTACACAACTTGTTAACTAAGCACATGGGGTAAGATATTATCTACCGTATATTCTTGACTTTAGTACACAAATATCTTTTCAATACTTATCCATCTAGCAGTCTCAACTCAACAGTATCAACTAGTAGTCTCTTCTTTGTACCAGCAGTTGGAACGGTTAGTTATAACTTGAGCAGTCCTAAGTTATATACCAGCAGTTGGAACTGTTAGAGTATTCTTCTCAGCAGTTGGAACTGTTAATACTTGTAATTCTTGATACTTATTCTTTAGAACATTTAATTCCCAACAATCCTCCCCTAAACATGTTAATTCATCTTAACATGTTTCTGAATTAAATTTATGGATTGTGAAGATCTATCAAACACTTCATAGTCAGACCCTTGATCTGAACTTTCTTCTGTTCTGAGAGATTGAATATCTTTCTTAGAAGCTCATCTGCTTTCTGATCTTTGACTTTAACAATATCAATACATTGCTCCAATCTTGGACTAAAAGATGGTGCAATTTCCTTGGATGGAGGAATTATAAGAGGCAATGATGCTGTGTATCTTGGATGCTTGTTTCAACAAGTGAAATCATCAATCAGCATGTCTTTGCAAATGATGAACAAATGTGGTAAACTGAAATTGAAACTTTTCTTCGTTTGACCTAGATAGAACTTTCTCCTTTGGAATATTCTTGTCATTTTCAACCTCTCCATGTCATCATCTTGTATGTTCTTGTCTTCTCCTTCCTTTTATTGGATTATCTTCCTTTTCTGGGCTATTATTTCCTCCCCTGAGATTGTTACCTCCCCTGAGATACAAATAACTTTTGGTTCCTCCCCTTGTTTGGAAGATCTCACTATGTACCAAAAAAAAATATCTTTCCTTATCATCTGATCCATCATTTAGAACTTGTTGTCAGACAATATTGTACATGAAGCCATCAATTCCTTAAGAGTTTAAGTTACTGCCCTCATCACTTCTAGGTGTGTTAACTCCTATGAGAGGTGAATCAGTGGACATTTGATTCATGGTCCATCAATGGATGGTTTTTGTGAATCTCTTGAAAATCCTTTTAAGAAATTGTTTGACTTAGCAGTATGTTCATGATTTTAGAATTGAAAAATCATACTGCTTTCAACCATTTTGAAGGGATTAAGTGTATAACAGACATTTAATCAAAATTTCGGTTTAAAGTAACCTCTGGTTGTGTGAGAACCAATGTTTTTCAGTTATAAATAACTGCCTGTGTAAAGATAAACCTATTCAAAAGGCTTTCTTGACAGGGTTTCCAGCTCATAGTAATTGTTACCTCTAACACAAGTGTTAGATTCACTTTCACTAGCTGTTCTTTCTATCAGATGTCCTTAGACTTGCACATTATACTTAAAAGTATAAAATGATAGAAAGTGAGTTGCATCAGTTACTATCTGATCAACTAAGTCATCAATTCAATGTGAAATATGATAACCAGGTTTCAAGAAAGAAGTTTTAAGGAGTTTTACATTCCCAAACTCAGTCCATCATAAACCTATTATGTAGCAACTAAAATAATCATTCTGCTGCTTCCATTTCACTTGAAACATCCTTATTGTTCAAAGTTCATACCTGAAATTGTTAGTCCAAAACCAAGAAACAAAATGCATAGCATTTGTCTTATAGCAGTATCAACATATGACCAACAGTATGAACTGTTTAAACAAAATATGAACTAGCAGTACAAACTGTTCTATTAACAGTCTCAATTTACAAAGATATCAGTACAACCTTAACATATATAAAAACCACAAAGATTAAGAAATTTTAAAGATTTAGCATTCCAATACTTGCTACCAAGTACTGAAACCTTCCAACATCAAAAGCTTTGGTTAGCAGATCTGCAAAATTATGTTCTGAAGCAATTTTAAGAACTTGAATTAACCTTTTCTCATTGCAGTCTCTTATAAAGTGATGTCTAATTTCAATGTGTTCTGTTTTAGAATGTTGTACTGGATTCTTAATAATACAAATTTTACTACTATTATTAATATGAATAACAATGTTCAAGAAATTGTACCCATAATCAAGAAGTCGGTTTTGGAGCCATAGAACTTGACTAGAGGAACTTACAGCAGCTATATATTCAGCTTCAGTTGTTGAATCTGCCACACTTGTTTGCTTCTTACACTGCCATGAGACAAGTCTACACCCAAGGAATTGACATCCTCCAGTTGTTGACTTTCTGTCCAAGCTAGCACCAGCATAATCACTATCCGAATATGCTACCAAGTCAAAAGGAGATTCCCTAGAATACCATATGCCCAACCTTGGTTGACCTTTGAGATATCTAAAAATTCTCTTGACTGCAGTTAAATGAGAAACCTTTGGAGTAACATGAAATCTTGCACAAACACAAATAGGGAACATGATATCTGGTCTAGATGATGTAAGGTACATCAAAGAGCCTATCATAGATCTGTAAGTGTGTACATCTACACTCTCTCCATCTTCATCTTTCAGAAGGTGCTTCTCAGAGTCCATTGGTGTGCTTGCTATTTTTGAATCAGCAAATTGAAATTTTCTAAATATCTCTACAACATATTTGTCTTGACTAATAAATATGCCTTCAGATGATTGCTTAACTTGCAAACCCAAAAAGAATGTAAGTTCCCCCATAGAACTCATCTGAAACTTATCATGCATAAGTTTCTCAAACTCTAAACACATTTCCTTCCTAGTAGATCCAAAGATAATGTCATCCACATACACCTGCACTAACAGAAGATCCTTCTTGTGCTGTTTGATGAAAAGTGTCTGATCAATCTTTCCTCTTTGAAATCCATTTTCTAATAAGTAGGAAGCTAGTGTTGCATACCAAGCTCTTGGTGCCTGATGAAGGCCATATAGAGCTTTCACTACTCTGTACACTTTGTTTGGATGTAATGGGTCAATGAAGCCTGGAGGTTGTGAAACATACACCTCTTCTTCAATTTTTCGATATAAAAATGCACTCTTGACATCCATTTGGTAGACTGTGAAGCCTAAAAATGAAGCATAAGCTAGAAACAGCCTAATTACCTCAATCCTTGCTACAGGAGCATAAACCTCATCATAGTTTATCCCTTCTTCTTGTGTGTACCCTTGGGCTACTAATCTAGCCTTATTCCGAATCATTATTCCCCTTTCATCCCTTTTGTTCTTGAAAACCCATCTAGTACCAATTACCTTTGCATTCTTTGGTAAATCAACTAGCACCCATACCTTCTGAATCTTGAACTGAAGAAGCTCTTCTTGCATAGCTTCTACCCAGCTTGAATCATCTAAGGCTTTAAGAATGTTCTTTGGTTCATCTTATGAAAGAAAATATACAAACAAGCAAGAGTTTGAAAGCTCATGATGCTTTGAAGCATAAAGGGCATCAAGAAGCCCTTGTTGGTCTGAAGACATCAGTTGTTGTCTTGTCTTCACACCTGACTGTACATCTCCAATCACATGTTCCAGGGAATGAACTTTGTGAATTCTTGTTTGTGGAGTAGAAGGAACTTGATAATTTAATGGAAGATTATTGAAATCCACCTCATTATCTGAGAATTCTGCCTCTTTTGTTTCTGAAGTTCCAGCAGTTGAATGCTCTGTCTCAGCAGTACAAACTGCTTTTGAACTGCTAACTTGACTATCTTGAATCTCAGTTCCACTTTTCTTGCTTTCATCTTCAACACCTTCTTTAGCCTTGCCAGAAGAAGATTCATCAGTTGTTGAAGTTGATTCCACAATTGTACTTGACCATATAGGCATTATGACATCAGATTGATCCTTTTCTAACTCAGCCTCATTTGTTGCTTGTGAACCTGCAAAATCATTAGTTGCTGCAACAATAGGCACATAATTCATAGAATTGGTTAGATACTCAAGATCAAATAGCCATTTTGGTCCTTGACCTACTACATTGGATTTATTTTCTAAAAATTCCACATGTAGATTTTCTTCTACTTTCTCAGTTCTTAAGTTGTATACTCTAAAAGCTTTGCTATTAAGAGAATATCCAACAAAGAATCCTTCATCTGCCTTACCATCAAACTTTCCTAAATGGTCTAAGGTATTGAGAATTGTTATATGACATCCAAAAGGTCTAAGAAATCCTATTGCAGGAGTTCTTCCATTAAAGAGTTCATATGATGTCTTATTGTGAGGCTGCACAACTAAAACTCTATTTTGGACATAACAAGCAGTGTTGACTGCCTCAGCCCAAAAAGTAATAGGTAGCTTAGAATAAGCTAACATTGTTCTAGTAGCTTCAATTAGTGTTCTATTCTTTCTCTCAACAACACCATTCTGTTGTGGTGTTCTAGCAACACTAAATTCTCTTATAATACCTTTTTCTTTGCAGAAGTCATCCATAACTCTATTCTTAATCTCTGTCCCATTATCACATCTAATGACTTTTACTTTCTTGCTTACCTGGTTTTCTATCTGTGTAATGAATGTCTTAAGAATGATTGATGTCTCATCCTTAGTAGCTAAAAAGAAAACCCATGTAAATCTGCTATAGTCATCAGTTATAACCAGACAATATTTCTTATGCATTATACTACTTACTAAAACAGGTCCAAATAAGTCCATATGCAGCATAAACAATGATTGATTGATAGAGTTAAAAATCTTGGGCTTACAAGTGGCTTTGTGTTGTTTGCCTTTTAGACAAGCAATGCATGTTTGATCATTTTCAAATCTTTTGTGAGGTAAACCTCTTACCAAACCATTCTTAACAATTTTATTTATGGTTTTGAAGTTAATATAACCAAGCCTTCTATGCCATTTCATTGATTCATCCAATGTGGCCTTTGCAACAAGACAAGTTAAATTCTTTTTAGGAACAATGTTCTTCATGTCTACACTGTACATATTACCTTTTCTAGGAATTCTAAGAAGTACTTGATTTTCATCAGGCATCTTAAAATCAGGAGAAAGTACAAGACATTCAGTCTCACAGAAAAGAACATTGTTCTTTTTGTCACACATTTTTGAGACACTAAAAAGATTATAATTTAGCCCTTTTACATAGAACACATCTTCAAAATCTAAATTTCCAGTTTTGATTGTACCTTTACCAGAAATTTTGCCACCAACACCTCCTCCAAAGGTAACATAGCCTCCATCTATTGATTGGAAATCTGAGAGATATGACTTGTTGCCTGTCATGTACCTTGAACATCCACTATCTGAGAATCCGTGATCTTCTTGTTGATCATTTGAATGTTCCTACACATAAATAAGAGTGTTAGTTTCTTTTGGGGATCCAAGCCATTACTGACTTGGATCTGCCTCTTGCATCAATATAATTCAATCTTTTAAGGACAGTTGATGCAACATTGGATTTAAGAATCCAACATGCTGAGGCCTTAACAGCATTTGCCCTGTTTCCCTTAGCAGCAGGAACTAATTTCTTAGCAGCAGGAACTGCTAACTTTTCAATTCTACCCTTTGGTTTCCAAACTTGTTTTTGGACCACTGCTTTTGTTTGAATGGGCCTTATAACAGTTGTTAGTGCATGTTTGAAAGTTGTTTTTGCACTTTTAACTGTTTGTTTTGGGTTAACAGTCTTAAATGGTCTAGCAGTTGAAACTGATTGCCTAGCAGTAAAAACTGCTGTCGAGACTTCTCTGGGTTTTATACTTTTAGACTTAGAGTGGAAGTGAGTTTGAGGATTTTGCCTTTTAAAATTCACCCTATTGTTTTCATAACCAGATACCCAATGGTTGCAGAAAGCTGCAAGATGGTCAAAACTACCACATTTGTAACAAGCTTTGTTATAAAAAGCAAAGTCATCACCTAATTGGTTAGACTTGAGGTTGTTCCAATTCCTTTGGTTACCTCTGGGCTTGTTGGTGGTTCTATATTGCTCACAATATCTAACTGGTTGCCTAACATGCTTAATGTTTGATTTAGGCCTATCAGTATTGTGTTTGACTATCTTAGGAACACTTATTCCTACTTTCTTAACCACTTCAGGTTTAGACATAACCTGTTCTTCTTCATCATCACTATCAGTTGTATAATCCTCAACAACTATAGCATCTCCTTTCTTAACAAAGGACACCTTGTCCTGATAAAGTAAAGTTTTATCTAAACTTTTACTTATCTTTTCTACCTTAAGACTCTTACTAGCCTTAGAACCATATTCCATGATTGGTTCTTGAAACTCAGCTAAACCTGTGTGTGCTAGGTCAACACCTGGAGGTGAATGAACACCTCTGTATGGTGGAGGGACAGTTTTGTAGCCTACACCTGAATTAGCTTTATCAATTACTTGAGCTTCCCAAATTTTATTCATTCCTTCTGAGGCATGAGCTAAAGCATCTATAGTTATCTTAACATTTTCAGTTTTATTATTTGCTTCACCTAAACGTTTACTTTGATCAGTAAGTAATTCATCTCTAAATGCTATTCCTCTTTTTAAAGCATTTAAGTCATCAGTAAACGTAGATTCATTCTTTTGAAAATGTTGAATTTGTTTTTCTAGAACTCCTACACACCTCTTATGATTAGCTAAATTATGAAGGGCATCAATTAACTCTTCTCTAAAAGCATCAAATCTCTTTTTAATGTCTTCATAATTTTTAAGATTAGGACATGAATTAGTACAAGTAGAAATGGCATCTACCTCTGAATCAGAAAAGGCCATTAGAGCAAATTCATTGGCCATAAGAGCAGCATTTGGTGGTGCTTCCTCTTCAACAGCCATAGAGCTCCAATCATATCCAATACCATCAATAGCCAGCATAGCCTTTGGCTCTTCCACCAGTACTTCCTTCTTTCTCTCTTGCTTATACCATGTGTTCCTATTATCCTGCTTCGTTGGGCTTCTACATTCTTTAGCAAAGTGTCCTAACCTATGACAGTTGAAACACTCCACTTTCTTCTTATCAAACCCAGCAGTTTCATTACCATTTATGGAAATTTGCTTTCCAGTTTTTTACCAAAACTTCTTAGCCCTCATGCTAAGTAAAGCAACTTGCCACTTAATATCTATCTCTTCCAAATCATCACCATCTACCTGTTCAAGGTCTTCATGATTTAGAGGAGAACCACTAGGTTGACTGGTTATAAAGGTATAAAATGTTGGATCTCCAAGTCCAGCAATATCCTTTTGTAAACTAGTAGAAGGACCACCATATGTAACATTAGAAACACCTTCAACTTCATCTACCTCTTCTGAATGACTAACACTGGGAGTTGACAAAAGTGCCACATTTTCAGAACTAGTACCATAATTTCCACCCAATTTTAGACTTTGTTCAACAATTTTAAAGTTGTTGAACAAATCATTAAGTTTCATTGTTTCAATTTCTGGTTTGTTCATCCAGACAATAAAATGAGTATGGAATTCATCAGGTAGACTTTTCAAGAACTTCATGTTGAGATCTTCCTTCTCTGTCTCAACACCCAACACAGCTAACTGACTGACAAGCTTGTGTAATCTTGAAAACAGCTTATCAAGAGACTCATTACTAAAAGCAGTAAAGATTTCAAATTGTTGCTTTAGCAATGTCTTCTGTGTTTTCTTGGTAGTTTCATTACCACCAAACCATGCACAAATCTCTTCAAAAAGAGTTTTTGCTTCAAGATATTTGCTAAAAGATGGCATCTGCTCACCAGGAATGGTCATAAGCAACAAGTTTCTTGCTTTCTGATCATTTCTCTTTTGTATCTTTTCTTTATTTGAAATTGGTCCAGTATTTCTTTTTCTAACTGTTTTCCCTTCAACAAGAACATCTGAATAGCCTAGAGTGAAGGAATCACCATACTGAATTATATCCCAAAAGAGCATAATCTTGAACCATAAAATATTGCTCAACTCTCATCCTCCATAACTCAAACTCTTTCAGTTTGATCATGGGCAACTTTGCAGCAACATTGGTTTGAACATCTTGTACATCCATTTCTGTTTCTTCTAAAAACAACTATATCAGCCTGGCTCTGATACCACTTGCTAGGACCCTCTGGATACACTATAAGGTGGTTAAACCTTGTCAACTTTGTGTATATGATATGTTGTGTTAATATGATTAAGTGCGCGGAATTCACTCAATCACACTTAGAAGGTTGTGTATGTTATGGAAATGGAATTGTTATATTTGTTAGTTAGCAATGAACACATAAAGATTAACACCAAACGATTCAATATTATTAATGATAATAATACGAGTGATCTTGAAATATCACTAGGGTTACAACCTTGAATTTTAAGCTTTTACAATTTGTGATATTCTTGTGTTTGTTCTATGTCTTAACAGTTATATGTTTTTCAATTTATCTATTTTGTGCACACGTAATATCGAGACTAAGATCTTCTTTTATAGTCCAAGAAGATCTTTACATATTGCTTAAAGTCTAACTGACTTACTTGCTAACTCATCTTGAGTGTGTCAGTACATAAGATACAACATGTATCTGTGTACACAACTTGTTAACTAAGCACATGGAGTAAGATATTATCTACCGTATATTCTTGACTTTAGTACACAAATATCTTTTCAATACTTATCCATCTAGCAGTCTCAACTCAATAGTATCAACTAGCAGTCTCTTATTTGTACCAGCAGTTGGAACGGTTAGTTATAACTTGAGCAGTCCTAAGATATATACCAGCAGTTGGAACTGTTAGAGTATTCTTCTCAGCAGTTGGAACTGTTGATACTTTTAATTCTTGATACTTATTCTTCAGAACATTTAATTCCCAACACTTCAATTACAAGTGACGGCGTCACTTTGTAAAGTGTGACGCCGTCAGATCTCCTTTTCTGACTGATTTGCAACTGGTCATTTTTCTTTGTTTCTTCGTCCAAAACTTTCTTTGTTTCTTCGTCCAAAATAGCCATAAATGTGCCAGTTTCCATATTTCTCGTCCCAAGTATCTAAAATGCAAAAAGAAATGATTTAGGGCAATATTTGATTAAATACATTTGACTTTTGGGACTAAATGACCCCTTAAAAAGGTACCAAATAAATCCTTATCAGGCCACTTTCCTTTTGACTGAAAGTTCACTCATGAGATCTTTACATAAAATCCCAGCAATGTCAATGTCGTGACCCCAGATGAGTCCATACGCAATCAACATCTGATTTTGATTTAGTTGGTCATGAGAACCTTGCATACCACCAATAGATTTGACAATGTAGACTAACAACACCTTCCGTCTTGGTGAGAAATACTTGAGCTTGATGGGAGACTTTTTGATGAGTTCAGAGGATGGAATTGACTCATCATCCTGGTCGGTCATACCAAGAGTCACCAGAGCATCCTTAACAGTTTTGTCTCTAGGGTTTGGATCATAGCTTTCTTGATATCCTAGTTTTGTGACTTTTGCAAAGTCATCAAGAGTGAAGGAAAGAGGTTTTGGAGATTGTGGAAGCTGAAAGGAGATGTTGTTGGTAGAGGCGTCTACGACAGCAGTACACCAAAAATCTTGAAGATATTGGTAGTAATATGTTGATGGAGTAATAGTGAGTGAGGCGACAATGGAGCACTTTTTGAGGAATTGAAGAAGTTGAGCATAGTCAGGATCATCATGCTCCAGGAATGCCGAGGCATTGTTGAATTTGAAGATGATTTGATCAGGTTCAAATTTAAAATTTGGTGCTTTTTCAAGTACTACTTCTGATGCAGTTGGGATAGGAGATGCCATGGTAATAAAAACTTTAAGTGTGGTGTTGAGATTTGAGAGAGAAGACAAAATTTTGCACTGAAAGTTACTTTTGATGTTTTGATGTCAAAATAAGAGTATTTCTTTTAAAAATAATTTTATTTCTACGTTCGCATTAAATACAGAGTCGTAAAACTGTCAATTGTAGTCGGTCTTTTTGACGCTTCGTGCAAAATAGTTGTCCCTTGATTCTCGCAAAGTGGTTATGTTGTCAGTTGCTTATGATCATTTAGTTAGAGAGTGTTTGCATTCTAACTTAAATGCACAGCATTATCAGCCAGTATTAATTCAATATTAAGCATACACAATTCAGCCACTAATCGAGTAAAGGTTGGTTCTGATAATGGTTTTGTGAAAATGTCAACTAATTGACAATCAGTAGGTATGAAATGAAGTTCAATATCACCTTTTAAGATGTGATCTCTAATGAAATGATACATGATGTCAATGTGTTTGGTTCTTGAATGAAGTACTGGATTGTTAGAGATTGATATGGCACTTGTATTGTCATAGAAGATAGGTACCTTGTCATAGCGAATCTCATAATCAGAGAGTTGACTTTTCAACCAGAGAACTTGGGCACAGCACCCAGCAGCTGCAACATATTCAGCCTCCGCTGAGGACATAACAATTGAGTTTTGTTTCTTTGCACTCCAACACACGAGCTTTCCTCCTAGTATTTGACATCCTCCTGAAGAACTTGGGCACAACACCCAGCAGCTGCAACATATTCAGACCCAAACTTGGAGTTCCTTTAAGGTACCTGAATTTTTTTTTTCACAGTTACAAGATGGGATTCTTTTGGGTTAGCTTGGTACCTTGCACAGAGACATGTGGAGAACTGAATATCTGGTCTGCTAGCTGATGAACTCAAATAAGTACATTTTATTATCATCATTTATCCTATTTATTTGACTTGTTTTATTATATTATATATGAGAATCGATACATTAATATTTACTTTAGTAATTCTCAGGTAAAAACAAGCATTATGTGAAACTTGGCGATTTTGGACTAATTATGGAGCAAAACAAGCGAGATGTCAAAAGTCTACTGAAATCCAGAAGATGCGCCGTATCTCATTCAATAGATATGACGCAATATTATACTTAGATGAATTCGAAGACCATTGCCTGACTTTGAAGAATGCGCCGCATGCAATTCTGTCATGCGCCGCATATGAAACTTTGGTCAAAGAAGAAGATCAAGCTCGTTCTACTCCAGATACGCCGCATTATACTTCTAACATACGGCGTATAACTATTAAGATTTCACCAGTTACAATCCATGACAGCTAAAGTACATGCTCTGCATACAAAGATCAAGATACGCCGCATCTGAAGACGGTGTACGAATATTCCAGAATATATTAATCTTGGACCCCACGCGAAGTTAAGTCAATGCGCCGCATCTGTCAATTCAATGCGCCGCATCGATCCCACAGACAGAAACTATAAATACCCCAAGGTCAGACGAATTTGAAAGAGCTTAGACTTTTAGAGACCTTAGACCATATATATAACCCTAGAGCCGAATTCAGACGACCAAGCAGCACAAGACACACCTCAAACAAAGATACAAGAGCTGTAAGAAGGTCCTGCATGTATTCAATTCATTAAGTAGTTTTGTTTTATTGTTTTAGTACGCTTTAATTCATCAGGATTGATGGGCTTGTGTCATGTGACTACGGAAGATCATGCACTCCCCTTAATATTGCTTTCCCATTAATTAAAGTTTATATGTTGATGTCTTTGGTGACTTTTATTAGTGCATTGATAACCTCTGTGTCTAGCTGAGTCTTGCTTGGGTCGCCATGCCCCTTCCTCGCCTATTTATTCTAGCGTCTCTTGAATAAATAGGATAGACATAAGTAATCATTAAGGGTTTACTCGCCGATAAGATTAGAGCAAACGAGAAAGGTTTAATTATATACACTTCATATAAAACTAGCAATAAAACAAGTGACAAGCTATTTAATTATCAGGACAGGTCTTCTTATTGTCTCGAGTATCTATCTGTGTACGTGTGTGCTAATCGCTGATTCGTGCTCATTAGTTTAGTTTTCTATTTAATTATAACCAAACCGTGCCAGTCTCTCAGGCTGAACCCCTTTGCGTTAGATTAGGTTGTATAGCTAACTTAGGATATTAAAATACTGATTAGAATAACTACATAATACGTTCCATTCTTAGTGATCGACACTCTGCGTACCATTATATTCATACTGACCGGGTACACTGCTCGTTAAGTGTGTGTGTTATTGATAAGTCGGCTAAATATAAATTTAAAACTTGAGTAGGCATTAATACTGCTAAACCGCAACGACACATCACGCGCATCAAGTTTTTGGCGCCGCTGCCGGGGAGTGAATTGTTATTATCTGTTAATTTGATTTAGTATTTTAATTAGTTTTTTTTTTAGATTCTAACCACTAACCCTGTTGTATATTAAATAGATTGCATTCATTGTATAATTTGCATATTTGCTGTTTTTGTGTGTTTTTGTTTCCTGTAATTTTTGTTTCTTTTTGTTTGTTTTTTTTTTTTTTCTTTTTTCTGTATTTTTCTGCATTCTGCTGTCGTTGGATTGTGCTGATACAAACGATACGGCGCATCTGTTTTCACAGATACGGCGTATTGCGTTTAATTTTTATAAAATACAACGCGTTTAAAAAATTCGAGTACGACGCATCTTTCCCCAAGATACGGCGTATTCTGTTTTTAATAAGAAATTTTTCTAAACGCTAACGCCATACGACGCATCTGTTTTAACAGATACGGCGTATTTTCTTTTTAAATTAAAAACAGTTTTTCGAATTATTAAACAGAAGCGACGCATCGATCTTTATCGATACAGCGCATCTACTAAATAAAAAATCTTGTATTTTGAAACGTAACGAAAATACGGCGCATTAGCTTTTGTTAATACGACGCATTTAATTTTAATAAATATAATCAATTTTTGATAATTTATACTTGATACGGCGCATTCTAATTCATAAGCGGTGTATCTGTTTTCTGAATAAAAGTCTGATTAAATTTTAACGTAATAAGATACGGCGTATCCAACTTTCTGGATACGGCGCATCGTCCGCAGATATCAGCAACTTTTATTTTTCGTATTCCGTTTTCGTTGTTAATTTTCTGATATCATACTTTCTTGAACATACCCTACTGATGCTTTTGTGATGATTTCAGGAAGTGCATGACCAGGAGTTCAACTAAGAACTTGATTAAACCTTTCGAAGATCCTGAACGAGCCTTACATTCGCTTAAAAGGCTTTTCAACACAAAAAGCTTTGAAATTTCAAGTTCGTTCGAGCTTGATTACTTTTCTGAAGAGAAGGAGAAAGAAGAAACAGAAACAATGACGAAAAACACTACTATGGAGGAATACATGAACAAAACCCGTGCTGATTATAGTTCAACAGTTGCTAGACCGAAGTTTGATGAAAAGTCAAAGTTTGAGTTGAAGGGTCAGTTTCTCAAGGAGCTAAGAGAAAATGCTTTCAGTGGAACAGAACATAAAGATGCTAATGAACATGTTGAAAAAGTCCTCGAGATTGCAGATTTTTTTACTACAGAAGGAGTCTCTGACGATCAACTTATGCTAAGAATCTTTCCAATTTCGCTTAAAGGAGCTGCTAATAAGTGGCTAAGGAATGAACCTGCTAGTTCAATCACAACATGGGAAGATTTGAAGAGCAAATTCCTGAAAAGATATTGTCCACCTGCTAAAACTGCTAAAAAGATGAAGGCTATCAACAATTTCAAGCAAGAGCCTGATGAAACTCTTTATCAAGCTTGGGAACGATTTAAAGACTTATTGATGAAATGCCCTCAACATTATCTAAGTCTAATGCAGGAGATAATATTGTTCTATCAAGGATTGGACGTGCCTACTAGACAAATCTTGGATGCTAAGGGAGCTATGCCTCAAATGAGTGCAGCCGATGCTAGAAAAGCTATCCAAGAAGCTGCTGATCACTCTCAAAAATGGCATGACGGAACCTCTACTAGATCTAAGAGCAGCACTAATTTTGACGGATTTGCTGCAATTCAAGCTCAATTGGATAAAATTAGTAGAGAGATGAAGAAGCGTGATGAGAAAGTTTATGCTGCCCAAGTTAGATGTGAAAAATGCGAAGGACCTCACTACACTAAAGATTGCCCTAAAAAGAATGAAAGTGAGACTTTTGAAGAAGCATACTACACACAATTTGGACAACCATTCCAACCTTCAGGAAGATTTAGGGAAGCTGCTCCGGGATACTATCAAAAGAACAACTATAATCCCACTTATCAAGAAAGGAGGCAGACTTTGGATGACACTCTAAAGCAAATTATGGCCGATGCTGCTAAAAGACATGAAGAGAACACCGCTATGATCAAAAAAATCCGAGCCTCAACGAATACTATAACAAGAAATCAAGGAGCTTCGATCAAAGCATTGGAACAACAAATCGGACGAATGAGCAAGGTTCTTCAAGAAACGGGATACGGAAGTTTACCTAGCTCAACTGAAACTAACCCAAGAGATCATGTCAAGGCCATATGCACTACTGAAGAAGTCACGCCTAACATACCTTTTCCTAGAAGATTGATGAATGGTAATGATGCTGCAAAGCCCGAATTTTTCTTTAATTCTTCAATCAGTTTAAGGAGGTTACTCAAAGAGAAGGCAAAGATTGAAGAGGAGATCAAGGCTACAATGAAAGAAGAGAGTTCTGCAACCGACTTACGTGCCTTGCCTCATAAAGAAAAGGACCTAGGAAGTTTTACTTTACCTTGTTCAATTAATGACATATCTTTCAATAATGCGTTAGCTGACTTAGGAGCTAGCGTTAGTGTTATGCCCCTTAAGACATTCACTACCCTAGGACTAGGAAAATTAGCACCAACTAAGCTGCTTATTGAATTGGCTGATAAAACGGTAAAACGACCTGAAGGGGTTGCTGAAAATGTGCTAGTTAAGATTGAGAAGTTTGTTTTCCCCGTAGACTTTGTTATATTAGATATGCCCGAGGATGTTAACATTCCTTTAATCCTTGGAAGACCATTCTTGTCTACCGCCCATGCTAACATTAATGTGTTTAAAAGAAAAATCTCATTAAAGGTAGGGAACAATAAACTAGTCTATAAGTGCCAAAATCTTGCTAAGACCATAATTACGAGGCGTCTATGTGCTAGGATTAAGAGAACGTATGGACCTCGATCTAGAAGCTAGGCTTATGGGAGAAACATTGATTCAAAACAACTCAACTAATCCTAATCATAAAAACCTCGAGGAATTTATTGACCTTAATGTACCTACCGAACTTAGGCGCGATATTGTTAATGATTCTGATGATGAGTGGTATGATTGCGAAGTGATTAACAAACGTTGGGGAATAGTTGAGAATACAAATTTGAATAATGATATGTTTATTGAACTACCACCCCACCTTGCATATTTATGCCTATATAATAATAAGAATTTCCCGTCTATCATTTTGTCATCTATGCCCGAAAGGGACAGAACTTTGTTTATACAGATATTAAAGAAGAATGGCGTGGATATTAAGGACGAGCAAGGAGTGTGCAATATTACTGGACTGGCGATGAGGGAGCGCGATGCTTTCGACTCTTTCAGTGATCGAAAATAAGGAGCTGAACGTGAGTCTAACTTGAAGACTCTGGAATAAAGACAAGTGCTGACCGGGAGACAACCCGATGGAAAAAATTTTACTTTTCTGTTCTTTGTCGAGTCTGTCAGACCTACAGAAGATGCGGCGCATCTCCATCATAAGATGCGACGCATCACCTGCACTGGTCATATCTTATTTCATTTTCTGCATTTTTATTTTTGACTTTAAAACATTCTGTCAGTTTATTTAATGCATCGCATCCCTGGTTAAGGATGCGACGCATCTTTTATTCTGATTCGTATTTATTCCAGGCTCGATAAGGCGTATCTTCTTCCATAAGATACGGCGTATCGACTGACCTGATGATTTACAGTTTAATTTTTTAGGTTTTATTTTTACTAACTACTAATGTATTATGCAAGTTTGAACCTTCTTAACTCAGGTGTGTTAAAGTCTAAATGGTATTATACATTCCTGCATTTTTGTGGATACATCATTTATGAAGCTTAAATGTTCTCATCCACAAGAAAGTTGATTTTTGCTCTTATATGAATAATGGAGGATCATACTGAGCAAATCTCAGGGGAGTTTTTCTGTTCTAATTCTTTTATTTTCCAGTTTTTAACCTTTGACACAAACAACGAGGACGTTGTTTAAGTTAAGTGGGGGGATGGAGAATTAGAACACTTACTTGTCCTAAACTTTTTCAAAATATGCTTAAAATGCGCTTAATATAACAAAATTTAAATTTTTTTAGCATGTTTTTGTTTAAAGTCTAAATTACATAACCGCACACATAACTCTATTCTTTCAAAAATATTAAAACTTTAGTGTGCCGGTGACTCGTAAACTTTAGAACTTGGCTTTTATACTATTCGAGACCACCATAATGAGTATTATCTATATAATTGGAGTGACTTGTCTAAATTGGTAAATTTCTAGGATTACACCCAAATAGCCTTTATATGTTATGTGATATTAACTAACTACACTGGTTAGTTAACCCCCCCGTATAAACCCTTTGTTTACTCTCACTTTTAGAGTAAGATACCCCTAGAAAAACCCTCAGAACCATTCCTTTCTTTTCTTACACCTTTGTTATAATGTTTCGATACACCCTTACACCTTAGCCTACCTGTAGATTAAAATCCGTGGTTAATTGCTTTAGGCAAAGTGTGTTTCCTTACATTACCTGTGTTCGCGTGCGTAATTCATTATCTTTGGTTAGGTCGGGAAATTGCACAATGCAATTGGTATGAAAGTAAATATTGTATAACTTTTAGTTTATTTTTTCGTGTGTTTGCTACTTTCACTATTACAGTTATTTCTGAAAGTATGAATAGTATGGAAAAATTATCCGGAAAAATAGTGGTAGAAAAGTTGTGAAATTTTACACATATATGTTGATGTCAATAAAAAAAAAAAAAAAAAAAAAAAAAAAAAAAAGGAAAAGTTGGAAGTTTGTTTTAACCAACTTATGTAAAGTTTTGTATTAAGTGGGAGATATCACCACTATTTGTTGTTGTATATTATATTTATGGATTGAATGGGAGTTGGCCGTTATAGGAACGCCAACTAAGGTTATTCTTTGATTGAGATTTTGTTGAGTATGATTCGTGTCTACCTAAAGCGTGTGTTTCAAGTGTTAAAGCGTGAGTTATTCAATGATATGAGTCTTATTCATGGGATGGTTGGGAAAGTGATTAACCACACTTAGGATTTTAATTTATCTGTTTTATTTATTTTTCATTTTACACCAATTTGAATCCCAAATATTATCCATACCCTATATCATTCTTCATCCAAACCTTTGATTTATTGAGATTAGGGATTTGAGCAATCTTAAGTATCGTAGTCGTGGATTCGGCTACGTATTTATGATTTTGTCGCCCTTTTTGATATAATATTATTGGTGAAGATTACTTGGTCCTATCTTTAGCCCATTCGAGTTAAGGAATTGAGCAATTGCAAGTATCGTGGTCGTGGATTCGATCATGTATTTGTAATTTTGTCGCCTTTTATGGAATATGAGATCGATAGAGATTAAAAAAGGATGATCAACCCTTAACCAACAAACCCTTTTTACCGCTTTAGACTTGTTACTCCTTGGCTTTAGTGGGGGAGATGCGTATACTTGCCAAGCTTATGAAAGAATATTTGTCACGACTAAGCAACTAAACGATTTAGAATTGTTTTACATTAAAAATTATTTTGGTTTCTACTTTGTTAAGTGTTTGGTTGTGTGATTATCACAAAACGAATACGTGCTTAAATATAAAAATAAATCCTAATATCTTTTAGGATACATTTTCATATGATTAATTCTAAGGTTTACTTGGGGACAAGTAAAGTTCAAGTGGGGGGATATTTGATGAACTCAAATAAGTACATTTTATTATCATCATTTATCCTATTTATTTGACTTGTTTTATTATATTATATATGAGAATCGATACATTAATATTTACTTTAGTAATTCTCAGGTAAAAACAAGCATTATGTGAAACTTGGCGATTTTGGACTAATTATGGAGCAAAACAAGCGAGATGTCAAAAGTCTACTGAAATCTAGAAGATGCGCCGTATCTCATTCAACAGATACGACGCAATATCATACTTAGATGAATTCGAAGACCATTTCCTGACTTTGAAGAATGCGCCGCATGCAATTCTGTCATGCGCCGCATATGAAACTTTGGTCAAAGAAGAAGATCAAGCTCGTTCTACTCCAGATACGCCGCATTATACTTCTAACATACGGCGTATCGCTATCAACATTTCACCAGTTACAATCCAAGACAGCTAAAGTACATGCGCCGCATACAAAGATCAAGATACGCCGCATCTGAAGACGGTGTACGAATATTCTAGAATATATTAATCTTGGACCCCATGCGAAGTTAAGTCAATGCGCCGCATCTATCAACTCAATGCGCCGCATCGATCCCACAGACAGAAACTATAAATACCCCAAGGTCAGACGAATTTGAAAGAGCTTAGACTTTTAGAGACCTTAGACCATATATATAACCCTAGAGCCGAATTCAGACGACCAAGCAGCACAAGACATACCTCAAACAAAGATACAAGAGCTGTAAGAATGTCCTGCATGTATTCAATTCATTAAGTAGTTTTGTTTTATTGTTTTAGTACGCTTTAATTCATCAGGATTGATGGGCTTGTGTCATATGACTACGGAAGATCATGCACTCCCCTTAATATTGCTTTCCCATTAATTAAAGTTTATATGTTGATGTCTTTGGTTACTTTTATTAGTGCATTGATAACCTCTGTGTCTAGCTGAGTCTTGCTTGGGTCGCTATGCCCCTTCCTCGCCTATTTATTCTAGCGTCTCTTGAATAAATAGGATAGACATAAGTAATCATTAAGGGTTTACTCGCCGATAAGATTAGAGCCAACGAGAAAGGTTTAATTATATACACTTCATATAAAACTAGCAATAAAACAAGTGACAAGCTATTTAATTATCAGGACAGGTCTTCTTATTGTCTCGAGTATCTATCTGTGTACGTGTGTGCTAATCGCTGATTCGTGCTCATTAGTTTAGTTTTCTATTTAATTATAACCAAACCGTGCCAGTCTCTCAGGCTGAACCCCTTTGCGTTAGATTAGGTTGTATGCTAACTTAGGATATTAAAATACTGATAAGAATAGCTAGATAATACGTTCCACTCTTAGTGATCGACACTCTGCTTACCATTATATTCATACTGACCGGGTACACTGCTCGTTAAGTGTGTGTGTTATTGATAAGTCGGCTAATAATAAATTTAAAACTTGAGTAGGCATTAATACTACTAAACCGCAACGACACATCACGCGCATCACTAGCTGTGAGATACATCAGCAACCCAATCATGCCTTTGTACTGGGTCTAATTAACATGCGTCCCTGATTCATTAGGGCCTAGATTATTGGGTGGAAGCATTGGGCACTTTACTGATGCACAATTTGCTAGATCATACTTCTTTAAAAGCTCTTTGACATATTTTTCTTGAAAATCAAAATTCCTTTGGAATTTTGTTTAATTCGAAAGCCAAGAAAGTAAGTTAGTTCACCCATCATACTCATTTCATATTGCTTGGTCATGAGTTTTTCAAATAGTTTGCCAAGATTGTCATTTGTTGACCCAAAGATAATATCATCCACATAAATCTGTACAATTAAAACATCACTCTCTTTCTTGTAAATAAATAGAGTGTTGTCAATTGTACCCCTGTTGAACTTGTTTTAAATACGTAATGAGGAAAGAGTTTCATACCAAGCCCTTGGTTCCTATTTCAGACCATATAGAGCTTTGTCCAATTTGCACACCTAGTCAGGATGTTCACTGCTTTCAAACCCTAGAGGCTGTTTCACGTATACTTGTTTAGCCAATTTTCCATTCAAGAATGCACTATTTACGTCCATTTGCTATACTTTGAAATCTTTGTATGCAACATGTGCAAGAAAGATTCTGATTGCTTCCAGTCTTGCAACTGGAGCAAAGGTTTCATCAGAGTCTATCCCTTCCTCTTGCATGTATCCTTGAGCAACTAGTCTAGCTTTATTCTTAATTATCACTCATTTTCATCTTTCTTGTTTCTGAATATCCATTTCAGCTCGATAATTACCTTTTCTTTAGGAGCGGATACTAGGTTCTAAACCTTGTTTCTTTCAAACTGATTGAGTTCTTCTTGCATGGCCATTACCCATCCTTCATGTTCCAAGGCTTCTTGGACTTTCTTTGGTTTAATCTCTGATAGGAAGTCAGCATACATGCGTTCATTAGATGAAGCAACTTCCATTTCTTTAAGTTTCCTTCTTGTAGTAACACCAGCAGATGGTTCTCCTAAAATATTGAGCAGGTCAATTCCTTTTTCTTTAGTCCATCGGCCTTGTGGAACAGGAACTTCTAATGGGGAACGTTCAGTATAAGAAGGGTTTGGGGTTTGTTGTGGTACTTGATTGGGTATGGATTCAGACTCTTGTATAACAAAGTCAGATGCTCGAACTGGGGTTTGCTCAAGATTTGTTGAGATATGATCATTATTTTGAATGGGGTTTTGTTTGTCAGGTGTACTATTTTCTGGTGGCTGAAAGTTTGAAGAAACAGGATCGTATGTAGGAATATATGATAATGTGACACCATACTTTGGATAATTATTTGTCAACATATGAGAAGTGTATTCATCAACCGGATATGATTTAGACTCATTGAAGTTGATATCATCAGCTTTTGGCCATGAGATTCTTACGATAATCATCGCCTTCATTGAAAGTTACATGAAATGTTTCTTCTATTTCTTGTCTTTGAATGTTGAAAACTCTGAATGCTATAGAGTCCAGGGAGTATCCTAAGAAGAAGCCATCATCAGCCTTGGCATCAAATTTTCCTAGATAGTCTCTGTGGTTGTGAATGAACACAGGACATCCAAATACATGGAAAAAGTTGACCACTGGCTTTCTTCCATGACTTCATAAGCAGTTTTCATGTGTCTTTTGATGATAATTGACCTGTTTTGAGTGAAGCATGTTGTGTTTATAGATTCCCCCCAAAATTTTTTTGGAAGAGAAGACCCATTGAACATTTTCAAGAGTACATGGAGTCGAGAAGTTATGGGAGATTCCTTTTTCTTCACGGAAATTTTCAAGCCTGTTGTTACGGAATTCAGTACCATTGTCACTTATCAGCATTTTGACCTTAACTTCGTTCTGATTTACCATTCTTCTAATGAGGGAGATGATATAATCAACATCATCACTTTTCTTCTTCAAATAGAACACCCATGCATATCTTGAGTATTCATCTACAATGACTAAGGTGTAATTGTTGTGATTAATGGTTTGAGGCATTACAGGCCCAAACAAGTCCATGTGAAGAAGATGAAGTGGTTTGGTGATTGAAAATGACAGTTTAGATATAAATGAGGCTCTTTTGTGTTTTCCTTTCACACAAGCAGTACATAGTTTGTCCTTAGAGAAGGTGAGTGGAGGAAGGCTAGAGACCATGTTGTGTCTTGCAAGGGTGTTGATGTTTTTTAAGTTGAGATGAGACAGTCTCATGTGCCACAACCAATTTGTTTTGATTGAGGATAATGCACGATTGTTAATTAATTTTTCTTTGATGCTAATGACATGAGTGATTGCCTTATGCTATGTGTCATTGTTAAATAATTTGGCAGTTTAATTCTTGCACTGAAAACCCGTCTTATTTATTGTATAACTATTTATTTCATTAATTAACACGTAGGTACCTTGGAGTAACAAGTGTCCATTAGAGAACAAAGAGTTGAACGCCATCATTGGTGCATGGTTTACATTGTGGCGCGATTAATCCAGAGAGTGATGTTCAATAATGTTGAATTCTAGTGTTTTTCGTTATAGTTTGTTCAATTCTAGTGTTTTAATTTGGATTTTGTCAAGGATTTATGTTTAGTTGAATTGACGTATTATTTTAATTTACTTTGTTTATTTCGACATTCGTGGTGTATTTTAATCACTTTATATATATTTCTTTATTAAAAAAAAATCATTTTTAAATTTTTTCAATTTCTAAAAAATTGGAAAATTTTAGAAATAATTTTTTTTTAATAAAATAGATTTACTAAAAAGACATGTTTTAAGATAAAAACACATCTTTTTACTTTATATAAAGATAGGTTGGATGCTTTTATAAAGACAGGTTGTGCGAGATCCGATGTCGATTCCCAATAAAAATATGTTTGTTTACTCTATAATGGAGACCCATTTTAAGGAGAAAACCTGTGTTGATGCTTCTAATAGAGACAGGTTGCCAAACCAGTTTCTATATGTTTTGATCATGGAGATACCCCCCTTCAGAGAGTGGTTCCAAAACCTGGAGATACCCCCCTTCAGAGAGTGGTTCCAAAACCACTCTTCATGGGCCATTTTGACCGGTTTCTGTGAGATTTTTTGTAGTAGTGTAAGATGATGTCATGTCTAATACATACACATCTCTTACTCTAGGAGCTATTAGTACCACTTCATCACTTTGATTGAAAATTGTCCCTTGCTTCTTGGTAAACAAAACTTTGAAGTTCGCATCACACAATTGGCTGATACTAATGAGATTGTGTTTCAAGCCATTTACATAGGCCACCCTTGTGAAAACTATACCAGTGCAGTTAAGTGAACCATATCCTTTAGTAATTCCTGTGGAGTTGTCTCCAAAGACTACTGTTGGACCTAGTTTATGTTTGTATTTGTGCAGAGACTGCTTATTTCCAGTCATGTGTCTCGATCAATGACTATCTAGATACCACCCTGGTCTCTTCATATCACTCTGCACAGATACACATAAAATGGTTAGTTTTCATGGTGAACCCACCTTTCAGTGGGTTCAATCGATTGCTGATTTGCAATAGTAAATTTCCTGTTGGGAGGAACATTTTGATTTGATGTTTGTTTTACATGAATAATGGCTTCATTCTCAAAACTTCCATAGATTTGACATCCGAGATATTCAATACACTCATCAGAGTGATGGTCAGTTTGTACACAGTATTTATAGGGTGTAAATCCTGTAGATCCAATGTGAGTTCTTTATGAGTTGAGACTCTGAGAGTTTCTAACTTTTACATTATACTGAGAGTGTTTCTTGGTCAGATGATCTGTTCCTTTGCATATGGTGTATGTAGGTTTGTTGTAGCAGTCCTCTGAGAGAGGTTTATGCACATATGAAAGAAATTTACCTTTCTACTTTGTCTTAACATAGCGAGAACTTCTTGAGTTGGAGATTGAGCTGTTTGAAAAAGGTTTTATTTGCTCTTTAATCCCTTGTACCCTCTTTACTAGGGTGAGTAAAGTGTTCTCAGGAATGGATATCACATTATTGTGATATGTTGCTGATTTCCTAGGAGTTGAATTGGTTGATAAAACCCAGGTCTTGTGTTTAGAAATAATTTTCTTTCTAGAGGTCTCTAAGATATTTTCAGACCTCTGAATTGTGTTAAAGGGTGTGCTATATCTCCTAGGTTCAACTCCTTTGAGTTCAGGAAGAGAAAGTAGTGATTCAGCCTTTTCTGACTTATAGTCAAAGTGTTCACCATTTTGTGTATTAAGGCTATGATTTGTACCGAGATTAGAACTGATCATGTTGTCTTGACTTACTTCAGCATCATTCCATTTGTTTGTTTGTATTGGATAACTGGATTGAGCAAGTATCTCATTACTGAGAAGGTTTTCTGCCAGTTCAGGTTGTTGTTCATCAATGAATTTACTCAAGTTTTTAGTGCAAGAATTCCACATGGAAGTGAGTTCTTCTAACTCTGAGACTTTGTCTCTGAGTTCCTGGTTAGATTGAGTAAGTTTATCATTGGAAGTTTGAAGAACCCCACTATGATTTTTTATGCTCTCTGGATCAAGGAGTTCTAGTTTGCATAAATTTAGATCATTTTGAACGGTAATTAATTTGTTAAGTAAATTTGCCCTCTGTTCTTCCACAAAGTGGAGATCTACTACAATATAATCTAGAATATGCTTTCTATCAGGAGTGTCATTCATTTCAAGTAGCGTATGTACCCTTTTAATGATGATATCCACCCATTTCCCTTGTCGAGCATCATTTTTTCCCATAGAGAGTTCCTCATTAGCAAGTGTCATGTATGCCTTTATGGTTAAAGGAGCATCATGCTCATCATCAAATGAGGTTTCTTCTTGATCCTAGTCGTAGTTCTCAGCAATCAATCCCTTGTTCCCTTTTTTCTTTATTTTTGTGACTAGATAAAGGGGACTGCAATTCTTTGTCATTTTGAGTTTGAATTTTTTGTGTGAGTAGTGCAACTTCGGCTTTCTTTCTTTTGTAAAGGGATCTGTAATCTTTTGAGAGGTTATCAGATCCTTTGTATGAATGATTTGGAGAAAGCAAGGAGTGTGAGGTTTTGAAAGGATAGGAGGGTGTAGATGTTTTGTTATTAGGACAATCTTTTTGGAAATATCCTGGTTTGTTACATTTTGATGTAGGATTTCTGACCATGTTTTTATATTTATAAGTTCTCGTCTACCTATGGTCTACCTAATGCACTAACGGGCAGTGTACCCGGTCGTGTGTAGTGTAGTATTCGGTAAAGCCGAGGTCGTCAAAAGAGCTATGTGTGTGGATCTAATTAAACTAAAGAAATGAAAGTAAAAACAAAGCAATTAAATGTGGAAAGATATCAATAGGGAGAAATGTGCTAGCCTAGTTACTAATCTTGTTAAGCTATGATTACGTTTTCTAATTAATGTTTTCTATCGCTCCACATGGGGGTTTAAGTCACTAGACTCAGTTGGTAAATTCGTCTAGTCCTATCTTCCATAACGTCCTATTCCGTAACCTAATGATTACAAGAGTTCGTGGTTTACGAAATGGAAGAGTCATTAAGTGCCTCTACGATCTAAGACTTATTCAACGGAACCCGGCCTTTCGGATCTTAGTTTCCCCCTAACTTCTTAAGCTTTTCCGTTTGGAAGGTGCTCGTTTAGTATAATTCGCACGCAAGGTAGTGGTCGTCCTATGGTCAATTCTTACCACTACTCGCAACCTGATTCACTAGGGTCCTATGGCCAATTCTCCTAGCTTCCTAGATACTACCCAAACTTCCAAGCTACTAAAACAAGGGTGTCACGAAATAAGCAAAGAAAGTATACATATAAAGCGATAAAGAACGAGAAAAATATATCATAACATTAACAATTTCCTAACTAGGCTAACACCAAAGGTGTTTAGCCTCTTATATTAAAGCATGCAAAAAATTTAATGTTTAACATCATGAATGAAGACATGGAATTAAATACAATAGTGTAATATGAAATACTAAAACTTATGTAGTGATTAACGTGAATTCTCCCTTGGAAATGACTTGTATGCTGCTGGAAATCATCCTCCATGAAGCCCTTAATCGTCTCTGGTTTTTGTGTGTTGAGAGGATATGTAAAAATGCAGAATTAGGGCTTGTATTTATAGCATCGAGTAAGTTACGGCGTAACCACAAGGGTTAGTTACGCCGTAACCTTTGGATCTAGGACGATCTTATCCACAGTGATAATGTTATGGCGTAACCTAAAGATAGGTTACGAACGTATAACAATCGTTAACGGTTTTATGCCGTAACCTTGTAATTGGTTACATCGTAACTTCTTTGGACCACGAAAATCTTCTAAGTCTTGGAAACATATATACGGCATAACCTCAGAAGGAGTTACTCCGTAACCTTGGTCAGCGTTGAAGTTGGTCTTCTAGTATAAATCCATGTTACGGCGTAAGTAGAGTATGGATTTACGCCGTAACCTTTGTCTTGTCAGCATACTCTTGTGTATTTGCCTTAAAAAACCTTCCAAATCCGCGTCTCTTCGTTCTAATGCTCATTAGTAACTTGAAAATGAAATATAAATGAATAAGAGTATAAATTCAAGTAAATTGATACAAATGATGAGCGTCTTAGGGGGAAATTGACATTAAAATATCAGGACTATTTGATGTTATCAAATATCCCCCCACTTGAACTCTACTTGCCCTCAAGTAGATCTTATTAGAATAATTCTTAAAAACATATCTCCCAAGAGACTTGGAAAATATGAGTTTAAAAACTTCCTATGCTAGAATTTATCAAATCCGAACTCCTCACGAAAAGGGAACAAAACACTCATACTCTATCTATTCTAAGTGTCAATTTCGGGGTGTTCACTCGTTGCACAGTTATAGCATGCATTCTATCATAGGCTTGGCAGTTACACAAATCTCCACCACTGGAGCTAAGGTCAAGACACCCTTTAAAGGCAATGTTGGGTGAATAAATATAAGGTTAGGGGTGATTTGTCATTACTAGCATACTACGGCGAAGGGGACAAAGACCATCGATACATGACCAAATCCATCTCCAAGACACCAATGACTGCTCACTCCCTCACCTAAGTATGGTTCATGACTAAAGGGTATGATAAGACATGGGATGCACATAAATGGTGAAAAATAAAAATAAACAAGCAAATAGTCTTAGCCTATAACCAGGTTGTCACCGCCCACCGTCCATCCAAAATCCAAGCTTCAAGACGCAAAAACTGGATCATGATGTAGTAAGTTTGTGTGCCAATAGTAGATGTCATATGGAGAAGTGCACACTAACTAAGTCTTCAGCAAATAGTTGATGTAGATAAACCACCACCTTTAATATTCAAATGTGATCGAGGTAGGATCCTTGATTCTAAGTCTAATAAGCTTCAATACTAGTGCTAATGCACTATCCTATATATAACAAATTAATAAAAACTACTATCTTCTTTTTTCTTTTTCTCTATTCTTTTTTAACTAATATATACAAATAACTCATCCCCACTTGAGATGAATCATATATGAGGAATATGGGTGGTCTTCAATGATCTTCAAATTTATGTCTTCAATGTAGGCGTAATTCCTTAGTCTCTCTACCCAAACCTCAAACTTGAGCAAACGACGACTTCCCAATCATAGACTAAGACTACACGGTAGGCTAAGGCGAATAGGTGTAATAAAACAATACATTATATGGGTGGAGAAACGAAAAGAATGGCACAAAAGGGTGTAACTAGGGGTATATTGCACTAAAGGTGAGTGCAACAAATGGGTTTAACACGGGGGTCAAAAAGTCAAGGTGATTAATCGATAAACGCACACAAGTAAACACATATGGGCTATTTGGTGTAAATCCTAAATATTGCCTTCTCAAAATGTCCCTCCCAAATGTATCAAGCTAACTTGACACACTACTCGTCTATGGTCTCGAAATGATGAAAAAGCCAAGTTCTAAAGTTTACAAACTAGCGGTACACTCAATATTTGGTGGATTTGAGTAATATGGGGAAACTGAAAGGCTAAACCTCACCAATGAATTCAAGGGTTATAGTGCGCTCGGCTAAGGTCTATTCTAGTTAGGTTAAGAAAAACATGTCAAAATTTGAGAAATGGCATAATTTCTCAAAATAAACTAGAAAAATGGGCAAAATAAAGTTCAAGATATAATTCTACTCCTGTCCCCCCACTTGAAATGTACAAAGTTCCTTTTGTACGCAATCATGCAATAATAAAGGAGAAAAGTTGAATTAGAACGAGAACTCCCCTGAAATTTGCTCTTGAAAATGGTAGAAGGATCATGTTCGAGAAAACATGCCTTCGCTTCGCCTAATGAGCAAACTCCAAATCCCTGAAATCACGTTACTACCCACAAGCATAAATCTAAAAATAAAAAGAAAATAAAAACAAAACAAAGAAACCTAACTCACTTTCGTAAGAATCACGGTTGCATTTAGCGTATGCAACAAGCCTTTTAAACCACTCGGTGTCCCGAGTGGACGAGTGAATTCTCGTGAGGGTTTACAGGGAATACACCCACAAAGTTCATTTAAAAACTAATAAAATGTTTTGGTATGCAAGTTAATTAAAAATTAAAAACTTTCTGGTACACGAGAAAGTTACGGCGTAGACTCATGAATTGAGTTACACTGTAAGTAATGACACCTAACATAACTGTAGATTTTACGATGGTTACGGCATAACCTAAGCAGTAAGTTACGTCGTAGAAACTCTCTGAGAGGAGTTTCAGTAGTGAAAGACTCCATGGTGCATTTACAAGCCATCCGTCTTTCTCCAAACCTGCAAAAAGTCGTAACAAAACAAACCAAACACAACTAAACTAATAAAAAAGAAAGAAAAGGGGATAATTCGGGTTGTCTCCCGAAAGAGCACCTTTGTTTATTACCGTGTATTTAAGTTAGACTCAAGGCCATGGTTCAAGGTTCCCGATGAATTTGCCCAACCTCATCCATCTCTCTCATAAGATTGTGCCTTACCCATGCAACATTCGTAGCGGTGCCTAGAAACTCCTTCTTCTCAATTTTCCGTACTTTAGAAAATTTCTCCTCAGGGCCTAAATGGTACCTAGTGATTTCAAATTTTTTGCAACAATCAGAGGGGGTCTCTTGTAAGGTATGCCTAAAAGCTTAAATCTCCGTTGTTTGTACGCCTCATCATCGGGATCAGTGAACCCATCATGCCCTTGTAAGTCAAGGTAGTCCGAAATTCCATCTAAACCGTCATCGTCGGATTCTGTACCTTTGAACCATTCATCATCAAGCTTATCCTTGATAAGCTCACATTTGCAACGATCTTTCTCTTTGCCCCACCTTGTTTGTTATTCATTCTTATCATCATCCTTGGCATCATCAGGAGTCACGTCATTGCTTGGAGCTTCTTCTTCCATGCATGCTTCTTCATTCATGCACCCGTTCCAAATTTTCTCTCTAGTTAAAGCATCCACGTTACCGTACCTAATCTTGATCCAATCATCAAATCCTAACCAATCTACCCATGGTAGCTCACTTCTTTTATCATCGTTTGTTGATGACCACAAATACTTATCATCTCCAACCCTTACCATGCTACTTCCTCCATTAGAGTTTTCGTCATAAGGGTCATAAGAAGCCCAAAATTCGTTCCCATTGGCGCCTCCAACTCTAATCTTCTCGCACCAATGATTTCTTTCATTTGTACTTCTTGAATCATCCTTTAGCTCAACCTTGTTGTCAGGGAGCTTCAATTCGCGTACTTCATTGTCGTCCTTGGTGATGGGTATTTCATCGTCATAGGAACGGTTCAGGCTCTCCCAAATGTTATGTTTCTCTTTTCTATCAATCTTACCATACACGATACAAATCCAATCGTCGAATGATATTGTTCCTTCCCATTTGAGGTTCCTTCTTTCTTTGTCATTAGTCGAAATCCATAGATGCTTATTATTTTGTAACCTGACTTTGTCACCACCACCATCACACAGATCCACATTCGGATCACAGGATGCCCATAAGTCGTATCCTTTTGCATGGTCCACCGATATAGCTTTGCACCAATGATATTTCAACTCCATCTTCCCTTGATCATCATTAGTTTTCTTTTGATATTGAGTTGCGAGTCTTGTGATAGTCTCAGTTTCTTTGCTGGTTAAGGATGAGCTAACCATCACCTTGAGTTCTGGATTCTCCTCTACCTATATGCATTTGGTATTTGGTGGTAAGCTAGCTCTTATTTTGTCAGTACCCTGGTTATTCCGTAACTCGCTGGTAAAGTTACGGCGTAACTTTCTTCTGTCATCCAAACCAACATTAATTTCCTGCAAAACAGCACTACAAGTATCGATACTATTAGTTTCTTGGTGCTCATGTACTGTTTGATGTATAGGAGCCATGTCATTACTTCTAGACCCACGCTTTCTTGTTGTTTCCTTGTTAATGACACACACAGACTCTATTGGATGACATTTTCCCCTTTCATCGATGTTAAAAACGAGTTTATCGTTCTTAATTTCTAAAGAAATACGTTTATTAAAAACATCGATTACAGCCCATGCTGTAGCAAGGAGGGGTCTTCCTAGAATTAACGGTATTTCTAGGTCCTCTTCCATATCAAGGATGAAAAAATCCACCAGAAAAGTGAACTTGTCAATTTTAACTAAGACGTTTTCTAAAACTCCCTTGGGTATGCTAACAGTTCTATCGGCCATTTCTATAGTCATGCAAATAGGTTTGATAGGACCTAAGTTAAGTCTTTTGCACATAGAAAATGGCATGATGCTAATACTAGCCCCAAGGTCAGCTAGAGCATTATTGACACATAAATTATTAATGAAACAAGGAAGAAGAAAACTTCTTGGGTATTTTTCCTTTGGAGGTAAGAGGTTTTGAACGACGGCTGAAAAACGCTCATTCAGCTTGATTTCCTCTCCCACAATTATTGGTTTATCTATAAACCAGCTTCTCTTTTCTAGAAATGGCTCTATGAAGTCTTCATTTCCATCCTCGCACCCGGGTTCATCCTGTTTAGACAAGTCAGAATAGTAATCAAGTTCTTCATCCGAGTACCTGAAAGGAGTGTAAAGGGGTTCTCCACTACTGGTAAATATTGCTTTGCACGCTTCAGGGTCCTTAGAACAACTAGCCTTGTCTCTCTTGTTTTTCTCTTGAACCTCATTTGTTAGCATTCTAATTTTGGCCTCAAGACTTCTAAGTGTCTCATCATGAGCCTTGAGATTCAAATGGGTTCCTTCTTGAAAGTTCTTTAGCCATTCCTCATGCTCAGCATGCTTCTTAGCAGAATCATCAAGGTACTTTTGAATAGAATCTTTCAAACTAGATCTCCACTCTCCAAAAGGAGATCGGTTGTCAACTCTTGAGTAACAGCCTTGAGGTCCCGCACGATATGTTGCTCCATTGTTGTTTCCTTGAAAAGGTTTGTTTTCAACATACTTGACTTCCTCAACTCTTTCATCTTCATCGTTCAATGGGAAATCTTTGGCGAGGTGAGCTCCACCACAAGTCTCGCATCCTACTTGAATAGCATGCACATTTTCCTTTAATTTCTTCATATCCCTGCCAAGACTTTCAAGTTTGTTAGTGATAACCGCAATACCATCCATGTTACCACTAATGCCCCTACTGCTTCCTCCATCATGGCATTTTTGTAAATGTTCTGCCATGTCTTGAATAGCTGCAAGGGCTTGAATAGGAGTCATCCCAAGGATCGACCCCTGAGAGTCAATCATTTGCCTTGTGGCAATGTTCATTCCCTTGTAGAAGTTGTTGACCATTTTTTGTTTGTTGAGGTCATGAGTAGGGTGCCTGTAAAGGAGATCAGTGTACCTTTCCCAAGCTTGGTACAATGTCTTGTCACCTTCTTGCTTGAAGTTGTGAATATCTTCAAGCTGTTTTGTCGTCTTTGAAGGAGGACAATAACGTTGGATGAATGCTCTCTTGAGGAGATCCTATGTGCTAACGGTTCCCGCGGGCAACTGATAAATCCATCTTTTTGCGGCTCCAGTGAGTGTCATAGGAAACACTCGGAGCATAACTTTATCGTGAGAAACTCCGGGAATGTTGAAAAGGCTCGCTATGTACAAGACATTTTCAATATCCTCGTGCACATCTTCGGTCTTGTTTTCGGAAAAAGGGTCTTTTCTCAATTCCCGTTTGAACTGATTCTTGATCTCGAATAGAACATCCACTCCAATAGTTGGCCTAACCACACCAGGCCCTTGCTCTTCTCGTGTCAATGCGAGGTATTCCTCGAGGGTAAGTGTATCGATGTAAACTTCACCCATGGTACCTGAAACTTGAAAAGAAATCGTGAGATCATTGAAAAATAAAAAAAAATTTAAAACTTAAACAAAATCCTAAAATAGCTCCCCTGTAAAACCAAGAATTTCTGAACATGTAAAATACCCTTCAATCAAAAACTTATGAAAGAACGGATAATAATTATAACCTAAGTTTAATAAAAATGGTACACATTTTGTACACATCACACAAGGGACGAATAGATATAAACTTTGTACACAACTTATATCGCACGATAACCATGTTAAAGGAACCTAATACACTTTATTATTTTGTACACAACATTTCCTAAGCTATGTTCAACATGATTTTGAAATTAAGGTAAGTTGATGATTGTCATTTAATCTAATCAATTACTCCCTAACTTTCGGCCCTCACCCCTAATTTATCTCCACATTTTGTTTAGTGAATCGTATATCATCCCATTTAAACCGAATCAAAGAATAAACCATTTGATATAACTGATTGCATGTTTCCTTTTCACCTCCACACGTTTTGATATAACAGTATTATACTCCCTCCATCCTCCTCTCTATACCGAAGCAAGAAACACATCCAGTATATCTGTTTTCTTCTTTAAAAAAAAAACCCGAAATACAAAACCCTAAAACCTAAAAAAAAAAAAAAAAAAAAAAAAAAAAAGATAAACGACGGCAACCCTTTTTCTTTGTCCCATTTTTCTGCTCGAATCAAGATAGTGCAAAGGAGGGTGTGGTGGTGTGATCATGTCGACATTGCTGGTTCAAAAGGTGGACGTAAACGTGGGTGATCTTGGGTGTCTTGCTGTTCGACTAGAGCTTGGTCGTGGTGAAACTTTGGTTCGACAAAAGGGTGAGAAGTCGTGGGATTAATCCGGTTCGTCGGCGAAGGATTACTGTTTTGGTGGGCTGGTATTCGACCCTGGTTCCCTTCTTTGCTTCGACACGCATCAGGGGTATGGTATTCGGAAACCTTGTTCCATTCTTTTATTTATTCGATCATCATTATTCTGTCTTCGTTACCGACCTAGGAATTCACATGAAAACACAATCATACTGCCACATAAAATAACGAGAACCTAACATGGTCATTCGACTAAACATGACATGTATACTCGGCTCTTTGATTAATCTTTGTTCGACTTTAAACTTGGTATAAAAGACTATACACGTGATCGATTGGTAAGACATAAAACATGTTGGATAACTTATAAAAATCGGCTAAATTTATATACATATGAATCGAATGGTTTTGTGATATCATAAGGGTTAAACCGAATGGATTTTGAAAACATATGATGTCATGCAACTCGTTTTGGGATCGAATGAGTCAAGGGTTTTTTTATCTATATTTTTTCGACTAAAAGCTTGGAATAAAACCAAAGTGAAGATGAAGCATGCATATATTAGTCTTTGTTTCCGTTTCGAAGTATAAAAATCTTTTGATATATATGAACGTGATCAAATAACCTGCTGGGAAGTGGTATGCATGGTGATGTGTGTATGGTGTCGGTCTTGTTTCCGTTTTATTATCAAGTTTCGAATCTTGTCTGTTGACGCTCACTTAACCTTTAAATGTATGACTTAAATACTAGTAACCAATATAAAGGGAAAAAGATGGGCTTGTTCATGCATGGGTAATATGGTATTAATATGAGTGTGCATTCAAGTGTGTGCTTATATATAATACTAGTGTAACATCAATTTGTTGTAAATGATAAGAATAACTAAGTTAAGTACTACATAAAATGAGAAAAGAGAACTTATACGCCACTTTGTAAACTGATCTATTTGTGCCTCGTTATAACATATGTTGGTCGTCGCGGCCTAAGATTAATGTCAAGGATACGTTAATAAATTATGAACGACGGGGTCTAAAATTATTATCTTAATATAAAATTAGAGTATGAACCTTAAAATAATTTTATTTGACATTTTTAATATTTAATTTTGATAATTTACATTTTGATCCTAAACTTTACTAAATTGGCATAATTAACTCTAAACTACTATAATTGGCTATTTTAACCTTAAATATTATTAATCGTCCATTATAACCTTAAAGAATTATATTACTAAATCAAGAAATTACTAAAGGTGGGAAGCCGACTAAAATGAGTAATCTGATTTAAGATAAGTTATTAATAATAAGACGACCATGAATTCGTGTAGATTCGCTGAAAAAGGAGTTTGCTTCCGATCCTTATGTTTTCTGTTATGTTTGCACTTGCGGTCTAAGGTACAAATATTCTGACCTTTCTTTTAAGGTTTCTCATGATCTATTTTACACTTTGATCTGTTAGTTTCTGATATGATGCCATTGCTATGATCCCTTCATTTTGAACCATTGTTATGATCTTTGACATGAACCTTATTATGAACCTTTGCTATGATTTCTGAAACATCTGATATGAACCTCTGATATGAACCATATGATATGAACCTTTTGATATGACACTATGATGTATGATATGTTATCTGATTTCCCAGTTTGATACCCGAGCCAAAATCTGTTTCCCTAGCCATGAAGGTAACATGGTCGTGTCATTGATGCACCAATGGCATGACTCTAGTGTGGTTGAGTGATGTTCCACACCGTCCCTTATCTGTTATCTGTTATGGCCACTATGATTATGATCTGTCTGCAGGGGCGTGTGGATGCATCCTAGATCTGTTATCTGTATCTGTATCTGGTGACTGGTGCATGTGTGCAATACACGCTTTTCACATATCTGAGAGGTCGCTCCTCTATGGTTACTTATGGTTACTTATGGATTATGATGATTTGATATGATATGATATGTTCTGGGCTTGTGGTGGATTACTGTCCTATACCTTACACTTTATCCTTTTATGTTATTCATACCTTATGATATTATCCCCAATGCACCATATATTACTTCTGTTTCATTATCATTACTTCGTTTGTATATATCTATTCACTGGGCTTTTTTAGCTCAGCCGCATTTCTTTTCACCGCGGCAGGTCTTTTAGAGGGAAGCTGGGATATGAGTGAAGAGTGCATAAGAGCTTAGTGGACTTCACTTTGATACCTATATTCTGGATTAGAGATGCTTAGAAGTATTTACATTTTCAGACTTAGTATTTTATAGTTGTTCCATTGTAACCTTGAAATTCAAAATTTTCCTTTGTAACCTTTGAGATTCTTTTGTATTACTTATGTTGTATGTATGCATATGCTTTGATATGTCACCATAATGTAGTGCTTCTACCCGTATCGGGTTGGGGTGTTACAATTATGGTATCAGAGCCCAGGCTGCGACTTGTAGTACATTAAATCTTGACCTGTGAAGTTTGGACCCTTAAGTTTCCACTGTAGGCGCTCATAAGACAACCTTGAGAATTTGCTTTAAGATCGACCCATAGGGACCTAAGTTATCACCGGTGAGGAATGGGTAGAGTAGGACATCTATGTAAGTAGCATTGCTTCCGCATCACTCTGATTCGTGCTTTTGCCTTTAGTTATGCCTTATGAGAGCTTCTAATTCTGGGGTTAGAAAGTTTTGCAACCTAAGTTCAGTAACCAAGTAAGTTTGGAATACCTCGAGAACTACATTGATACCTTACACCATTCAAGTTTCACTTTGATTCTGATCCTCACTTTCCGTTTTTCTTGGCAAACAGTTTGATACCTTTCCGACCATTTCGAAGGTCATTCAACCATAATGTGTTTGACACATTCTGTAAATTCATTACTATGCTGGATATAAAATGTATCATCTGATACTATTTGACTCTACATGATTCGTCGATACTCCTCTGAGAACTCTGGTGATTGTTAACCACGGATATAGGAAGATTTGATTCCCTCCCTACGATTGATGAACCTTACTCTGTTGAGATTAATTCTGCTATGAAAGTACAAGACTCCAATCTCATATGATTTACAAGTTTTCTCCTGACACCTATTAGTATCCACCCTTGGAAAGCTCTGGCATGGGAAGTATTTTGTGATACAAAATTTTTTTGATGTTCTCTGATGAACCTCTTGTTTTACCCTCCGGCTTGGGAAGTAAAGTTTGGCATTGAACTGATCTCAGTTGACGAAACCATGGCACCGTAGAAGTTCAAGGATTGAAGAAACAAATGAATATGATTCACCCTAGTGTTTTCTTCGGATACTTTCGTTGATTTATGAAGAAGAAAGAGAGAAGTATGCAACGGTGTGTCAACTATCGTAAACTTAACCGTACCACTATCTGTAATTATTACCCATTTCCGCGTATCAATGATCGATTTGGTCTACCTTTGAAACTTCGTATCTGATTGCATCATTTTAGATTTGAAGGACTAAAGAAGCAACCACAAGAACTTCTAAGAAGGGGGTTAACTAATCGAGAGTAACCTCCGTGAAGTATTTCAGTTTTATTCGTGAAGAAGAAGGAAGGTGATGTGAACTGGATGTGAATGTTTTCCCTAAATGATTTCCTGAAGCTACTTTGTACTCATTATAATCATTATGAACCTTAATGATGCCAATTGTATTGGCTAATATGTCAACTATTCTTATGCATCTGATGGAATTTATGTTTTCACTAGTGTTTGGACAAATTGTCATAGTATGACATTATGTTGTGTTCAGAGACGAAAGAGAAACATGAAGACCATGTTCGTATTGAGTTAGAATGACCCTTTGTTCTGGAAGAGAAAATTTTGATTGGAATTCAGAGGTCATAATAGACAACACTATCATGTATCATGTGGAGACAGAGTTTCCCATAAAAGGATCAAGATTGAAGACCGTTATCAGAATTAGGAACCTAGAAGAAGAGTAGTTGAAGATG
Source organism: Artemisia tridentata subsp. tridentata (assembly GCA_021014915.2). Lineage (NCBI taxonomy): Eukaryota > Viridiplantae > Streptophyta > Magnoliopsida > Asterales > Asteraceae > Artemisia > Artemisia tridentata. The sequence continues at coordinate 252,067,103 of CP139504.1, forward strand.
TTCGCGACGGGCGTACCGTGGAAGAAACATATAGTAAGAAGAGAGAAACTGAGAATGGACTCGATTATACCTCATGCAGCACGTGGAGACTACAGTTCGAGCATCAAGACAACCAGACCGGAGGAGTCGAGCTACTCAACCTGGAGTCGATAATGGCGGTGTTTACCTTAAAACCTAGAGCTGTACTAGAAGACCTGTCGAAGACACGCAATCTTGCTTCTTTATTCATTTTAGTTGTACTAAGATGAATTGATAGCAGAAGCAGGTTTGCGGATGGTGGGATACACAGTGATCATGTCAGAGATTCACGTTACTACATCATAATTTCAAGAAGAGGTGTTGAAGGCTTGAGGGACCAGACTCAAGTTTATAAATTCTTTTCACCGTATCATCTGATGGACAAGCGTAGACAGACTACTCGGACTTGAAAGAAATTTTGAAATTCTGTAATTTAATGGACAAAGTTTGAAAAAAACATTTTTGTTCGAATGAGTTGATTCTGTGAAGGATGAATTTATTGATGACGATATTCATTTCTGCTTTACCATGTTACCTGATGATAAGATCCTTTAAATCATTTATGTTCTTTGTTAGTAATTACGATCTGTGTTCATTCTGCGTATATTAGATGATGGTTTTGACATGAGAATTTTGATAAATTGTGGAAGACCTGACACTTCGTCGACGTGCTTCATTTGATGATACTCATTATGTTCCGTTAGGTTATTTATGCACCTTGCTTTTCTAATTTTGTTCCGTGAATGATGTTTTGATTCATACCTACCATAGGAGGTAGAAGGACTGTTAGGTGGTTAAGATAAGATGTTTAGTTCACGACTTGAGATAAAGTATGGACATCATGAGGGCATATTTATATGATGCTAGTATTATGACGTCTGGCCAACGTGATAATACTTACATCATATAACGTGCACTTATTGTGATCAAAGGATATCTTGAGGAGTGCCTTAGAAGCCTTAGAAATTTCTAATATCTGACTGAGATTATCTGCGTTTAGTGAGACTTTAGATTCATTCAACCTGTGCGTTTAATCTGCCTTCATCGTTATACGACTTGATACGTTGGATACTCGACACGCATTTGTTGACCTCTGTGCTTCTGATAAGAATCTTAGGTTCTGTTGTAGAGCTTTCTGCCGTTTGATGTTATCAAACAATCTGGTTTCTGTCAGTATGGATTCGATCTGCTACTATGAAGGAGTACACCTATGTTTTGCTATATGTACGTTTCACATTCGTTGAATATGTTTCATTATGATCTGCTATGAGTTGAGATATGAGATTTTGGATTTTGTGGAACAAGATCTGTCTGTTTATGAGAATACCTTTGAAAGGTTATATTGAAGACGAGACTATTTGAGAATCTGCAGAGTTAAGCGAATATATCATCCTCATATCTTCTGTAATTCGATACGATCTCATCTGATTTGTCTAATCCAATTCCACGGACGATATATCCATCAAATCCTACCTATTCCCTGTATCTCTTTCGAGAGAATACGATTATCACCTGTTACATTTGGTATGTTATTCTTCTGATTCAGATTCAGTATGGTATGTCTTTTCTGAGGAGGCCGAAACTATTTTGATCAACGAGATAGAGTCATGAGAAACAAGTCTTTCACATTTCTGTTCACAATCCGTCGTGTTTTCCGTTTCGTTTCACTTCAATTTTCGAGGACGAAAATTTTCTTTTTAGAAGGGAAGAGTTGTAAAACTGATGAAGCGAAAAGTGTACCGCTTTTAAGGGGTCATTTAAGCCCTAAATCGTATTTATTTGATCAAATATTGCCCTAAATCGTTCCTTTTGTCATTTTAGGTACTTTTGAGAAGAAATCTGGAAAAGGAAGCATTTTGGACGTTTTTGGAGCATAAAAGTGAAGAAAACGACAAAGTCTCAAAATCTTGCTGGAAGTTACCTTTGACGGCGTCAGGATTAAGCCTGGATGGCGTCATGGCTTGGTAAAAGTGGTGGATGTGAAATTTACTCATGATAAGCCAGAGAAATTGCATGGAAATTCTGACGGCGTCACGCTATAATCTGATCAAGGTCGTCACGTTATAATTTAAAGAGGGACGGCGTCACGTTCATAGTCTGAGGGCGTCAAGCCTTGATAAGCCAGAACGGATTTTTGAGAGCTAAAGAGGGACGACGTCAAGAAGGTCATCCGAGAACCCTAAAAGCGGCGAGGTGACGGCGTCACACTCCATAACGTGACGCCGTCAGATCCAAAAATCTATATATAGTTTTGCAATTCTTTATCATTAGTGTGGAACTTATTGGGGAACTTTGTGTGTGAAAACCCTAGGACGAATTTGGCAGCTCTTTCAAGGCTTTTTGCCTTGAGATCTTCCATGTTACATTGAAGATAAGTTATCAATTAATCATTCAATATGTCTATGTGTTGTTTGATTCTATCTTATTCTTGTCTTTTGTTTAACATGTTAGGCTAGATTTATCTTGTGTTTGCTTAGATCTAATGAAACCTAGCTATTGATTATTGGTTATTAGTGTGTTGTTAGTTGTATTGGATGATTGTTCATCTATGTTAGGCTTAAGAAAACTGGCTAACTTCCTATTCGGTAACTTGCTTGAACGTCTTAGAAACATGAACCAATGCGTACTAAAGGTTTTTATGGTTGTATTTAATGCACAAGCGAATTCTAGTGATCCCATGTTAGGAGCTTCCTAGCCGGCTCGACATAGGAGTGAAGTAGGAGCTTGTAGAGTTGGGGAAGTACGTACGCCACCCCACGAATGGTATTAAGGAATACACCCGTCATCCACGCGACTAATACACACTAATCAACCGGTAAAAGATAGTTAGGGAGTAAGGAAATCTAAGTAAACACATTTCCCTCCACATAAGTTTTCACCAACATTTTCATTTTCTGTTATTTTATTTTATTTGCATTCGTAGTAATTTGGGTTAGTTGACTAACAACTATCCGCCACTCTTAAACCAGATTTTATTGTCATAAATAAAAATAAAGATTTTCACTAGACTATAGAATTTTTTAAACCCAACGAACATATTCCCTTTAAACCGGATTCTATCCTTCTAACCACCTCAATACAACCTACCACTACACTACTATACTACTCCGGTCAGGTACACTGCCTGGTGGGGTTGTAAGCCTCTTGAGATCCCTCGAGAGGTAAAACCTGTTGTAAGGTTGCAAAACCACGCATCAAGTTTTTGGCGCCGCTGCCGGGGAATAGTTATTGTTTAGGTTGAATTTTTATTTTATTAGGTCTACTCACTAGATTCCTTTCTAGTGAGATTTTTATTTTCTTTTTCTAGGATTTTCTTTAGTCTATCTTTTTCTTTGTGTCTTTGTTCGTAAAAGAAATTTCCATTGACTCTTCCGTTCACCATTATGGAGAACGTGAATCCACTACATAATCTACCCCTTCCACTCCAAAATGACATCTTTATGTTCCGTCGACATAATGGTGAATCTTTTTCCGATACATGGACTCATTTCAAATACTTATTAAAAAAGGTCTTTCATCATGGTCTTGACTTATTGTTTCCACTTCAAATCTTTTACACTCGTATCGACCGCCAAACCCAGCAGGAGATTGAAAATATGGAAGATGGGAAAATGTGGGATTATGGTGATGAAGAGGCATGGGAAATCTTTGAGATTCTCGCCCAAAAAAGAAGTGGAACATGTGACCCAAAAAATGCAAGCTTAGACCTATTTGGTATTTGGATAAATCAATCGGAAGGTTTGTTTAGGAATGAGGTGGGTAGAGTTGAGGTACCTAAGTGCATGTCATGGTTAGGCACTACCATAATACAAGATGAACACATAGGTGATCTTAATGAGATGGAGGATATAGTAGAAAACCCAAGCCCACCAAGTACCCCACAAGTCCTACCATCATTCGAGGTTAACACACCGCCCGTGACTTACCCAGAAGAAGTAGAAGAGACTATAGGAACCCCAATAGAGGTAGAACCCTTGGACCAAACACAACTAGATGATATAGGTTTGAATACTTGTAGTCATAACCTTTCTTTTAGTTATATGGAAGTTCCTAGTTATGATGAACCGGAGCCTCAACCAAAACCGTTACCTAATCTTCCATTTTTAGATGTGAATTTAGGAATTGAAAAAGGTCCCGATCCACCCATCAAACCATGTAGTCCGGGTAATGTTAAGATTAAGGTAGTAGACTCTAGGCCATGTGGAGTGGAAGCTAATATAGGAGTGAACCATGACCTTACATACTTACATCACCCATTCATGATTGATCACAAGAAACATTATGGGTTTAAACCGGGTTTATTAGGTCAAGATGGATTCCCAACTAGGAGTCTCTCGAAGTTGATAGAAGATGATCCCTTTTTAGGAGGAAACTCAAAATCACCCATTGACCAAAGTGAACTAGGCAAGGTTATGATGAAAGGAGCACACCCCTTTGAGCATATAATTCATCCACCACTCTTTCCTCGCGTGGCATACTCCTACCGAGCTGGTGTGTATCGCTACTATCACCCGCACTTAATCCTAAGTGTAGGGAAAACCTCTCCTTTATCCATTAAATAAGGGTAGAGTCAGGCTCATGACTCGAACAAAAACAAGCGCTTCTTGGGAGGCAACCCAAGCGTTATTTGTTTTATTTGCTTTGTGTGTTTATTTATTTGTTTGTTTTATTTTATTTGTTTCCGTATGTATGTTTAAATTTTATTATTATTGATTCATGTTCAAAAGTAATTTGTGAAAATGCTTTATTTTGTTTTTAACTTCGTCTTAACTACATATAAAGGTATTTTGCAAAAGTTAAGTGTAAGGGAAATCTAAATCGGTTTATTAGAACACAAATGAACATGAATCATAATAATAATAAATTAACATACATATTAGTATTTGTTTGAGTCAAATGCTTGTATCGAGTCATAATGATGTTTTGCAGGATTTCCAGGAAGTAAGGTATAGGTTTTTACAAAAATTTTCCGGAAACGTAACATGAGAATTCTGTCAGATCATTTCTGACGGCGTCAGGAGTTACAACCTGACGGCGTCAGGTTTAATTTTCTGAAAATTTTTGAAGGTTTTGTTTTCATAAAAAGTTTTTATTAAATCTATAACTTATAATCTCCAGGAATCTGCAAAGTTATCATTCCACAAGCATTATATCCTTATATATAGATTTTATCCCGCCGATGTTATGCAGGTTCTCGTGTTTGTTTTCTCAGGTTTAACAGGTTATTTTGGACAAGGAAATGTTTTTGGATCAAGCTTATGGCGATGCATTAGTCATGGAGCTTCAACATTCTCTTTGGAAGAAGATCTAACCGTGTTACTTCATTATCCACCGAACGAATCAGGGGAGTATTTGATTTCATTCTTTTACTTTATACTTTTACATCTTGTTATTTGAACATTGGGGACAATGTTCATCTTAAGTGTAAGGGGGGGGGGGGGGGTAAAAATACGATTTTTAGAGAATACAATTGCACTTGATTTTTGTTTGTTTAATAGTGGATGTGTAATAAAACTGAGATAAATACCTGTTAGGGTAATTTTAGTGCCAAATTTAAATTTTTTTACAACATATAGGAGTGAAACTTTGATCTTAATGAGCGTCTCACGGATAGGAGTTATATGACTAGCACAAAAACCGTACCACTAAAAAATTTTCCACCCCCAAATATGTGAGGTTCGCCCCTAGAATTGGTAGGAAAAGCATTTATGCTATGATGTGTACCGGTAGCACTTAGATTCTAGAACTTGCGTTAGGACCATTCCAAGGCCACAAGTGAGACTACATTCGTGTAGTTAGATTTACTACATGATAAGAGGCATTAGGATTAACCCATTGTTTTACACCTGTGTTTTTGTTATAATTACATTGGCTACATTGGTCAAGTAATTATCCCACACCCTTTGCGTTGTACTCATTTTTAGTACACGATACCCCTAGTACACCCCTCAGAGCCTATCTTTTCGTTTCTAACTTTAAGCATTTTACTTAAAGGAAGAATTTGTTTACACCCCACTAAAATGTACACCCAAATCGCCTTAGCCTACCTTGTATGCACTCATTTTTAGTGCATTATTGTTACAACATTTGTTTAAACCCAAGTTAATTATCTAATTGATTACATGGTTGCTAAGTCGAGTCATATCCTTGTACATATTGTTTTGGGACGATTGGGACTCATGGGTAAAGTACTAGTGTAATGGAGTAATGGGGAAGATCATCATTTATTACCCCCATATGTGCTAAATATTTTAAAAGTACTCCAAGTTTTTCAATTATCTTAATTCGAGTCATTAGAATAGTTATTTGTAAAGTTATGTAAAAGTTCAAGTGTAAGGGGAATGCAATGCCCGTATGATGTATTATTTTGGATGGTAGGGCAAAAGTGTATGCACAAAAAAAAAAAAAAAAAAAAAAAAAAAAATAAAAAAAATCAAGAAAAATACAAAAAAATGAGAAAAAGAAAAGTAGAAAAAAAACATACGGACTACCATCCCGTTTTATTTTATGTTTATTTTATGTTTTTGTTATTTTCTTTCATTAGCTTAAGATTGAGTCGAGTCTTGGCTTAGCAACATTGTATAGTACGTGTAATTGATCAAGATCTTTAACTCACCACCAGTAAAATATCCTTTATCCAACAAAACCGTGTTTTCCTTTTCCCTACACCTAACATTATAACCCATTTAAAAGCCCTCTTTGATAGTTTATCTTAGGTGCTTACGCCTCGTGGAGGAGGTTTTTGATCCTTTCCCAAGCCTATGGTAATCTATTTGCTATGACAGGTAGTGAGAGATATTATCCGTTTTCATTTATGAGATTTATTTTGATGACACTTGAGAGATGTGAGTATCTAAACACTACTTGTGAGGTGCTAGTTTATAATCTCCGTGCTTATTATGATTAAAGTGGAACGAATATTTGTTGTAATTACTTTTATGTTAGCATTAAATGACCCCTAACTTGTATTTTGATTAGAATAAAAGCGCATTTGCTTGAGGACAAGCAAATCTCAAGTGTAAGGGTATTTGATGAAGCGAAAAGTGTACCGCTTTTAAGGGGTCATTTAAGCCCTAAATCGTATTTATTTGATCAACTATTGCCCTAAATCGTTCCTTTTGTCATTTTAGGTACTTTTGAGAAGAAATCTGGAAAAGGAAGCATTTTGGACGTTTTTGGAGCATAAAAGTGAAGAAAACAACAAAGTCTCAAAATCTTGCTGGAAGTTACCTTTGACGGCGTCAGGATTAACCCTGGACGGCGTCATGGCTTGGCAAAAGTGGTGGATGTGAAATTTACTCATGATAAGTCAGAGAAATTGCATGGAAATTCTGACGGCGTCACGCTTTAATCTGATCAAGGTCGTCACGTTATAATTTAAAGAGGGACGGCGTCACGTTCATAGTCTGAGGGCGTCAAGCCTTGATAAGCCAGAACGGATTTTTGAGAGCTAAAGAGGGACGGCGTCAAGAAGGTCATCCGAGAACCCTAAAAGCGGCGAGGTGACGGCGTCACACTCCATAACGTGACGCCGTCAGATCCAAAAATCTATATATAGTTTTGCAATTCTTTGTCATTAGTGTGGAACTTATTGGGGAACTTTGTGTGTGAAAACCCTAGGACGAATTTGGCAGCTCTTTCAAGGCTTTTTGCCTTGAGATCTTCCATGTTACATTGAAGATAAGTTATCAATTAATCATTCAATATGTCTATGTGTTGTTTGATTCTATCTTATTCTTGTCTTTTGTTTAACATGTTAGGCTAGATTTATCTTGTGTTTGCTTAGATCTAATGAAACCTAGCTATTGATTATTGGTTATTAGTGTGTTGTTAGTTGTATTGGATGATTATTCATCTATGTTAGGCTTAAGAAAACTGGCTAACTTCCTATTCGGTAACTTGCTTGAACGTCTTAAGAAACATGAACCAATGCGTACTAAAGGTTTTTATGGTTGTATTTAATGCACAAGCGAATTCTAGTGATCCCATGTTAGGAGCTTCCTAGCCGGCTCGACATAGGAGTGAAGTAGGAGCTTGTAGAGTTGGGGAAGTACGTACGCCACCCCACGAATGGTATTAAGGAATACACCCGTCATCCACGCGACTAATACACACTAATCAATCGGTAAAAGATAGTTAGGGAGTAAGGAAATCTAAGTAAACACATTTCCCTCCACATAAGTTTTCACCAACATTTTCATTTTCTGTTATTTTATTTTATTTGCATTCGTAGTAATTTGGGTTACTTGACTAGCAACTAATTCCGCCCACTATTTCAAACCCGAGATTTTACTTGCTTTCATAAAAAATATAAAAACATAAAAAGAATCTTCTCTCACCCTTAGACCTATTAGAGTAGTTTTTCATACCTAATGAACACTATTCCCTGTGGAGAACGATCAATCCCCCGTACTTACCACTACACTATACTACATCGGTCAGGTACACTGCCTGGTGGGGTTGTAAGCCTCTTGAGATCCCTCGAGAGGTAAAACCTGTTGTAAGGTCGCAAAACCACGCATCAAAAACCCAGAATTTCTGAACATGTAAAATACCCAAAATACCCTTCAATCAAAAACTTATGAAAGAACGGATAATAATTATAACCTAAGTTTAATAAAAATGGTACACGTTTTGTACACATCACACAAGGGCCGAATAGATATAAACTTTGTACACAACTTATATCGCACGATAACCATGTTAAAGGAACCTAATACACTTTATTATTTTGTACACAACATTTCCTAAGCTATGTTCAACATGATTTTGAAATTAAGGTAAGTTGATGATTGTCATTTAATCTAATCAATTACTCCCTAACTTTCAACCCTCACCCCTAATTTATCTCCACATTTTGTTTAGTGAATCGTATATCATCCCATTTAAACCGAATCAAAGAATAAACAATTTGATATAACTGATTGCATGTTTCCTTTTCACCTCCACACGTTCTGATATAACAGTATTATACTCCCTCCATCCTCCTCTCTATACCGAAGCAAGAAACACATCCAGTATATTTGTTTTCTTCTTTAAAAAAAACCCGAAATACAAAACCTTAAAACCTAAAAAAAAAAAAAAAAGATAAACGACGGCAACCCTTTTTCTTTGTCCCATTTTTCTGCTCGAATCAAGATAGTGCAAAGGAGGGTGTGGTGGTGTGATCATGTCGACATTGCTGGTTCAAAAGGTGGACGTAAACGTGGGTGATCTTGGGTGTCTTGCTGTTCGACTAGAGCTTGGTCGTGGTGAAACTTTGGTTCGACAAAAGGGTGAGAAGTCGTGGGATTAATCCGATTCGTCGGCGAAGGATTACTGTTTTGGTGGGCTGGTATTCGACCCTGGTTCCCTTCTTTGCTTCGACACGCATCAGGGGTATGGTATTCGGAAACCTTGTTCCATTCTTTTATTTATTCGATCATCATTATTCTGTCTTCGTTACCGACCTAGGAATTCACATGAAAACACAATCATACTGCCACGTAAAATAACGAGAACCTAACATGGTCATTCGACTAAACATGACATGTATACTCGGCTCTTTGATTAATCTTTGTTCGACTTTAAACTTGGTATAAAAGACTATACACGTGATCGATTGGTAAGACATAAAACATGTTGGATAACTTATAAAAATCATCTAAATTTATATACATATGAATCGAATGGTTTTGTGATATCATAAGGGTTAAACCCGAATGGATTTTGAAAACGTATGATGTCATGCGACTCGTTTTGGGATCGAATGAGTCAAGGGTTTTTTATCTATATTTTTTTGACAAAAAGCTTGGAATAAAACCAAAGTGAAGATGAAGCATGCATATATTAGTCCTTGTTTCCGTTTCGAAGTATAAAAATCTGTTTGATATATATGAGCGTGATCAAATAACCTGCTGGGAAGTGGTATGCATGGTGATGTGTGTATGGTGTCGGTCTTGTTTCCGTTTTATTATCAAGTTTCGAATCTTGTCTGTTGACGCTCACTTAACCTTTAAATGTATGACTTAAATACTAGTAACCAATATAAAGGGAAAAAGATGGGACTTGTTCATGCATGGGTAATATGGTATTAATATGAGTGTGCATTCAAGCGTGTGCTTATATATAATACTAGTGTAACATCAATTTGTTGTAGATGATAAGAATAACTAAGTTACGTACTACATAAAATGAGGAAAAGAGAACTTATACGCCACTTTGTAAACTGATCTATTTGTGCCTCGTTATAACATATGTTGGTCGTCGCGGCCTAAGATTAATGTCAAGGATACGTTAATAAATTATGAACGACGGGGTCTAAAATTATTATCTTAATATAAAATTAGAGTATGAACCTTAAAATAATTTTATTTGACATTTTTAATATTTAATTTTGATAATTTACATTTTGATCCTAAACTTTACTAAATTGGCATAATTAACTCTAAACTACTATAATTGGCTATTTTAACCTTAAATATTATTAATCGTCCATTATAACCTTAAAGAATTAAATTACTAAATCAAGAAATTACTAAAGGTGGGAAGCCGACTAAAATGAGTAATCTGATTTAAGATAAGTTATTAATAATAAGACGACCATGAATTCGTGTAGATTCGCTGAAGAAGGAGTTTGCTTCCGGTCCTTATGTTTTCTGTTATGTTTGCACTTGCGGTCTAAGGTACAGATATTCTGACCTTTCTTTTAAGGTTTCTCATGATCTCTTTTACACTTTGATCTGTTAGTTTCTGATATGATGCCATTGCTATGATCCCTTCATTTTGAACCATTGTTATGATCTTTGACATGAACCTTATTATGAACCTTTGCTATGATTTCTGAAACATCGGATATGAACCTCTGATATGAACCATATGATATGAACCTTTTGATATGACACTATGATGTATGATATGTTATCTGATTTCCCAGTTTGATACCCGAGCCAAAATCTGTTTCCCTAGCCATGAAGGTAACATGGCCGTGTCATTGATGCACCAATGGCATGACTCTAGTGTGGTTGAGTGATGTTCCACACCATCCCTTATCTGTTATTTGTTATGGCCACTATGATTATGATTTGTCTGCAGGGGCGTATGGATGCATCCTAGATCTATTATCTGTATCTGTATCTGGTGACTGGTGCATGTGTCCAATACACGCCTTTCACATATATGAGAGGTCGCTCCTCTATGGTTACTTATGGTTACTTATGGATTATGATGATTTGATATGATATGATATGTTCTGGGCTCGTGGTGGATTACTGTCCTATACCTTACACTTTATCCTTTTATGTTATTCATACCTTATGATATTATCCCCAATGCACCATATATTACTTCTGTTTCATTATCATTACTTCGTTTGTATATATCTGTTCACTGGGCTTTTTAAGCTCAGCCGCATTTCTTTTCACCGCGGCAGGTCTTTTAGAGGGAAGCTGGGATATGAGTGAAGAGTGCATAAGAGCTTAGTGGACTTCACTTTGATAGCTATATTCTGGATTAGAGATGCTTAGAAGTATTTACATTTTCAGACTTAGTATTTTTTAGTTGTTCCATTGTAACCTTGAAATTCAGATTTTTCCTTTGTAACCTTTGTGATTCTTTTGTATTACTTATGTTGTATGTCTGCATATGCTTTGATATGTCACCATAATGTAGTGCTTCTACCCGTATCGGGTTGGGGTGTTACATCCCCAACAACAGCGCCAAAAACTTGATGTAGGATTTCTGACCAATTTTTAATATTTATAAGTTCTCGTCTACCTATGGTCTACCTAACGCACTAAAGGGCAGTGTACCCGGTCGTGTGTAGTGTAGTATTCGGTAAAGCCGAGGTCATCCCAAGAGCTATGCGTGTGGATCTAATTTAAGTTCTAGTGTCATTGGTTTTAAAGGGGGTTTTATGGTTTGATTAATTAAACTAAAGAAATGAAAGTAAAAACAAAGCAAATAAACTTGGAAAGATATCAATAGGGAGAAATGTGCTAGCCTAGTTACTAATCTTGTTAAGCTATGATTACGTTTTCTAATTAATGTTTTCTCTCGCTCCACTTGGGGGTTTAAGTCACTAGGCTCAGTTGGTCAATTCGTCTACTGCTATCTTTCGTAATGTCCTATTCCGTAACTTAATGATTACAAGAGTTCGTGGGTTTACGAAATGGAAGAGTCATTAAGTTCCGCTACGATCTAAGACTTATTCAACGGAACCCGGCCTTTCAAATCTTAGGTTCCCCCTAACTTCTTAAGCTTTTCAATTTGGAAGGTACTCTTTTAGTATAATTCGCACGCAAGGTAGTGGTCGTCCTATGGTCAATTCTTACCACTACTCGCAACCTGATTCACTAGGGTCCGATGGTCAATTCTCCTAGCTTCCTAGATACTACCTAAACTTCCACGCAACCAAAAAAAGGGTGTCCCGAAATAAACAAAGAAAGTATACATATAAAGCGATAAAGAATGAGAAAACTATATCATAACATTAATAGTTTCATAACTAGGCTTTCACCAAAGGTGTTTGGCCTCTCAAATTAAAGCATGCAGAAAATTCAATGTTTAACATCATGAATAAAGACATGGAATTAAATACAATAAAGTAATATGAAATACTAAAACTTATGTAGTGATTAACGTGAATTCTCCTTTGGAAATGACTTGTATGCTGCTGGAAATCATCCTCCATGAAGCCCTTAATCGTCTCTGGTTTTTGTGTGTTGAGAGGATATGGAAAAATGCGGAATTAGGGCTTGTATTTATAGCCTCGAGTAAGTTACGGCGAAACCGCTAGGGTTAGTTACGGCGTAACCTAAAGATAGTTTACAAACGTAGAACCCTCGTTAACGGTTTTACGCCGTAACATTGTAATTGGTTACGTCGTAACTTCTTTGGACCACGAAAATCTTCTAAGTCCTGGAAACATATATACGGCGTAACCTTAGAAGGAGTTACACCGTAACCTTGGTCAGCATTGACTTTGGTCTTTTTAACACCCCCAAAATATCGCAGCGGAATGTAATATCATTGGGGTGCTACTTATTAGTACAACAGTCATAATCATATAAAACGACTCTAAATGAGACGTTTTTAAAAGTTTATTATTCGATCATAATAAAATATCAGAGTTAAAAGAGGTCACAAGTAATTTTAGAAAACATAATGTATTAACATAAAAGTTTTCGAGAGTTTATCGAATGATAACACAATGCAAGCCATCAAAACAATCTCCGTGCGACTTCGTGCTTGCCAAATACCTTAAAACCTGAGATAAAACATGCTAAAAAGTCAACACAAAGGTTGAGTGAAATTCATAGGTTTATAAATAAATAATGGAACACAAGATTTCAAGTTAAAATAATAATTGCAATGAATACAATTATCGGTAAATAATAATTATTGCTTTAAGCTCGTGACACTCAAATTGACTAAAGGTTCATAGAATGAACCAATCCCCCGAAAGGTAAATTGCTATTTTACCTAAATTTCAAATATAGTGCGTTCGTTTGTCTATCCGATCAACACAAACGGGATTCGTCAATCCCAATAGGCCTATTCACAATATTCGCGTTCACTCGCAAGTGATTAATGGTTCATGATTCATTAGGGTATTATTTTGCCAATATCGGTACTTGAGCAATAATATGTTCTGATAAGCATATAGTTTAAAGCACTTGTGTCCAAATTATAAAATAGCATGTATCTCCCCCAATGGGTTTATAAACAGTTTAAAGAGTTAAAGTGGGGCTATGAACTCACCAAGAGCCAAGTGAACATTCAAAGTGAATGCAGTGATCAATAAACCGCAAGTGTCCTACGAGCAACCTAGACATATACGCATGTCTAAGAATCTAAATAATAAGGTAAGTATGTCTATATGCCTTATATATTATTATTTCAATTATGCTTGGTACATAATATATAAATCAGTGTCAAGACAAGTCATAAGGGTTTGATTAAGTCCAATGGTTCAAATTAAGTCAAAAGGGTTCAAATTACTTCAAAAGTTCAAATTAAGTCAAAGAGTTCAAAATATATTAAATGGTTCAAAATCAAATTTAAGGGTTCCAAATATGTGTCAATAGTTCAAATTAGTCGTTCTTAAGTTTCTTTAGTCTATGAAAGGATTTACGGGTCTATTTCCGATAGTGGGTCCTACCACTTCGGTTTTTTTATGTAAAAATGGTCAAGTAGTGTTATTTTCCAAGTTTCTAATAGTCCAATGGTCCATTTTTACAAGTTAATAACCTTTTACACATTTTAAGTATATAACTGTTAGAAATTTTATATACATGTCTCTCTTTAAAAATTCATTACTCGTAAACCGTAAGTCGAAAAATTATGTTCTTTATATCGTCGGAAAGGTATTGGAGTGTAATAACTATATTTATGAGTCCCACTGACTCAAAAGTTACTTAACAGTAGTGAAATTACCCATTTACCCTTAACTACCCAGTTCTGATTTTATCAACACCACAACAGTCCCGGGAAAAATGCGATATCTACAGATCTACAAGCCCGATTAGCCCCATTTTGTGACCAAGTTTAAGTTAAGATGTTAGCTTCAACTTTTATGTTTTGAGAAATAGTTGGCTATATAAAAAAAAATGACTTTTATAGGTTGCAAATCTGTTACACAGAATTTGACATGTTTCATGAAATCATTTTTAGTTTAATCATCGTAATGAGTTATTCAATTAAATACCTGGAAAAACGACCGTAAGACACTGATATATAACCGTATATTTTTAGTTAAGGTCCAAAGTCCACTGATAAAATCATTTTATTCTGTTTTTACCCCTGGTCAGAAAGTAGTTTTGCATGTCTAGTCCTTATTAGGTTTTCTAGTGATCTAGCATATGTACCTAGTATAACCATGCATAATAAACATATTGAACATATAAAATACATAGAAAATAAGTATTTACAGAAGTGAAATGAAAATGGAGGTGGTTTCTTACAAGAGTGTAAAGGAACACAAGATTTCATGAGATTTATGTGCTGTTTGAGTGTAATAAATCAAGAACAAGACTAGGTGTTGGCCCCTTTACACGATTAGAATTAACTAGAAAGTTAATCTATTGGTGTTAATGACTAATACAATGTTTAAGGATTATTCTAACAGTTATAAAACGTGAATGTAAAAACAACAATATTTTTCAACGTTTAAATTCTTATTAGAAATAATTCCAAGAATCTATACCCAAGTGTTTTGCGGAACAAACACTTGGGATTGAATAGACAAGGGTATGGGGTGTCTCCTATCGAAACTCAAGTTTTGCTTGAGTGGTAACAATATACCCACTGAGCTATCTCAGTGAGTTGTATACTCTTTGTAGGAGAGAAGTTTCTTTGTAAAAGTTCAAGACTTTAATTATACAAAGCACACCTTAACTTCTCTCACAGTTGCTCTATTTATACACAAGTATTCTAAGTATAAGTGATTAAATATAATACAAGTTGTTGAGGTTGCGTGTCTGACAATTACAAATAGTAATTGTTATTTCCAAGAACCAATAGGAAAAGGCTAAATAAGTCTTTGGGAGTTGTTGGCTGACACTCCATGACTTTTAGCCGCAATAGGGAAGGTTGAGTCTGACAAGAGAAGAGTGTTGGGTTTACACTCTTATCTTCTCAGATCTTTTCCCTATTGTTCCCGCCTTTTCTTCAGGCGTTGGTTCCTCAGTCATTCAATCACTTTGTTGGTTGAGGAGACTGGGGTTCAGTGAGCTCTTATCCAATACTCACTGAATCCATCATTTCTTCTTTGGCTTAAGTCCTACTCAGGGAGTACCGCCTTCCTGAGTAGTGAATCCTTCTTCTTGAATTCGCCTTAAGCATCCTGAAGATGACTCACTGAGAGGCTGTTCTCTCAGTGACTTGAATTGTTCTCGGTTTAAGTTAACACTTAGTTAATTTGTGTCCAAATCATGTTCGAAGCATTCTTGGGTTTTACATGACCCAACAATCTCCCCCTATTTGGATATAAATTATTCCTAAGTGTTTTTTTTTTGATCAGATATGAGTGAGCTAATGACTTCTGCTCATACTGAATGTACTAGAATGTAAATAAGGACACTGAAATAATAAAAACATCATCTTATTAATATCATTTACAAGTCCTAACAAAACTAAGTACAAAAAGGATAGTTTTGGGTATTCAGGCAGGTCATCAGTTCAACTTGATTCCAAGGGCTTCAAGCTTGGGCTTCTTCGACTGCAGCTCATGTTGGTCAGGATGTTCATTGATTTTTCTTTTCAGGTCATGACAAAACCTCACATTCTCAGGACTCTTGAGTGGAGAGGCCATCATTAGAAATCCTAGCATAGCTTTGATCCCTGATAGATCTATATCACTCCACCTCTAGAAGGCTTTGTCACCAAATTCATCAATGAAGAACAACCCTCTTTCAGGCTGTTCAATGACCATATTGTTTCTGAAAGGAACACCTTCAGGGAGAGCCCTATTGCAGTCAAGACCAGGAATCTTGATCTCAGGCTCAGTTTCAATCTTCTTTCTTTTCCTTGAAGAAGACTGAGAGGAAGCAGGTTGTGCAGATTCAGGGAGAAGAGATTGAATGCCAAGTTCCTGAGGTGCTGCTGCCAATCTTTCATACCTCAGACTCAATGACTTCATCAGATTAGGGACTACAACATTTGATTTCTTTGCTATTAATGGACCCAACTCGTCCAATTCAGTGATCCCAAAGTCAGCGAATCTGAAAGGTGAGTGAACATCAAAGTTTCTCTTATCAGCACCTCTGTAGACAGTGACAACGGCAGGATTGGTGTTTCTTTGAATATGAACATCAGTGATTGGTTCTGGCTTCAACCTTTCGGTCATATACCACTGATATTTCTTAATCTTATTCTGCCTGATCTCTTCAGCCCGTTTGGCTCTTTCCTCCCTTTTCTGCCTGAGAGTGGTCATCTCCTCAGACTGAGCTTTCACAAAGGTCATACCACCTTTTCTTCCTGAGAGATCCTTAGCCTCAAGACCAATTTTCTCAGCCTCCTCATGAACAACCTTGATTAAGGCAGACTTGCTTGCCTTCTCCTCTTCCTTCAACTTCTTCTTTGCCTCCTCTTCCTGAAGATAAGTACTGAGTTCATCAGCTGAGAAGTGGTAAAGAACTCCATCAATTTCATATGGGATCCTGAGTGGTGATTCAGGATCCTTTGCAACCGTGATAGGTGCTGGTTGAGGCTCAGGCTCAGTGAGAATGCCTTTGCCTTTATCTTGATGGGAGGAAGAGGCTTCCTCAGTGTGAGAAGGAATCTCCCCCTCAGTGTGAGAAGGAGGTAGTTGGCTTTGGCTTGAGACTCCAGTGTCTTTCTCCCCCTCAACTGTTGCTTGAGCCATGGTGATAGCAAGAGTTGGAGTCACTGGAGCGGTAGGACCTTTGAAGGCCTGATAGATCTCAGTCATCATTGATTTGATGTCCGAGGTGTCTTTTTGAAGACTTGAGATCTGATCTGCCAGAGAAGCCTGAGAAGCCTCGATGCCTGACATCCTTGACCCAAGAGACCATGCCAAGGATGTTGAAGATTGTGCCCAAGTACTAAGATGTTTTTCCTGATGACCCATGGAAGTTCTGAGTGAGTCCAAGGAGGTAGTAAGACCCTGAAGATTAGAATCCTTCAGTAAGCTGAAGAGATCATGGATTTCAGCTGACTGCTTCTGATAAGTCTCAGCAGCTTGAAGGATCTTTTCAGTGAGTATGGGGTCATCTTTAACAGCTGACTGAATAGTACCAAGGCTTTTGGTGATGCCTTCAAGAGAAAGATTGAACTTCTGGAAATGAAGATCAATAGCTGTCAGGGAATGTTTGGTGTCTGATTGGATTTCGATCACATCTTCATGAAAACTTTCAACATCTGCCTTCAGGTTGGCATAGTGAACAGCTGCTTCAGTGTGTTGATCAAACATCTCATCAGTGAGACCAGTGAAAAGAGCATTGTTGGTCTTCAGTAGGAATTTGACCAACTTTCTTTCAGTGAGGGGAAGAGAGTTATCATACTTCTGGAGAATGTCAGTAGATGAATCAGAAGATTGAGAGCCTGACTCTTCACTCTGGCTTGGAGAGGGCTGATGTGATGGTTCAGGTTGTTCAGGTTGTACATCAGTTTCCATATCCTCTCCTGCCTCAAAAATTTCTTCTTCACTCTCTTCCCTGAGCTCTTCATCAGACTCCATAAAGGCCTGATAGTCCCCCATGGACTCAATACCCAAAAAATCAACCGGCTCCTCTTTATAAAAAGATTTACCTTCGGTTTGGTCAGGTCCTGACCCCTTTGTCATAATAACTGAGTGGGTTGTCTCAGCCTGACTAGCCATAATAACTGGGGTAACACCAGCCTGGCTTTTGGGGGCAGTTCCTGAAAGACTGGATCCGCCTGAGGGGTTGATGGGTTCCATATCAGCGGGTTGTTTCTTTCCCTCTGAGTCTTTGTCCCCCTTAGCACCTTCAACTACTGATGGGTGCTTTCCAGTAGTATCACTAGGTACTGATTGTGAAGATTTGTGAACCCCCTTCCCATCAGGATTGTGCTGTCCTTTAGGGGATTTAGGGTCCTTTTCTCCCTGAGATCCTGAGGGTGATTTCTCAGGAACGTTAACGGGATGTGAGTGTTTGTGGGTTCCCTTCTCAGTAAGGTAGTGCTGCCTTACCGAGGATTTAGAACCCTTTCCTCCCTTGGGAACTGATTGTTTTTTGACAGCTCCTTCACCGGGATGTGAGGGGGTGTGGGTCCTCTTCCCAGTAGGGTGGTGCTGCCCTACCGAGGGTTCAGGACCCTTTTCTCCCTTGGGCACTGATTGTGATTTATCAGTACCTTCATCGGGATGTGAGGGGGGAATGCTTCCTGATCCTTCTGACTTGTTTATGTCAGTTGGACCATGTGGAATGGGTGTGCCCGAGGTCACTGAGGATGATTGCTCAGTGACTTCCGTTGGCCTTTGTTTTGAGGTCAAGATGGTCTCAGAAATGGGTGTCTCAGAGGTCTCGGCCTTTTTCAACCTCTTTTTGAGGTTGAGTTGGTTTTAAGGATCAGTCTCAGTGGCGAGTGGCTTGGGTCTAACCACCTGGCTGGACTGACCCTTCTTAGTCTTCTTCACCTTTTTGGTCGGTGAAGGAACTGGAGAGATAGCGTCATTACCCTGAATGACTGATTGCATGTATTCAGTCAGGGCAATATGTGTAACCTCACTGATGCTACTAGTGAAGTTTGACTTGTGCAGTGCCTCAGGCTTCGTGCCTTCTGCATCAGTCCTCACATAGTCAGAACCGAGTAGGTCCTGAAGCACACAGGAAACAAATCTAGGATAGGACATGTGCCTTTGCCTATGTTTTCCTGAGAGCTTAGCAACGAGGTCTCGGAAGATTATTCCTCCGATGTCTATTTTTGTACCCTCAAGGAGACTGAACAACATCAATTGTTGTGATGAGTTCAACTGTTCCGTAGAGGATTTGTTTCCACCCAGGACCTGAATGACAAATGTCATCAGTATCCTCCAAATAGGGTGGAACCATGTTTTGACTACTGGAGCCTTTTCCAGTAAGCCTCCCACAGACATTCCTGGACGTCTGGGGTCATGGGGTGCAAGAAAGATCAGTTCATTCTTTATGTCCTGATCAGTAGGGTTGGGAGAAAAGGCTTCAGCAAAGTCAAGGCCTGTGGCTTTGATGAATGCTGAGTAGTCAAAGGAGAGGGTTCTACTCCCATTCATCACCGTGAAGGTGATGATTGACTCTTTGGTGTCTTTGGGGCTGATTGCCACAGCCGTACACCAGAATTCCCTCAAATAGTCATGATAGATGACTGAGGGGGTATGGGTGAAAGACTTTGCAAGAAAACAATTACGAAGATATTTCATAACGTTCTTGTAGGCTGGGTAGATTTGTGGATATGAGAAATTTCCCACCACATTATTTTTGGTTAGGTCTACACCCTCCATTGTGAAATCCACGTTGGGGGCATATTTCACAGCTTTAGAAGAAGCCATTTATGGGCAAGTCTGGGTTTGACTAAGGTTAAAGGGGTTCTAAAGCTTAAGAATGCACACACAATTTGTTTTTGAGAATAAAAAATGGCAGAGTTTTGCTTAAAATTCTATAAAAACGTGTGTATGTATTCGTCTGGTTGGGGTATTTATAGGAAAGAGGAGATGGGGGTGTTTTGGTCATTTGAGCAAATCGTTATTTATTCAAAAAAATTATTTGGAAATTGATTTGAATAATAAGTTTTGGGATCCGCATTTAATGCCAACACTCCACTTTCCTGGTTTAGCGCAACAGTCGAGGTGAACAGTTGAGCAGTTCTGCAAAAGTGCAACTTGCAGAGATGAGTCATCACATATTTGAAATGTGATTGGAGAGGCATTTAATGCCAAGTGGGAATGTGGTGGCCCATAGGTGGAAGCCAGAAAGGCTAAAAAGAACAAATATTCTTGAATTAAATATGTGTTCAGTTACCAACCTCGGACATTTACTAACTAGATACTTAGAGCATTTAAGTTAGTATTTAATGTCCTTTTCAGGGTCCTGAATGACTTTTCATTCAGTGATTGGTTTTCAGGGACTTGGGTTTAGTCACTGATGATTCAGGAATGAGGATTGATTCCTGAGACAAGGATTCAGGAACTTGGGTTTAGTTCCTGAGGATGATGATTCAGTGAGATGTTTTCACTGATATACATATTGAGTCAGGGACCAGAGATGTTAAGAATTTACACTTTTGTTGGGGAAAAAAAAATTAGTCAGTGGACTGATTCTCTATATCCAACATTCCTAATTCAGCTTTCAGTCTTGTGAAGGTTGGTTCATCCAAAGGTTTGGTGAAGATATCAGCTAACTGATATTCAGTAGGAATGAAGTGTAATTCAATGTCACCATTTATGACATGGTCCCTGATGAAGTGATATCTGATATCAATATGTTTTGTTCTCTGATGAAGAACAGGGTTGTTAGAGATTGCAATTGCACTTGTGTTGTCACAAAAGATGGGTACCATCTTGTACTG
Source organism: Artemisia tridentata subsp. tridentata (assembly GCA_021014915.2). Taxonomy (NCBI): domain Eukaryota; kingdom Viridiplantae; phylum Streptophyta; class Magnoliopsida; order Asterales; family Asteraceae; genus Artemisia; species Artemisia tridentata. The sequence goes on from CP139504.1 coordinate 252,088,124, forward strand.
AATTCCATAGTCACTGAGTTGACTTTTCATCCAGAGTACATTTGCACAGCAACTAGCTGCAGCAACATATTCAGCCTCAGCTGAGGATAGGGCAACTGATTGTTGCTTCTTAGCACTCCAACAGACTAATTTCCCACCTAGAATTTGGCAGGAGCCTGATGTGCTTTTTCTATCCATGTTGCATCCAGCATAGTCAGAGTCTGAGTATCCTTTGAGATCAAGTCTTGAGCACTTTGGATAGTATAATCCAAGGTTAGGAGTGCCCTTCAGGTACCTGAATATCCTTTTCACAGCAGTGACATGAGATTCTCTTGGGTTAGATTGATATCTGGCACATAGACATACTGAGAATTGGATATCAGGCCTTGATGCAAGTAGATACATCAGTGATCCTATCATTCCTCTAAAGAGAGTTTGATTGACTGGTTTACCAGTTAGGTCAGGACCAAGGTTGTTTGGGGGAGCCATGGGAGTTTTGACTGAGGCACAGTCACTGAGATCATACTTCTTCAGTAGATTCTTTACATACTTCTCTTGACTGATAGTGGTTCCTCTATCAGTCTGCTTGATCTGAAGACCAAGAAAGTATGTCAGTTCCCCCATCATGCTCATTTCAAACTTCTTTGCCATTAGTTTTTCAAATTGTTTGCAAAGTTTGAAACTTGTTGAGCCAAAGATGATGTCATCAACATACACTTGTACTAGTATGACATCATTATTTGTCTTATAGATAAACAATGTGTTGTCTATCTTGCCTCTGACAAATTTGTTTTGGATTAAGAAGGCTGAGAGAGTCTCATACCATGCCCTGGGAGCTTGCTTTAGTCCATAAAGGGCTTTGTTAAGCTTATAGACATGATCAGGAGACTCATGGCTTTCAAATCCAGGAGGTTGCTCAACATAAACTTCTTCTTTCAGTGATCCATTTAAGAATGCACTTTTGACATCCATTTGGTACACCTTGAAGTTCATGTATGTAGCAAAAGCAAGGAAGATCCTGATGGCTTCCATCCTTGCTACTGGTGCAAATGTTTCTTCATAGTCAATGCCTTCTTGTTGATTATAGCCTTTGGCTACAAGTCTGGCTTTGTTTTTAATGACTATGCCATTTTCATCAGTTTTGTTTTTGAATACCCATTTCATGCCAATGACTGAGACATTCTCAGGACATTTGACCAAGGTCATTACCTTGTTTCTGTCAAACTGTTCTAGTTCATCATGCATGGCCTGAACCCAACTTGGATGTTTAAGTGCTTCTTTAACACTTTTGGGTTCAATTGTGGAAATGAAGTCCACAAATAGGCATTCGTTGGATGAGGCTGCTCTCAGTTCAGCAGCCATGCTTCTTGTAAGCATGCCTTCAGAAGGCTCACCAATGATATTGACAAGTTCTATATCCTGAGATCTGGTCCAACTATCCTGAGGCCTTGGGAGTGGGTTAGAACTTGTAGAAGCCTGATGGGTATGATCAGGATTGGACACAAGATTTCCATTTTCTTGTGTGTCTAAGTGGGTTGTGTCATCACTGAGATTGTTTGGGTCCTGAGTATTTTGTTCAGACTAAAGGATATCATCAGTTCTTGTATGTGCTTCAACAAACTCAGTGATGGTTGGGTTTGGTAGGTTGTGAGGGATAATGTAGTAGGAGAGGTTAGCATCATCTTGATACTGGGTAGAAGAATTGTTTTCAGACAGATATTCATCAGGAGGATATCTAGAAGAATTATCAATTCCTATTTCTTCTACTGAGGCAGTTGAGAACCTGATTGTATCAGTGCTCTCATCAAAGGTAACATGAAATGTTTCCTCAGTCTGCTGTCTCCTTGTGTTGAACACTTTGAAGGCTTTTGAGACAAGTGAGTATCCTAGGAAGTATCCATCATCAGCTTTTGCATCAAATTTTCCTAGGTGATCCTTGTGATTATGAATAAACACAGGACACCCAAAGACATGAAAGTAGCTGATGTCAGGGATTCTTCCTTTGAATAACTCATATGGGGTTTTCCCATGTCTCTTGACAATTATGGATCTGTTTTGTGTATAACAGGCAGTTTTGACTGCTTCAGTCCAAAAATGGTTGGAAAGGACTGATCCACATAGCATTGTCCTGGCAGCTTCAATGAGTGTTCTGTTTTTCCTTTCAGCAACACCATTTTGTTCAGGTGTGTATGGAGAGGAAAAGTTTTGGGAAATACCTTTCTCATCACAGAAACATTCAAGTTCATTATTTTTGAACTCAGTCCCATTGTCAGTTCTAATTTGTTTGACCTTAATGTCATTTTGATTTTCAATGTTCCTGACAAAGGACATGATTGTTTCAGCTGCCTGACTCTTTTTGATCAGGAAGAATACCCAGGTGTATCTTGAGTATTCATCCACTATGACCAGAGTATACTTCTCATGGTTAATAGACCTTGGACTGACAGGTCCAAATAGATCCATATGAAGAAGATGTAGGCAGTTCCTGATGGAAAAGTTGGTTTTGGTTTTAAAGGATGCTCTGTGATGTTTACCTTTTTCACAAGCTGAGCATGGTTTATCCTTAGAAAACACAAGTGATGGCAAGCCAAGGACTTTGTTTTGTTTTACAAGATTGTTAATGTTCTTAAAGTTCAGGTGGGTTAGTCTCTTATGCCAAAGCCAGTTGAGTGCATCAGTGGCCTTAGCAAAGAGACATGTTCCATCCTGAGTTAGACTTGACATGTCTAATACATAAACATCTTGTCTCCTTGGTGCAATGAGGACAATTTCCTTATTTGCATTGAAGATGGTTCCTTGCTTATCATTAAACTGAACTATGTACTTAGCATCACATAGTTGACTGACACTGATCAGATTATACTTAAGACCATTTACATATGCTATCCTAGTAAAGACAATACCATTGCAGTTAACTGAACCATAACCTTCAGTGAGACATGATGAATTGTCAGCAAATATCACTTTGGGTCCTGGTTCTTCCACATATTTGTGCAGACACTCCTTAACACCAGTCATGCTCCTTGAACATCCACTATCTAGATGCCAAACAGGATTCCTAGCATGTTTCTGCACAAATAGTAAACTAGGTCAGTTCTTTCTAGGACTCCATTTCATGGAGGGTTTGGTATTGTAGGTCCTTATGAAGGTATTAATTGATTCATGGTCAGTGGTTGAGTGGACTGAGCTACCACATGTTTTGCATTTGGTAGTAGGGTTAGCCTCAGTAGTCTGAGAGGATTGCTTCAATCTTCTTTTTGACTGAATGACCTTGTCTTTTCCTGAGGATTTCTGAGTGGAGCTTCCACTAGATTCACCATGTTTGTCATATTGACAATCGTCAGGATGGTGGTCATTAAATCCACACAAAGGGCAGGGAGGAAAAGGCTTGGCCTTTTGCTTCTGTTTCTGCTTAGAATCAGAAGGATAGTTCAGGCACTGAGCCTTGAGTCCTGAAAAGTTTGACATGACTGAGCATTGTTTATGATCAGAGGTCCTGTGATCTTCCTTTTTGCAAATCATGCAATAAAGGACTCTATAACAATCATCAGTGAGATGATTTGTATAGTTGCAAAGCTCACATCTTTTCAGTGGTTTGGTGGGCTTGGGTTTGGTCTTTGAGGAAGTTGGTTTTTGTTCCTTCTTGGATTGAGAAGATTTCTCAGAAGAGTCAATCTTTTCTCCTAGCTTCCTGACCATTTCAGCCAACTGATCAATTTTTGAGTCAGGGCTTTGGGTAGTTTCTTCAGAAGGGACTGAAGTTGATGAGTCATCAGTATTTACTGAGACATCAAGGTTTGCTCTTTTCAGGATGGTTGTTCCCCTTCCTGATCTCTCCTTAGGAGAGTGTGGTGAGAAGACCATAGGTGGGAGGCCTAGGTTAGGTTTAGCACCCTGAAGGGTATTCAGTGGAGGAAGTGGAGGGTATGATTCTGATTCAGACTCATCCAAGGACTCAGTGAGTGGTTCAGTGAGTTCAAGCTTACTGAGTTTTTCAGTGAGTCCTAGCATATTTTTCAAGGCCTGACTTTCAGGAAGCAAGATCTTTCCAGTCTCAAAGTTTGGTAACTTACTGACTGGGTTGTCCCTGACAATCCAGTCATTTGACTTGGGAAGCATTTCTTGCTCAAAAGATATGCCAGCTGGAACAAAGTTTAATTCATTTTGACACACAATTGGATCAACCATAAGAGGGTCAATGCCAATGGTTTTCTGAGAGATTAATCCCATAGTGTCAAAAACCTTAGGGTTCTTCTTGGTCCAGCTTTGAATGATAGCCTTTTCTTTGTTAAGTTCAGTTTGAAGGACTTGGTTTTGTTTCAAAATCTCAGTGTTCTGAATTTGTAGAGTTATTGTTTCTAGTTTGGCTTGCTTAAGTACAAGCAGTTCATCTCTACATTTATTCAATTCTGACACAATAATGTTATATTTTGAAAGCAAGTTAAGCCTTTGTTCTTCAACAAACTTTAAATCAACACAAATGTAATTCATGTAAGACTTCCAATCAGAATCATCATCCATAGAAAGTAAAGTATTAACCTTTTTCATGGTGATGTTGACCCACTCTCCATTTCTAGCATGGCCTTTTCCTATAGCCACCTGATCCTCTTCAGAAAGTGCCATCAGTGCACTAACTCTTATTTCCTCATCCGAGGAAACCTCTTCATCATCCCAATCATATGCTTCAGCTAATAGAACCTTGTTCTTTGTCTGAATAGGTTTAGATGTTTGAGCAGCCTGAGACAATATGGGGTTAGTTTCAAGAAGTGCAAGTTTAGCTTTGACATTCCTATATTTTGTTTCAAAATCCTTTTGACCCTTGTTTTGGTATTGTTGGGTGGACTGAAATATTTTAGGTTGAAACTTGCTAGTTCCTGAAAATTTGTAAGAGGGTTCTGAGAAAGTTTTAGAATAACAGTCCTTAGCAAAATGACCCTTTTTACCACATTTAAAGCATTCAGTGGTTTCATTTGCTTTTGATTTTGTAAAGTTGGACTGATTTCTTTTGATGAAACGTTTTGAACTAGCAAGGAGTGCCCTCTCTTGGAATTCCAAGTTCAGGTCATTCAGGTATTCCTCATCAGTCCTTTCATCAATTTCTTCTTCAGAAACCTCTTGAGTATCCTGCACAACACCATTAGAATAGAAAGCAGTTGATATGGGTGTTGAGGTTAAGGCCTTTTTGGACTCATGTGTTTTTGAGTCAGGGTATCTCCTTGAGATCAAGTTGTCTTCATAGACAAACTTCCCATAAATTTCAGGGAGCTCGAGGGTCTGAATGTGGTTAGCATTCCTCAGGCCTTGTGAGAAGTTGAGCCACTTCTCAGGGAGACTGTTGACAAAGCCAACATTTGTCTCATGTTTGGTCAGTACAACACCATCATTTGATAATTCATTTATCAAAGTTTTGTATCTGGTGTAGGTCTGTGAGAGACTTTCAGAGTCCTTTGCCCTGAAAGTATTATACTCAAGTTTAAGGTCCATGACCCTATTTTCCTTGGTATCTGAGGGACCCTCAAAGCTGTTTACCAAGTCATCCCAAGTTTGCTTGGCTGTTAGACAGTTGATGACTGATTCCATTATATCGTCAGGAAGACATGATATAAGGATGCTTTTCAGGCGTTGGTCTTGATTGACCACCCTCCTCTCATCTATGGTCCATTGGGCTTCAGGCTTGTTTAGCCCTGTGCCAGTCTTAGGGACAAATGGGCCATCCCTGATACAGGTGATGTAGTAGGGTTCCATACCAGTAAGATAGCAAATCATACGCTTCTTCCATTTGCTAAATTTCCTAGTTTCAAGTCTGGGTGCAACAGCTGAGTAGCTGCCACCCTTTTTGTCGACTAGCTGGGGTACATTGATATCAGCCATAGTAGGATCTTGGTTTTAAAAACCTAGAGCACTCTTGGTTAGTTTAAAAGATTTTATAAACCAGAGGCTTTGATACCACTTGTTGGCCCCTTTACACGATTAGAATTAACTAGAAAGTTAATCTATTGGTGTTAATGACTAATACAATGTTTAAGGATTATTCTAACAGTTATAAAACGTGAATGTAAAAACAACAATATTTTTCAACGTTTAAATTCTTATTAGAAATAATTCCAAGAATCTATACCCAAGTGTTTTGCGGAACAAACACTTGGGATTGAATAGACAAGGGTATGGGGTGTCTCCTATCGAAACTCAAGTTTTGCTTGAGTGGTAACAATATACCCACTGAGCTATCTCAGTGAGTTGTATACTCTTTGTAGGAGAGAAGTTTCTTTGTAAAAGTTCAAGACTTTAATTATACAAAGCACACCTTAACTTCTCTCACAGTTGCTCTATTTATACACAAGTATTCTAAGTATAAGTGATTAAATATAATACAAGTTGTTGAGGTTGCGTGTCTGACAATTACAAATAGTAATTGTTATTTCCAAGAACCAATAGGAAAGGGCTAAATAAGTCTTTGGGAGTTGTTGGCTGACACTCCATGACTTTTAGCCGCAATAGGGAAGGTTGAGTCTGACAAGAGAAGAGTGTTGGGTTTACACTCTTATCTTCTCAGATCTTTTCCCTATTGTTCCCGCCTTTTCTTCAGGCGTTGGTTCCTCAGTCATTCAATCACTTTGTTGGTTGAGGAGACTGGGGTTCAGTGAGCTCTTATCCAATACTCACTGAATCCATCATCTTCTTCTTTGGCTTAAGTCCTACTCAGGGAGTACCGCCTTCCTGAGTAGTGAATCCTTCTTCTTGAATTCGCCTTAAGCATCCTGAAGATGACTCACTGAGAGGCTGTTCTCTCAGTGACTTGAATTGTTCTCGGTTTAAGTTAACACTTAGTTAATTTGTGTCCAAATCATGTTCGAAGCATTCTTGGGTTTTACATGACCCAACACTAGGGCTTCAAGATCTTGCACCAATGTGACTAGAAAATTAAGATAATGGTGATGGAGGGCTGTTTTGAGGCATTGCTATAGAGAGAAAAGAGAGTTTGGATGACCTTTTTCATGTTACTATGAGTATTTTACATTATAATTCTAGTAGTGGAGGATTAGTGTAAAGAGATGAGACATGTGTAGTTACCATATGCAATATACTCATACACCAAGCCATATGGCTTGGTAACCTCTTCAAAACCGGCCACCTCATGGTGTGAGGTGGTCTATTGTGTGATTTTTGTATAACTTTTAACTTCCGAGGTGTAGTTTGGTCCCGGTAATTACTAACGTAATGTTTTTAAGAAGCGAAACTTAAATCCGGGTAACGTAAAAATACAAAACTTATAAAAATATTAAAACTTACCAATAAAACCTATTTTGATATTTTAGGTGATCCTTGAGCTTATTGGTTGATTACTTGGTGTTTAAAAATTGAAACCGCGCAAAACGCAAAATGTTCAAAGTTTAGCTAAAAGTGAAAAAGTGAAAATAGAATAATTAAAATATGATTGCATGAAACTAAAATGCATAATAATATATGTACTGAGTATTATCAGTTGTCAGTTTGATTTAAATGTACGTTTATCAAAGTACACGGAATAACCTATCTAGTTACTCGCGCGAAAGTGAATTTACTTAAAATAGAAATATTAAGTAAACTTAAAATATTAAATATTGACCTCAAAATTGTAAATTGTTACAGTACCCAATCCTTAAAGGGGAATCCCGTCCCGGGATTCAGTTCGAGTTAGATGTTGATGATGTGTTAGTGAAAAGGTGTGGATATTTTTGACGTATCTGGTCTTCTCTTTCCCAAGTGTATTCTGGTTCTCGTCGAGAGTTCCAACAAATATTGACAATAGGGATACGGCTTTGCTTCAGCTGCATGACCTCTCGGTCCATAATTTCAACAGGTTCTTTTATAAAGTGAAGTTTGTCATTAATTCGAAGCTCCTCCAATGGAATGACAAGACTCTCTTCTGACGAACACTTCTTTAGATTTGAAACGTGAAAAGTGTTGTGAATTCCTTGAAGCTCTTCTCGTAGTTCTAACTTGTATGCTACTGGGCCAACCCTAGCTAGGTTCTTGAATGGCCCGATGTAACGTGGACTTAGTTTCCCATGCTTCCCAAAACGAATCATGCCCTTCCATGGCGAAACCTTGAGCATAACTCTGTCTTCTACATTAAACTCCAAAGGTTTGCGTCGTACATCGGCATAACTCCTCTGCCGATCTCTTGCAGCTTGCAGTCTGTTCTTGATTTGTACAATCTTCTCAGTCGTTTCACGAACGATTTCTGGACATCTCCAACTTTAGCCCAACAAACAGGTGATCGACACTTTCGACCATAAAGTGTTTCAAGTGGCGTTGTCTTGATACTGGCGTGATAACTTATGGTTGTAGGAGGATTCGATTAATACCAATTGATTTTCCTAACTATTACTAAAATCAGTCACACATGCTATTTTCAATCTTAGTCAGGTCAGGTAGTATGTGAGTGTAGCGGTTGTTTTTGAGATTTGATCCTAAGATTTGTTATGGGATTGTGTGCTCTCCTGCTTAGAGGCATTGATAAAAATTTTGTCCATATATATATATATATATATATATATATATATATATATATATATATATATATATAGCGGTTGTTTTTGAGATTTGATCCTAAGATTTGTTATGGGATTGTGTGTTCTCCTGCTTAGAGGCATTGATAAAATTTTTGTCCAAATATATATATATATATATATATATATATATATATATATATATATATATATATATATATATATATATATATATATATATATATATATATAGCGGTTGTTTTTGAGATTTGATCCTAAGATTTGTTATGGGATTGTGTGTTCTCCTGCTTAGAGGCATTGATAAAATTTTTGTCCAAATATATATATATATATATATATATATATATACACATATAATTATTTGAGTAAGCGTTTACACGAATTTGACCAACTCAATAATTCAAAAGACACATTTCTTTGTTTGAGGATAATAGTCGGGTAAAATAATGCGACCCTAAAAAAAAATTAAACTTTAGTAGATTGATATATATATATCTATATGGTGTAAATAAGATAATTTCACAAAAATCAATGCTTAGCCATTTCTTAACATACAAAAGTTCGGTAAGCTTTGACTAGAAAAATTTTAACTTGTTAGAATAAGTATTTTAGAAAAATCAAAACGAGCTTGATGGTTAATACAAATGCATTTAAGGACAGAGTGAAAACATCAGGGAAGCATGTATCATCGGGTATGCATACCTATATAAGTTTTCAAAGGTTTAAGGACATAGTCTAGTTTGCAATGTTTGGTAGTGTTTGATGGCTAAATATCGGGTGAAGTTTATAGATATGGTACTTAATTTACTTAGGCAGTATTGGGATGTATCATGACTTATATTGTTGTGCTAGTGGTCTGAAATTTAGTCATGAGGTGTTTTCCTTGGTCACAAGTGAAAGTTGTGTATCAATGGCCGTTCGGCATGTTGAGATTTCTTGGCATCTTAGTATGGGAGTGAGGTCATATCAAATCGGATTTTTGAGGCTGAATAATTTAGAATTCCTAGAGGACATAACATCGTAAGGGTGATTGTACATTGATAGTTTAATCCAAGGTATCCATTACTTACAAGGGAAAATCTCTTTATATGGTGTGGAAAGGGTGAATTGTACATTGACAGAATAGTGTCAAGTCATGGTGTATTGTTATTCCTAGTCGTGGATAAAGATGGTTGATTCACCTCTAAGGTTTGTTTTAGTGAGCAGCGGTGTTTTGGGTCACTCTTACGTCCCAGTCAGGCTAATACTCTCAAAGAATTAGTTGAAGGATTAGGCAATTTTCCCAAAGATAGTTGTTCGGGTTGCCCCACAAGGTCTTAAGAATTTTGTTAGGTTATAAGTCAACCCATTGTATGTTCCTAGCCCTTGTCAAAAGTTTTATTGGTCCCTTAGTTGCTTACTTCCATCGAGGGGTCCTCCTCGTATTGTTAAAATCTTATAACCATAAGGTACGTGGACGAGTTTCTCATCGTAGATGATTGTGGTATTTCAGTAACCAGACCATACAAAAAAAATGTCTAAGCCTCAAGTTCTGTGGGTACTAGGTCGATGTCTTATGGGTATCTAGTAGGTTTAGGGTGCAACCTCAAAAGATGACGTCGGTTCCTATTAGCAGTCAGATGGTTAGTTCGTTGGTACACTTAATACTTAACGTGTAAGGTAAAGTCTTGAAGAATGCTGTTGATTGTTACTAGCAATCAATTGGTTGATTCAGTAGTGTACTTAGTGTTCATTGTAGAAGGTACGGTTTCGATTAAGGGACTGAATGTAATCGTCATCACGATTGACACCGATTTTTTAAGTGAAGGTATGTCTTAGTTACCCTTGGGGTTAAGAGTCATTTGGTAGTTATCCAATTTAGAGGTTGTCTATTTGATGGTGGAATTTTTGAAATCGGAAGATGTGAAGTAAAGCGAGATGTCATAAGGTTAAGTTTTGTATGAATTTGATGGTTAGTGGTGTAGCTTGACCTCTCGAATTGGAATGTGATGCGAGACAAGGCAGAAATTTTGTGACAAGGTTAGGTAGAAGTTTATCTGGTTACTGTGTTTACTAGTATGAATACCCATAAATTGCACTACTTTTGTCCACTGACTTGAGTTTGTGATTTCACGAGAATGAAAATATAAAATTTGATTTCGATAAAATTTTAGGCAACCATTCTTAGCATAGCATGATCCTACCTGAATTATACATAGGTGATCAGGCTTTGTATAATTAAGGTCCAACGATGCAATGCTGAGTTTAGTTATTAGGAAAATATCGGTCCTTCTGTTTGCAAGGATACAACTTAAAATAATTTTCAAGGAAGTAAATATTTCAGGGGGGGGGGGGATTATAGAATATTTTGTAAAGTAACGGCGAAATAGTTTGTAGAGTAAGAGTACCGCAGTTTTATTGCTTAAATAGACAGTGGCTAAAGCAGTCCACAGGGGAGTAAAATAGTTTTATAAGATGTTAGTAAAACTTGTAGGATGATTGTAACATAGTCTATAAAATGCTAATGAAGGCATTTGTTGGTTTATGAAGTGGTAGTCAGGTAGCACATCGGTTTATTACACGGTTTGTAAATTAATTTGTGAATTAGTTTCATTAGAAAACAATTCATTGTTTATAAGATAGTAGTAAAGTCACAAATTTGATTTTTATGATATAGTGGTAGGACAGTCCATAGGATGACCGCAAAATGGTTTGTAGGATATTTGAAAACAGTTTGTATGTTCATTGCGACACAGTTTATTATTTTATTAGGGGGTAGCAAGGTAACCAACTGGTTTATAATATGAATACAAATAGTTGAAAAATGATGACAAAGCGGTTTATTAGGTGGTAAAGTAGTTTGTAAGAGAGTGACAAAATGATTGATGGAATAGTGACAAACAGTGTATAATTTTTTTTTAGCGAAATGATTTATAGTAATGGTTTCACAGATAATAGTAAAACTGTCTGTAAGGTGTTTACAAAATGGTGGTCAAAACAGTTTTCAAACGGGTAATACAGTTTATAAGATAACAACTAAAAATTGTTGTAGAATAGTTATGAACTAGGTGGTAACAAAATAGATTAGCAAATCATTTTATATAATGTAGGAGTCTATAGGGTATAACCCAAATATTTTACATTTATAAGTAAATTAATTTAGAACAGGGTTGTAATGTATTTTCGTAAAGCGATTGAAAAGATGGTGGATAAATGGGGAGTGAAATAGACAAGAGTCATAAAAACATGGCAACAACAAAAGATAGAGAATTCATTGGATGGAGAAGTACATAATACAACAAGATCAACTCAACCATGATGAGATTGGAATAAGTCGCGATAAGAGTTAATCATAATAAGGGTGAATCACGACAACCATAATATATAATCATAACATGTGTAGATACAATCACAACACATATGAATATAAGATGGAAAATCTCGGCTTACATAAACCGATATCTTATATAACCATACGACATGTCCGAAAATAAGTTGCTACGGTTTGTCATACAACAAAATACCACAAGTTTCATTATTATGGCCACAAACCCCGTGGCTAGGATAATAGAAGCTGTTGTTGATAATAGTCTAGTCTAGGAGTTTTCTGGTGCTCCTCTGGGTAGAAGGCATCATCAGGGTCAAATCCATGTTCGGGAACGGGTGGTGCAAGGTCGGGAATCTCTGGTAAGGGATCGAGTAAGTGAACTGGGGAAGCTGGTACTGACATAATGCCCTACAATTGGTATATGAGGTCAAAATTAGTAAAAAGTTTATATAAATAATCTTTTATATAAAGAAATGGTGATCGAAGGTAAATCAAGTATATATAAATGTCCTTTTTATAAATACGTTAGTATATAAATATTATTTATATAGACAAGTGTAATAGTTTGTAGGATAAGTGTTCGGAGAGTGTAAGCGCACGGAGAGTGTAAGGCAATGCAAAGTAGATAAAATATAAAAAGCGGTTATAGTCTAGGCCTTAAAAAAATGAGACCTGGTTCTCTATAACCATGTCTCTGGTACCAATCTGTAACACCCCCAAAATATCACAGCGGAATGTAATATCATTGGGGTGCTACTTATTAGTACAACAGTCATAATCATAGAAAACGACTCTAAATGAGAAGTTTTTAAAAGTTTATAATTCGATCATAATAAAACATCAGAGTTAAAAGAGGTCCCAATTAATTTTAGAAAACATAATGTATTAACATAAAAGTTTTCAAGAGTTTATCGAATGATAACACAATGCAAGCCATCAAAACAATCTCCGTACGACTTCATGCTTGCCAAATATATTAAAACCTGTGATAAAACATGCTAAAAAGTCAACACAAAGGTTGAGTGAAATTCATAGGTTTATAAATAAATAATGGACCATAAGATTTCAAGTTAAAATAATAATTGCAACGAATACTATTATGGGTAAATAATAATTATTGCTTTAAGCTCATGACACTCAAACTGACTGAAGGTTCATAGAACGAACCAATGCCCTGAAAGGTAAATTGTCATTTTACCTAAATTTCAAATATAGTGCGTTCGGTTGTCTATCCGATCAACACAAACGGGATTCGTCAATCCCAATAGGCCTATTCACAATATTCGCGTTCACTCGCAAGTGATTAATGGTTCATGATTCATTAGCGTCTTATTTTGGCAATGGTATGTGCTTAAACACATACCTTTATTTGACCAAATTAAGACCAAAACGACCAAAAACTAACCAAAATGCCAAAGATATTTGTGTTTTTGTGTTTATATATGTGCAGGCAACGGATAAACGAAGAAGGACAAAAGATCAAGAAAAACCGAGAAAACGAGCACGAGATTTGGAAAGGATATTTAAAGCCGAAGCCGGGAAGCAAATTGTCAAAGCCTATGTTCAAAAGTCAAAAATCAATCCTCAAAGTTTCATCAAATGACAAAACAAGCCCTTGGATTTATTTTGGAAAAATGGCAAAACTAGTCCCTTGAGTTTCAGAAAATACACAATTGGTCCTTGTATTTTTGTTAAACCAAAAAAAACTATAAAAAAAAACCTATACAAAACTAAACCGGGTTTACTATTAAATCCAAATCCAAAAAAACCCACTAGCCCAATACCAACCCATCCCACCACCCTTTTCTTTAAACCCTCAACCCGATCCACCAACCCAACCCGATCAAAAGTATTAATTTCCAGTCAAACATATACAAAACCCGCGCCTCAAAATCCCCAATTTACCCAGAATTTTACTATTCACCTATGAACCCTAGAAAATTACCCCGTCCAATTACCGAGATTAAGGGAAATCTGGTACTTTTCACTGAAATCTAGGAGGTTCCTGACATGTCAGGAATGACATGTCAGCGAATTAAAGGCTCATGATTGGCTGATGGGACGTGGGGTTTTAATCCAAGGGCTGAGATTGCAGGATTGGTGTCCAAGTATGATCAAAGGGCCGAAATCGTTTCAAAGAAGCACAAGGAGGTGCGGATTGGTGACGTGGACAAGCCTAGAAGGATCCTCCTTCGGCTATAAATAGAGGACCTCATCTCCTTCATTTTTATGTAGTTTTTTAGAGTAGTGTTATGCTGTAGTTTTATTTTCTAAATTGTAATTTAAAAGTTTTCAATAGTGTAATCAAGCTTTGTTTAATGAAATTTTAGTTTTATGTTTTAATCCAATTTGCTTATTTACTCTCCTTTTCATCTAAGTTGTTAGTTTAAGCTCTGTTACTATTTAATAAGCTATTTTTACCTTAGTATAAGCTTTTGATCATCCATTTTTCATTGTTATTGGTTTAAACCAGAAAATCCAAAAAATCCAAAAATATGTTTTCAATTCTTAAATCTCAGCTTCAATAAGCTGTTTTCTCATTAGTAGAAGCTCATATAAGCTGTTTAGCTTATTGTGAGTCTTAGTATAGGATAAATCTGATCCAGTCTCGAAATTAACCAAAAGTCAACAAAAGTCAACCTAAATGGTCAAATAAGCTGTGGAAGATAAGCTTGAATTAGAAGAGCTTATTGGGTGAATTATTGGCTTATGGGATAAGCCTTGGTATTTTGTTGAACTAGTTCAGATCTGGTCACACTTATTCTCTTCTTGTAAGCAACCATTTCAATCTTATTAATAGCTCATCATTGTTCAACTACTTATTCTAGTTGGTTAGTGCTTATTATTGATTAGCAGTAGTTAATTCATCTTAAGTATGCTTATTAATCAGTGTTTGTTAGGTTAGATCTTAGTTTGAAATTAATAGCCATAAGTAGTTAAAATCAGTCAACACTAGAGACTGCTTATTTAGTGCCCATTTCATAATTTAGATTTGCTTATTAGTCTCTATATAAGTCAGATAAACAGTAGTTAAGCAGTGTTATGGCTTAAATTGTAGGGTTCTAGGGTAAAATTGCAAATCAGATTCATAAAGTGGTGTTTGGCAATCGGTGTTTCTGAGGTGTAGTAGCTTATACACTGTTCATTTACCCATGTGTTAAGTTTGATTGATCTTAATTAGTGTTAGATAAGCTGAGGATAGTAGAACTCAAGTTGATTTGAAAATTTTTGGAGATTTTGTGTTTGTAGGATAAAAACTAGATCCTAAACTGCCAAAATAAGTTCTGCATAAGCTGAGCTTATTTTGTCCATCATTTGTGGCATACTAGTGTTCATCTAGTGTATTTAAGTGTGTGCTCAGAAGTTGGAACTGTTTTATCAAGATTTGAAAGAGTTAAGGTTAAAAAACCTAAACTGCTGCAACTGAGAAGCAGTTACAGACCTGCCCAAGTGTGTTTTATCTCAGTTTTTGAAGTGGGTTGTTTCTGCTTATTCAGTTGATATAAATGCATGAAAGTTGGTCTTCAAATAGCTTGTCGTAGTGTTTTTTAGATTCTTAGATTGGATTTCATGGTTCAGCTTATTGAATAGCTTATATTTTGTCTGCAATTTCCCCCGTTGGACTGATTCTAGCCTACAAATATTTTTTGTGTCTAAGTGCTTCTGTTCTTGGCTTGAATTGAATAAGCAATTGATGGTA
Organism: Artemisia tridentata subsp. tridentata; assembly: GCA_021014915.2. Taxonomy (NCBI): domain Eukaryota; kingdom Viridiplantae; phylum Streptophyta; class Magnoliopsida; order Asterales; family Asteraceae; genus Artemisia; species Artemisia tridentata. Next base: position 252,103,623 of record CP139504.1, read on the forward strand.
GATTTTGGGCATTTTCAGTTTGATAATAGCCTCTGGTACTAGCTTAATGATTCAGCTTTTGGATTCCCTTGAGGAGCTTTTGTCTAGCTTTTAGGTTAGCTTAAAGTAGGGAAACAGGTCACTGTTACTACCCTTATTTAGGATCTTCACTAGTGCTTATTTGGATTATTCTGAGTTCTTATTTGAAATTAATCAGTAGATTTATGCTTGAATTTATGTGTTAATCCATTACTGAGCTTCTGAGTTCAAAAAAATATATTTCTTTCTTTTTTTACAATTTTCTTTTAATATTTAGAATTTAGGCAAAATTATTTTACATTTTTAGGACTTAGAATTTAGAAATTCACTTTTTAAATACGTTTTTAAAATTCGTAGCGTACGTTTTAAAAGTTCAATTTTCGTTTTTAGAATCATATGCTTAGTTTACTTGTACCCTTGGCCTAAGTAGTTGTTTCCTTTTATTATTTCATTATTCGTAGTGTAAAACCCCAAAAATATCACTCTTTCACTCACATTCACTTCACAAATCGACACCGTAACGACAACTCGACTTCAACCTTCGTTGGGACTTCGACCCGGGGAAATACATTCGAGGTAATTCCTTTGGAATAATAAAAAATACTAATTGGTTGAAAAACATCAGGCAATATCGGTACTTTAGCAGTAATATGTTCTGATAAGCATACAATTTAAAGCACTTGTGTCTAAATTATAAAATAGCATGTATCTCCCCCAATGGGTTTATAAACTGTTTAAAGAGTTAAAGTGGGGCTATGAACTCACCAAGAGCCAAGTGAACATTCAAAGTGAATATAGTGATGAATAAACCGCAAGTGTCCTACGAGCAACCTAGACATATACGCATGTCTCAGAATCTAAAATAATAAGGTAAGTATGTCTATATGCCTTATAGATAATTATTTCAATTACGCTTGGTACATAATATATAAATCAGTGTCAAGACAAGTCATAAAGGTTCAATTAAGTCCAATGGTTCAAATTAAGTCAAAAGAGTTCAAATTACTTCAAAAGTTCAAATTAAGTCAAAGAGTTCAAAATATATTAAATTGTTCAAAATCAAATTTAAGGGTTCCAAATATGTGTCATGAGTTCAAATTAGTCGTTCTTAAGTTTCTTTAGTCTATGAAAGGATTTACGGGTCTATTTCCGATAGTAGGTCCAAACACTTTGGTTTTTTTTTATGTAAAAATGGTCAAGTAGTGTTATTTGACAAGTTTCTAATAGTCCAATGGTCCATTTTTATAAGTTAATAACTTTTTACACATTTTAAGTATATAACTGTTAGAAATTTTATATACATGTCTCTCTTTAAAAAATCATTACTCGCAAACCGTATGTCGAAAAGTTATGTTCTTTATATCCCCGGAAAGGTACTTGAGTGTACTAACTATATTTATTGGTCCCACTGAGTCAAAATTTACTTAACAGTAGTGAAACTACTCATTTACCCTGAACTACCCAGTTCTGATTTTATCAACACCAAAACAATCCCGGGAAAAATGCGATATCTAGAGATCTACAAGCCCGATTAACCCCATTTTTCAGACCAAGTTTAAGTTAAGATGTTAGCTACAACTTTTAGGTTTTGAGAAATAGTTGGCTATAAAAAAAATGACTTTTATAGGTTGCAAATCTGTTACTCAGAATTTGACAAGTATCATGAAAATATTTTTAGTTTAATCATCGTAATGAGTTATTCAATGAAATACCCGGAAAAATGACCGTAAGACATTGATATATTATCGTATATTTTTTTCAAGGTCCAGAGTCCACTCATAAAATCAGTTTATTCCATTTTTACACCTGGTCAGAAAGTAGTTTTGCATGTCTAGTCCTTATTAGTTTTTCTAGTGATCTAGCATATGTACCAAGTATAACCAAGCATAATAAACATATCGAACATATAAAATAAATAGAAAACAAGTATTTACAGAAGTGAAATGAAAATGGAGGTGGTTTCTTACAAGAGTGTAAAGGAACACAAGATTTCATGAGATTTATGTGTTGTTTGAGTATAATAAATCAAGAACAAGACTAGGGCTTCAAGATCTTGCACCAATGTGACTAGAAAATTAAGATGATGGTGATGGAGGGTTGTTTTGAGTCGTAGCTATAGAAAGAAAAGAGAGTTTGGATGCCCTATTGCTTGTTACTATGAGTATTTTACCTTATAATTATAGTAGTGGGGGATTAGTGTAAAGAGATGAGACATGTGTAGTTACCATATGTAATATACTCTCACACCAAGCCATGTGGCTTGGTAACCTCTTCAAAACCGGCCACCTCAAGGTGAGGTGGTCTATTGTGTGATTTTTGTATAACTTTGAACTTACGAGGTGTAGTTTGGTCCCAGTAAGTACTAACGTAATATTTTTAAGAAGCGAAACTTAAATCCGGGTAACGTTAAAATACAAAACTTATAAAAATATTAAAACTTATCAATAAAACCTATTTTAATATTTTAGGTGATCCTTGAGCTTATTGATTGATTACTTGGTCTTTAAAAATTGAAACCGCTCAAAACGCAAAATGTGCAAAGTTTAGCTAAAAGTTAAAAAGTAAAAATAGAATATTTAAAATATGTTTGTATGGAACCAAAATGCATAATAATATATATGCTGAGTATTCTCAGTTGTCAGTTTGATTTAAATGTATGTTTATCGAAGTACACGAAATAACCTATCTAGTTACTCGCAAAAGTGAATTTAGTTAAAATGGAAATATTAAGTAAACTTAAAATATTAAATATTAACCTCAAAATTGTGAATTGTTACACTACCCAATCCTTAAAGGGGAATCCCATCCCGGGTTTCAGTTCGAGTTAGATGTCGATGATGTGTTAGTGAAAAGGTGTGGATATTTTTGACGCATCTGGTCTTCTCTTTCCCAAGTGTATTTTGGTTCTCGTTGAGAGTTCCAACCAATATTGACAATAGGGATACGGCTTTGCTTCAGCTGCTTGACCTCTCGGTCCATAATTTCTACAGGTTCTTCTATAAAGTGCAGTTTGTTATCAATTCGAAGCTCCTCCAACGGATTGACAAGACTCTCTTCAGACGAACACTTCTTCAGATTTGAAACGTGAAAAGTGTTGTGAATTCCTTGAAGCTCTTCTGGTAGTTCTAACTTGTACGCTATTGGGCCAACCCTAGCTAGGAACTTGAATGGCCCGATGTAACGTGGACTTAGTTTCCCATGCTTCCCAAAACGAATCACGCCCTTCCATGGCGAAACCTTGAGCATAACACTGTCTTCCACATTAAAATCCAAATGTTTGTGTCGTACATCGGCATAACTCCTGTGCCGATCTCTTGCAGCTTCCAGTCTATTCTTGATTTGTACAATCTTCTCAGTTGTTTCACAAATAATTTCTGGACATCTCCCCACTTTAGCCCAACAAACAGGTGATCGGCACTTCCGACCATAAAGTGTTTCAAGTGGCGTTGTCTTCATACTGGCATAATAACTTCCGACCATAAGGTGATCGGCACTTCCGACCATAAAGGTCAGGTAGTATGTGAGCGTAGCGGTTGTTTTCGAGGTTTGATCCTAAGATTTGTTATGGGTGTGTTCTCCTGCTTAGAGGCATTGATAAAATTTTTGTCCATATATATATATAAGATTTGATCCTAAGCGTTTACACGAATTTGACCAACTTAATAATTCAAAAGACATAATTTCTTTGTTTGAGGTTAATAGTCGGGTAAAATAATGCGACCCTAAAAAAATTAAAGTTTAGTAGAATGATTTTTTTTTTTGTAAATAAGACAATTTCACAAAAATCAATGTTTAGCCATTTCTTAACATACAAAAGTTCGGTGATGCGTGCGATGTGTCGTTGCGGTTTAGCAGTATTAATGCCTACTCAAGTTTTAAATTTATATTTAGCCGACTTAGCAATAACACACACACTTAACGAGCAGTGTACCCGGTCAGTATGAATATAATGGTAAGTAGAGTGTCGATCACTAAGAGTGGAACGTATTATCTCGTTATTCTAATCAGTATTTTAATATATTAAGTTAGCTATACAACCTATTCTAACGCAAGGGGGTTCAGCCTGAGAGACTGGCACGATTTGGTTGCAATTAAATAATAAACTAAACCAATAGGCACGAATCAGCAAGTAGCACACACGTACACAGATAAATACTTGAGACAATAAGAGGGTTGTCCTTATGATAAGTAGTTTGTCACTTGTTTTATTGCTAGTGTTATATGAAGTGTATAGTTCGATGCAACGCACCGAGATTAAGTCCTTTCTCGTTGGTTCTAATATTATCGGCGAGTAAACCCTTAATGATTACTTATGACTATCCCGTTTATCTTTCGCCTACTTTTCTACAGACCATAGAATGCATAGGCGATCTAATAAATAGGCGAGGGCAGAGGCATGGCGACCCGATCAACGCTCAGCTAGACACAGAGGTTATCAATGCACTAATAAAAGTCACCAAAGACATCAACATATAAACTTTAACTAATGAGAAAGCAGTTTTAAGGGAGTGCAATCTTTCCGTTGTCACATTACACAAGCCACCAATCTTGATGAATTAAAGTTTACTAACACAATAAAACAAAACTACTTAATGAATTAAACACATGCATCACCTTCTTACAGCTCTTGTATCTTTGATTTGGGTGTGTCTTGTGCTGCTGCCTTGACTGAATTCGTCCTAGGTTTCTGGTCTTCGGTCTTCTGTTAAAACTTCGGAACTCTTAATTCGTCTGGTCTTTGGGGTATTTATAGTTTCTGTCTGAGGGTAGGATGCGGCGCATCTAGTAGGTAGATGCGGTGCATTTACTTAACTTCGCGTGGGGTCCAAGATTATAATATTCAGGAATATTCGTACACCGCCAGAAGATGCGGCGTATCTCCATTTATAGATGCGGCGCATGTCCTCTTGTATCTTGGATCGTATCTGGTGAAATATTGATAGTGATGCGGCGCATGTCATAAGTAAGATGCGGCGCATCTGGAGCAGATTAGTCTTGATCTTGTACATTTCAGTAGACTCTTAACTTCTTGCATGTTTTGCTCCATAATTAGTCCAAAATCGCCAAGTTTCACCAAATGCTTGTTTTCAACTGAGAATTACAAAAGTAAACGATTAAGTATCAATCCTCATACATAATATAATAAAACAAGTCAAATTATTAGGATAAATGATAGTAATAAAATGTACTTATTTGAGTTCATCAAATATCCCCCCACTTGAGCTTTACTTGTCCCCAAGTAAACCTTAGAATTAAATCTTATGAAAATGTATCCTAAAAGATATTAGGATTTATTTTTATATTTAAGCATGTATTCATTTTTGTCATAATCACACAACCAAACACTTAACGAATTAGAAGTAAAATAAAATAATTTTATAAAAGCAAATCTAATCGTTTAACTGTCCAGTCGCGACGAATATTCTATCATAAGCTTGGCAAGTATACACATCTCCTCCACTAAAGCCAAGGAATAACAAGTCTAAAGCGGTAAAAAGGGTTTTTAGGCTTAAGGGTTAATTATTCTTAATCACTATCGATCTCAAACTCCAGAAAAGGCGACAAAATCACAAATACATGATCGAATCCACGAACACGATACTTGCAATTGCTCAAATCCTTAACTCGAATAGGCTAAAGATAGGTCCAAACTTCACCAATAATAATATATCAAAAAGGGCGACAAAATCATAAATACATAGCCGAATCCACGACTACGATACTTAAGATTGCTCAAATCCCTAATCTCAATAAATCAAAGGTTTGGTTGGATAAAGAATAATAAAGGGCATGGATAATATTTGGGATATAAATTGGTGTAAAATGAAAAATAAACAAAACAAATAAATTAAAATCCTAAGTGTGGTTAATCACTATCCCAACCATCCCATGAATAAGACTCATATCATTGAATAACTCACGCTTTAACACTTGAAACACACGCTTTAGGTAGACACGAATTATACTCAACAAGATCTTAATCAAAGAATAAACCTTAGTTGGCGTTCCCATAACTGCCAACTCCCATTCAATCCATAGATATAATATACAACAATTAGTGGTGATATCGACCACTTACATAACTTTACATCGTTGGTTAAAACAAACATCCAACTTTTCTTTTTTTTCTTTTTCTTTTCTTATTTTTTCGATTTTTCTTTTTTTTTTTTTTTTTTTTTTTTTTTTTTTTTTTTTTTAATAACATAAACATAGATGTGTAAAATTTCACCACATCACCAAAACAATAATTCTGGATAATTTTTCCATACTTTTCATGACTTCAGAAATAACGGTAATAGTGAAAGTAGTAAACACACGAAAAATAAACTCAAAGATATACAATATTTACTTTCACTCCAATTGCATTGTGCAATTTCCCGACCTAACCATAGATAATGAATTACGCACGCGAACACAGGTAATGTAAGGAAACACACTTTGCCTATAGCAATTAACCAACCACGGATTTTAATCTACAGGGTAGGCTAAGGTGTAAGGTGTAACGAAACATTTTAAACAAAGGTGTAAGAAACGAAAGGAATGGCTCTGAGTGTTTTTCTAGGGGTATCTTACTCTAAAAATGAGAGTAACAAAAGGTTTATATGGGGGTTAACTAACCAGTGTAGTTAGCTAATAACACATAACATATAAAGGCTATTTGGGTGTAATCCTAGAAATTTACCAATTTAGACAAGTCATTCCAATTATATAAAATAATACTTATTATGGTGGTCTCGAATAGTATACAAGCCAAGTTCTAAAGTTTACAAGTCACCGGCACACTTATAGATTTGTGAATTTTGAAAAATCACAATTTTAAAAATAACGTCATGTGTGCAGCTATGCAACTTAGACTTTAAACAAAAACATGCTAAAAAATTTTAAAGTTTTGATATATTAAGCACATTTTAAGCATATTTTGAAAAGTTTAGGACAAGTAAGTGTTAAGTGTTCTAATTCTCCAATCCCCCCACTTAAGTTAAACAACGTCCTCGTTGTTTGTATGAAAGGTTAAAAACTGGAAAATAAAAGAATTAGAACAGAAAAACTCCCCTGAGATTTGCTCGGTATGACCCTCCATTAGTATAAGAGCAAAAATCATCTTTCTTGTGGATTAGAACGTTTAAGCTTCATATTCGATGTATCCACAGGAAATGCAGGAATCTATAATACCACCAAGGCTTTAAAACACACCTAGGAAAAGAAAGGTTCAAACTTGCATAATACATTAGTAGTTAGGAAAAATAAAACATAAAAATTAAAAATGAAAATCATCAGGTCAGTCGATGCGCCGTATCTTATTGAAAAAGATACGCCGTATCGAGCCTGGAATAAATACGGATCAGAATAAAAGATGCGCCGCATCCTTAACCAGGGATGCGCCGCATTAAAATAAACTGATAAAAAGTTTTAAATTCGAAAATAAAAATAAATGCAGAAAAATTAAAATAAGATATGACCATTGCAGGAGATGCGTCGCATCTCAGAATTGAGATGCGGCGTATCCTCTGCGGCCTGACTGACTCGACACAAACAGAAAATTAAAAGATAAATCCGGGTTGTCTCCCGGTAAGCACTTGTCTTTATTCCAGAGTCTTCAAGTTAGACTCACGTTCAGCTCATTAATATCGATCGTTGAAGGAGTCGGAAACATCGCGCTCCCTCATTGCCAATTCAGTAATATTGAACACTCCTTGCTCGTCCTTAATTTCCACGCCGTTCTTCTTCAATATCTGTATAAACAAAGTTCTGTCCCTTTCGGGCAGAGATGACAAAATGATAGACGGGAAATTCTTATTATCATATAGGCATAAATAAGCAAGGTGGGGTGGTAGTTCAATAAACACATCATTATTCAAATTCGTTTTCTCAACTATTCTCCTACGTTTGTTAATTACCACGCAATCATACCACTCATCATCAGAATCATTAACAACATCGCGTCTAAGTTCGGTAGGTACATTAAGGTCAATAAATTCCTCAAAGTTCTCATGATTAGGATAAGTTGAGTTGTTTTGAATCAATGTTTCCCCCATAAGCCTAGCTTCAAGATCGAGGTCCATACGCTCTCTTAATCCTAGCATGTAGACACCTCTAATTATGCTTTTAACAGGATCTTGGCACATATAGACAAGTTTATTATTCCCTACCCTTAATGAGATTTTTCTTTTAAACACATCAATCTTAGCATGGGCAGTAGACAAGAAAGGTCTTCCAAGGATTAAAGGCACTTTAACATCCTCGGGCATATCTAATATAACAAAGTCTACAGGGAAAATAAACTTCTCAATCTTAATTAGCACATTATTAGCAATCCCTTCAGGTCGTTTTACCGTTTTATCAGCCAATTCAATAAGTAACTTAGTTGGTGCTAATTTTCCTAGTCCTAGGGTAGTGAATGTCTTAAGAGGCATAACACTAACACTAGCTCCTAAGTCAGCTAACACATTATTGAAAGATATATCATTAATTGAACAAGGCAAAGTAAAACTTCCTGGGTCTTTTTCTTTATGAGGCAAGGCATTTAAATCGGTTGCAGAGCTCCCTTCTTTCATTGTAGCCTTGATCTCCTCTTCAATCATTGTCTTTTCTTTTAGTAGTCTTCTTAAACTGATTGAAGAATTAAAGAAAAATTCGGGTCTTGCACCATCATTACCATTCATCGATCTTCTAGGTATGTTAGGAGTGACTTCTTCAGTGGTGCTTATGGCCTTGACATGATCTCTTGGGTTGGTTTCAGTTGAGCTAGGTAAACCTCCATATCCCCTTTCTTGAAGAACTTTGCTCATTTGACCAATTTGTTGTTCCAATGCTTTGATCGAAGCTCCTTGATTTCTTGTAGTAGTGTCCGCTGAAGCTCGTATTTCTTTGATCATAGCAGTATTCTCTTCATGTCTTTTAGCAGCATCGGCCATAATTTGCTTTAGAGTGTCATCTAAAGTCTGCCTCCTCTCTTGATAAGCGGGATTGAAGTTGTTCTTTTGATAGAATCCCGGGGTAGCTTCCCTAAATCTTCCTGAAGGTCGGAATGGTTGTCCAAATTGGGTGTAATATACTTCTTCAAACGTCTCACTTTCATTCTTATTCGGGCAATCTTTAGTGTAGTGAGGTCCTTCGCACTTTTCACATCCAACTTGGGCAGCATACACTCTTTCATCACGCTTCTTCATCTCTCTACTAATTTTATCCAATTGAGCTTGAATAGCAGCAATCCCGTCAAAATTAGTGCTGCTCTTAGATCTAGTAGAGGTCCCATCGTGCCATTTTTGAGAATGATCAGCAGCATCTTGGATCGCTTTCATAGCATTGGTTGCACTCATTTGAGGCACAACTCCCTTAGCATCCAAGATTTGTCTAGTAGGCACGTCCAATCCTTGATAAAACAATATTATCTCCTGCATAGGGGTTAGATAGTGTTGAGGACATTTTACCAATAAATCTTTAAATCTTTCCCAAGCTTGATAAAGAGTTTCATCAGGCTCTTGCTTGAAACTGTTGATAGCCTCCATCTTTTTAGCAGTCCTAGCAGGTGGACAATATCTCTTCAGGAATTTGCTCTTTAAACCTTCCCATGTAGTGATTGAACTAGCAGGTTCATTCCTTAGCCACTTGTTAGCAGCTCCTTTTAGTGAGATTGGAAAGATTCTTAGCATGAGTTGATCGTCAGTGACTCCTTCTGAAGTAAACAAATACGCAATCTCGAGGACCTTTTCAACATGTTCATTAGTATCCTCGTGTTCCGATCCACTGAAAGCATTCTCTCTTAGTTCCTTGAGAAACTGACCCTTCAATTCAAACTTTGACTTATCATCAAACTTTGGTCTAGCAACTCCTGAAGTGTAATCAGCACGGGTTTTGTTCATGTATTCCTCCATAGTTGTGTTTTCGCCCATTGTTTCTGTTTCTTCTTCCTCTTTCTCTTCAGAAAAATAGTCAAGCTCGAATGAACTTGAAGTATCAAAGCTTTTTGTGTTGAAAAGCCTTTTAAGCGAATGAAAGACTCGTTCAGGATCTTCGAAAGGTTGAATTAAGTTCTTCGTAGAACTCCTGGTCATGCACTTCCTGAAATCATCACAAAAATATCAGTAGGGTATGCTCGAGAAAGTAGTATATCACAAAATTAACAACGAAAACGGAATACGAAAAATTAAAGTTACTGATATCTGCAGACGATGCGCCGTATCCAAAAAGATGGATACGCCGTATCTTATAATCGTTAAAATTAAATCAGACTTTATTCAGAAAATAGATACGCCGCTTAGAAATTAGAATGCGCCGTATCAATTTTAATTATCAAAAATCGATATTTATTAAAAATTAAATGCGTCGTATTAACAAAAGTTAATGCGCCGTATTTTCGTTATGTTCCAAAATACGAGATTTTTGATTCAGAAGATACGCCGTATCGACAGAGATCGATGCGCCGTATCTGTTTAATTAATCGAAAACTGTTTTAATTAAAATAATAGATACGCCGTATCTGCTGAAGCAGATGCGTCGTATGGCGTTAACGTTTAGAATTTTTTTTTTTTTTATTAAAAACAGATACGCCGTATCTTGGGGAAAAGATGCGTCGTATCGCTTTATCGCTTAGAAAAAAATAATTTCTTATTAAAAACAGATACGCCGTATCTTGGGGAAAAGATGCGTCGTATCGAATTAATTAAACGCGTTGTATTTTATAAAAATTAAACGCAATACGCCGTATCTGAGAGATCAGATGCGCCGTATCGTTTGATTTAGCTCAGTACAACGATAGCAGAACACAAAAAATACGAAAAATTAAAACAAATAAAAACACACGAAAATAAACACAAACAAAAAAAAACAAATAACACACAAAAACAGAAAATATGCAAAATAGTACAATGAATGCAAATTAATCTAATATACAACAAAATCAGCGGTTAGATTAAAAAAAATAAAAACCTAATTAAAATACTAATCAAATTAACAGATAATAACAATTCACTCCCCTGCAGCGGCGCCAAAAACTTGATGCGTGCGATGTGTCGTTGCGGTTTAGCAGTATTAATGCCTACTCAAGTTTTAAATTTATATTTAGCCGACTTATCAATAACACACACACTTAACGAGCAGTGTACCCGGTCAGTATGAATATAATGGTAAGTAGAGTGTCGATCACTAAGAGTGGAACGTATTATCTCGTTATTCTAATCAGTATTTTAATATATTAAGTTAGCTATACAACCTATTCTAACGCAAGGGGGTTCAGCCTGAGAGACTGGCACGATTTGGTTGCAATTAAATAATAAACTAAACCAATAGGCACGAATCAGCAAGTAGCACACACGTACACAGATAAATACTTGAGACAATAAGAGGCTGTCCTTATGATAAGTAGTTTGTCACTTTTTTTATTGCTAGTGTTATATGAAGTGTATAGTTCGATGCAACGCACCGAGATTAAGTCCTTTCTCGTTGGTTCTAATCTTATCGGCGAGTAAACCCTTAATGATTACTTATGACTATCCCGTTTATCTTTCTCCTACTTTTCTACAGACCATAGAATGCATAGGCGATCTAATAAATAGGCGAGGGCAGAGGCATGGCGACCCGATCAACGCTCAGCTAGACACAGAGGTTATCAATGCACTAATAAAAGTCACCAAAGACATCAACATATAAACTTTAATTAATGAGAAAGCAGTTTTAAGGGAGTGCAATCTTTCCGTTGTCACATTACACAAGCCACCAATCTTGATGAATTAAAGTTTACTAACACAATAAAACAAAACTACTTAATGAATTAAACACATGCATCACCTTCTTACAGCTCTTGTGCTGCTGCCTTGACTGAATTCGTCCTAGGTTTCTGGTCTTCGGTCTTCTGTTAAAACTTCGGAACTCTTAATTCGTCTGGTCTTTGGGGTATTTATAGTTTCTGTCTGAGGGTAAGATGCGGCGCATCTAGTAAGTAGATGCGGCGCATTTACTTAACTTCGCGTGGGGTCCAAGATTATAATATTCAGGAATATTCGTACACCGCCAGAAGATGCGGCGTAACTCCATTTATAGATGCGGCGCATGTCCTCTTGTATCTTGGATCGTATCTGGTGAAATATTGATAGTGATGCGGCACATGTCATAAGTAAGATGCGGCGCATCTGGAGCAGATTAGTCTTGATCTTGTACATTTCAGTAGACTCTTAACTTCTTGCATGTTTTGCTCGATAATTAGTCCAAAATCGCCAAGTTTCACCAAATGCTTGTTGTCAACTGAGAATTACAAAAGTAAACGATTAAGTATCAATCCTCATACATAATATAATAAAACAAGTCAAATTATTAGGATAAATGATAGTAATAAAATGTACTTATTTGAGTTCATCATTCGGTAAGCTTTGACTAGAAAATTTTTAACTTGTTAGAATAAGTATTTTAGAAAAATCACAACGAGTTTTATTGTTAAAACAAATGCATTTAAGGACAGAATGAAAACATCAAGGAAGCAGGTATCGTCGGGTATGAATACCTATATAAGTTTTCAAAGGTTTAAGGTCAGAGTCTAGTTTCCAATGTTTGGTAGTGTTTGATGGCTAAATATCGGGTGAAGTTTATAGATATGGTACTTAATTTACTTGGGCTGTATTGGTATGTATCATGACTTATATTCTTGTGCTAGTGGTCTGAAATTTAGTCATGAGGTGTTTTCCTTGGTCACAAGTGAAAGTTGTGTATCAACGGCCGTTCAGCATGTTGAGACTTCTTGGCATCTTAGTGTGGGAGTGAGGTCATATCAAATCGGATTTTGAGGCTGAATAATTTAGATTTCCTAGAGGACACAACATCATAAGGGTGATTGTACATTGATAGTTTAATCCAAGGTATCCATTACTTACAAGAAAAAATCTCTTTATATGGTGTGGAAAGGGTGAATTGTACATTGACAGAATAGTGTCAAGTCATGGTGTATTGTCATTCCTAGTCGTGGATAGAGATGCTTGATTCACCTCTAAGGTTTGGTTTAGTGAGCAACGGTGTTTTGGGTCACTCTTACGTCCCAGTCAGGCTAATACTCTCAAAGAATTAGTTGAAGGATTAGGCAATTTTCCCAAAGATAGTTGTTCGGGTTGCCCCACAAGGTCTTAAGAATTTTGTTAGGTTATAAGTCAACCCATTGTATGTTACTAGCCCTTGTCAAAAGTTTTATTGGTCCCTTCATTACTTACTTCCATCGAGGGGTCCTCCTCGTATTGTTAAAATCTTATTACCATAAGGTACGTGGACGAGTTTCTCATCGTAGATGATTGTGGTATTTCAGTAACCAGACCATACAAAAAAATATCTAAGCCTCAAGTTCTGTGCGGTAATAGGTCGATGTCTTATGAGTATCTAGTAGGTTTAGGGTGCAACCTCGAAAGATGACGTCGGTTCTTATTAGCAGTCAGATGGTTAGTTCGTTGGTACATTTAATACTTAACGTGGAAGGTAAAGTTTTGAAGAATGCTGTTGATTGCTACTAGCAATCAATTGGTTGATTCAGTAGTGTACTTAGGGTTCAATGTGGAAGGTACGGTTTTGATTAAGCGAGTGAATGTAATCGTCATCACGATTGACACCGATTTTCAAAGTGTAGGTATGTCTTAGTCACCCTTGGGGTTATGAGTCATTTGGTAGTTATCGAATTTAGAGGTTGTCGGTTTGATCCTGGAATTTTCAAAATTGAAAGATGTGAAGTAAAGCGAGATGTCATAAGGTTAAGTTTTGTATGAATTTTATGGTCATAATCGTAGGTAATCCCGTTGGTAGGTTGCCCTCTGATGGTTAGTGGTGTAGCTTGACCTCTCGAATTGGAATGTGATGCGAGACAAGGCATAATTTATGTGACAAGGTTAGGTAGAAGTTTATCTGGTTACTGTGTTTACTAGTATGAATACCCATAAATTGCACTTCTTTTGTCTACTCACGTGAGTTTGTGATTTCTCGAGAATGAAAATAGGAAATTTGACTTTGATAAAATTTTAGGCAACCATTCTTAGCATAGTTCCGGGGGGGGGGGGGGTGATTAGAAAAATATCAGTCCTTCTGTTTGCGAGGTTACAATATAAAATACTTTTCAAGGAAGTAAATAGTTCGGGGGGGTGATTATAGAATATTTTGTAAAGTAACAACGAAAGAGTTTGTAGAGTAATAGTAACGCAATTTTATTGCTTAAATAGACAGTGGCTAAAGCAGTCCACAGGGGAGTAAAATAGTTTTATAAGGTGTTAGTAAAACTTGTAGGATAATTGTAACATAGTTTATAAAATGCTAATGAAGCCATTTGTTGGTTTATGAAATAGTAGTCAGGTAGCGAATCAGTTAATTACACGCTAAGAATATGGTTTGTAAATTAATTAGTGAATTAGTTTAATATGAAAACAATTCATTGTTTATAAGATAGTAGTAAAGTCACAAATTTGATTTTTATGATATAGTGGTAGGACAGTTCATATGACGACCGCAAAATGGTTTGTAGGATATTTGAAAACAGTTTGTGTGTTCATAGCGACACGGTTTATTATTTTATTAGGGGGTAGCAAGGTAATCAACTGGTTTATAATATGAATACAAAAAGTTGAAAAATGCTGACAAAGCGGTTTATTAGGTGGTAAAGTAGTTTCTAAGAGAGTGACAAAATGATTGATGGAATAGTGACAAACAGTGTATAAATTTTTTTTTTAGAGAAATGGTTTATAGTAATGGTTTCATAGATAATAGCAAAACTATCTGTAAGGTGTTTACAAAATGGTGGTCAAAACAGTTTTCAAACGGGTAATACAGTTTATAAGATAACAACTAAAAATTGTTGTAGAATAGTTATGAACAAGGTGGTAACAAAATAGATTAGCAAATCATTTTATAGAATGTAGGAGTCCATAGGGTATCACCCAAATATTTTAAATTTATAATTAAATTAATTTAGAACAGGGTTGTAATTTGTTTTCGAAAAGCGGTTGAAAAGATGGTGGAGAAATAGGGAGTGAAATAGACAAGGGTCATAATAACATGGCAACAACAAAAGATAGAGAATTCGGTGGATGGAGAAGTACATAATACAACACGATCAACCCAACCATGATGAGATTGGAATAAGTCGTGATAAGAGTTAATCATGACAACCATAATATATAATCATAACATGTGTAGATACAATCACAACACATATGAATATAAGATGGAAAATCTTGGCTTACATAAACCGATATCATATATAACCATACCACATGTCCTAAAATAACTTGCTACGGTTTGTCATACAACAAAATACCACAAGTTTCATTATTATAGCCACAAATCCCGTGGCTAGGATAATAGAAGCTATGGTTTATAATATTCTAGTCTAGGGTTTTCTGGTGCTCCTCTGGGTGGAAGGCATCATCAGGGTCAAATCCCTGTTCGGGAACGGGCGGTGCAAGGTCGGGAATCTCTGGTAAGGGATCGAGTAAGTGAACTGGGGAAGCTGGTACTGTCATAATGCCCTACAATTGGTATATGAAGTCAAACTTAGTAAAAAGTATATATAAATAATCTTTGATATAAAGAAATAATGATCGAAATTAAATCAAGTATATAGAAATGTCATTTTTATAAATACGTGAGTATATAAATATTATTTATATAGACAAGTGTAATAGTGTATAGGATAAGTGTTCGGAGAGTGTAAGAGCATGGAGAGTGTAAGGCAACGCAAAGTAGATAAAAAATAAAAAGCGGTTATAGTCTAGGTCTAAAAAAAATGCGACCTGGTTCTCTATAACCATGGCTCTGGTACCAATCTGTAACACACCCAAAATATCGCAGCGGAATGTAATATCATTGGGGTGTAACTTATTAGTACAACAGTCATAATCATAGAAAATGACTCTAAATGAGACGTTTTTAAAAGTTTGTCATTCGATCATAATAAAACATCAGAGTTAAAAGAGGTCCCAAGTAATTTTAGAAAACATAATGTATTAACATAAAAGTTTTCAAGAGTTTATCGAATGATAACATAATGTAAGCCATCAAAACAATCTCCGTGCGACTTCGTGCTTGCCAAATACCTTAAAACCTATGATAGAACATGCTAAAAAGTCAACACAAAGGTTGAGTGAAATTCATAGGTTTATAAATAAATAATGGACCACAAGATTTCAAGTTAAAATAATAATTGCAACGAATACAATTATGGGTAAATAATAATTATTGCTTTAAACTCATGACACTCAAACTGACTGAAGGTTCGTAAAATGAACCAATGCCCTAAAAGGTAAATTTTCATTTTACATAAATTTCAAATATAGTGCGTTCGGTTGTCTATCCGATCACACACAACGGATTCGTCAATCCCAATAGGCGTATTCACAATATTCGCGTTCACTCGCAAGTGATTAATGGTTCATGATTCATTAGGGTCTTATTTTGGCAATATCGGTACTTTAGCAATAATATGTTCTGGTAAGTATACAGTTTGATGCACTTGTGTCCAAATTGTAAAATGGCATGTATCTCCCCCAATGGGTTTATAAACAGTTTAAAGAGTTAAAGTGGGGCTACGAACTCACCAAGAGCCAAGTGAATATTCAAAGTGAATGTAGTGATAAATAAACCTACGAGCAACCTAGACATATTAGCATGTCTCAGAATCTAAAATAATAACGTAAGTATGTCTATCTGCCTTATAGATTATTATTTCAATTATGCTTGGTACATAATATATAAATCAGTGTCAAGACAAGTCATAAAGGTTCAATTAAGTCCAATGGTTCAAATTAAGTCAAAAGTGTTCAAATTACTTCAAAAGTTCAAATTATGTCAAAGAGTTCAAAATATATTTAAATGGTTCAAAATCAAATTTAAGGGTTCTAAATATGTGTCATGAGTTCAAATTAGTCGTTCTTAAGTTTCTTTAGTCTATGAAAGGATTTACGGGTCTATTTCTGATAGTGGGTCCTACCACTTCGGTTTTTTTATGAAAAAATGGTCAAGTAGCGTTATTTGACAAGTTTCTAATTGTCCAATTGTCCACTTTTATAAGTTAATAACTTTTTACACATTTTAAGTATATAGCTGTTAGAAATTTTATATACATGTCTCTCTTTAAAAATTCATTACTCGCAAACCGTAAGTTGAAAAAATATGTTCTTTATGTCCCCGGAAAGGTATTTGAGTGTACTAACTATATTTACGGGTTCCACTGAGTCAAAAATTACTTAACAGTAGTGAAATTACCCATTTACCCTTAACTACCGAGTTCTGATTTTATCAACACCACAATAGTCCCGGAAAAAATGCGATATCTAGAGATCTACAAGCCCGATTAACCCCATTTTTGTGTCCAAGTTTAAGTTAAGATGTTAGCTACAACTTTTATTTTTTGAAAAATAGTTAGTTATATTAAGAAAAAATGACTTTTTTAGGTTGAAAATCTGTTACTCAGAATTTGACATGTTTCATGAAAACATTTTTAGTTTAATCATCGTAATGAGTTATTCAATGAAATACCCGGAAAAACGATCGTAAGACATTGATCTATAACCTTATATTTTTAGTTAAGGTGTAAAGTCCACTAATAAAATCAGTTTATTCCTTTTTTACCCCTGTTCAGAAAGTAGTTTTGCATGTCTAGTCCTTATTAGGTTTTCTATTGATCTAGCATATGTACAAAGTATAACCAAGCATAATAAACATATTGAACATATAAAATACATAGAAAACAAGTATTTACAGAAGTGAAATGAAAATGGAGGTGGTTTCTTACAAGAGTGTAAAGGTACACAAGATTTCATGAGATTTATGTGTTGTTTGAGTGTAATAAATCAAGAACAAGATTAGGGCTTCAAGATCTTGCACCAATGTGACTAGAAAATTAAGATGATGGTGATGGAGGGCTGTTTTGAGTCATTGCTATAGAGAGAAAAGAGATTTTGGATGACCTTTTGCATGTTGCTATGAGTATTTTACCTTATAATTCTAGTAGTGGAGGATTAGTGTATAGAGATGAGACATGTGTAGATACCATATGCAATATACTCTCACACCAAGCCATGTGGCTTGGTAACCTCTTCAAAACCGGCCACCTCATGGTGAGGTGGTCTATTGTGTGATTTTTGTATAACTTTGAACTTACGAGGTGTAGTTTGGTCCCGGTAATTACTAACGTAAAGATTTTATGAAGCGAAAGTTAAATCCGGGTAACTTAAAAATACAAAACTTATAAAAATGTTAAAACTTACCAATAAAACCTATTTTGATATTTTAGGTGATCCTTGAGCTTATTGGTTGATTACTTGGTGTTTAAAAATTGAAACCTCGTAAAACGCAAAATGTGCAAAGTTTATCTAAAAGTGAAAAAGTAAAAATAGAATATTTAAAATATGATTGTATGGAACCAAAATGGATAATATATATATATATATATATATATATATATATATATATATATATATATATATATGTATATACACTGAGTATTGTCAGTTGTCGGTTTGATTTAATTGTACGTTTATCGAAGTACACGGAATAACCTATCTAGTTACTCGCAAAAGTGAATTTACTTATGATAGAAATATTAAGTAAACTTAGAATATTAAATATTGACCTCAAATTGTGAATTGTTACAGTCTTCTAGTATAAATCCATGTTACGGTGTAAGTAGAGTATGGATTTACTCCGTAACCTTTGTCTAGTCAGCATACTCTTGTGTATTTGCATTAAAAAACCTCTCAAATCCGCGTCTCTTCGTTCCAATGCTCATTAGTAACCTGAAAATGAAATATAAACGAATAAGAGTACAAATTCAAGTAAATTGATTCAAATTATGAGCATATTAGGGGGAAATTGACACTAAAATATCAGGACTATTTGATGTAATCATATTTGTAACAAGTTTCTTGAGACTTGTCACTTGAACCCTTAACCGATCCTACTCTTCTGATCGTTTGTAGAATCTACGCTGGTTTGGTAGGAGTGCCGTATGTTTAAAATCAGCTGTCATATCAGAGAGAAACACTTGACTACTTCGTGTATCTTCTTTAACATCTGAATCACTATCAGGTATGTGCACATAAGAACTAGAGAACAATGCATTTGATACAGAGGTTTGAACAACGCTCTTGATGTTATCAGGTTCGTATATCTGATCAATGAGCTCTTCTTCATAGTTATACTTACCAAAAATTTTAGTCAGGCTATCATTATTGATAGAATTTTTTGCTCTCTGAGTCTGATTCAGACTCAACCACTTTCTGGGTAAACTATTAACAAATTGAGCATTGACCTCTACTTGAGGGATTTCAATGCCTTTATTTGAGAGTTCATTTAGCAAGATTTTCAGCCTTGTATAGGTTTGAGTGACTTTTTCACCTTCAATAGCTTTAAAGCTATTGAATTTTAACCTTAAGGAAACAATTTTGGTATCTCTGGTTTCAGAGGGTCCTTCATTCCCTAGAATTAGGTCGTCCCACATTTCTTTTGTTGTTTTACATCTGACAACATATTTCATTGTGTCCCTAGGGAGTGCAGAGATGATGATAGATTTTAACCTGTTATCTTGATTTACAAGTCTGGCTTCCTATCCAGACCATTGCTTTTGAGGTTTAGGTAAAAAAAAATTCATGCATAGAGTTGACTGCTTGAGGAATGTATGTACCATTTTCTAAAATTTCCAAGAGATAGGGTTCTAATCCACTTAAATAAACTAAGAACCTATCCTTCCAATCTAGAAAATCATCTACTTCAATTAGAGGTAAAGTAGTAACATGAGCCCCTCCCCTAGAGTCTAATAGTTGTGGAAGATCATTGCTAGGAACACTAAAAATGGTGTTTGAGTTAGCATTTGTTCCACCAATAGTGTTCCTAGGTTGACCATTTTCATCATTACCATTTCCTCAAGAGGTGGTCGTATGGGACCAAGTGAACTTCTAGGAGTGTTAGCATTGCCATTGTTTGTAGACATTTTAGGATCTTCATTAAAAAATCTTTTTGAACAAGTTTGTAAGATTTGAAGATCTTGAAAACAGATTTTAATATCAAACTTGCTCTGATACCAATTGTTTGTCCCAAATAATGTCTCTTAAACAATAAACAGTTTAAACATTACAATGATTTAACTTTTCAAACGTGTAAATCTTTATTGATTATAAATCAAAGAATAAAAAAGTGTTGTGAGTAATACTTGTTGAATGACAATGATGGAAGCCTCTTTGATCAAGTAAACTTATCATATCGTTAAGTTTACAGGAAAACTTATATAGAGTATGTAATATGATCAGCGACTCTACCTGGAAGTTTGATAAGAGAGTGCTTGCTTTTCTAATAGTGAATACAGATAAGAACAATAAAAGCAATACTATTTCTTTACACCAACATTCTCTTATATAGTAGTGCGTGGGTGTCTTGAATGTATGGATCTTTAGACGTGGCATGAATCTTGTGGAGAGGTACATATCCATTTAATGTATATCTAGTCAAGAAACTTGTCTTACTGGGTAGGTGAACTGTTTGCCATCAGTTCACTGCCTCTTCAACGTTCTGCATTGTCAGAATTTAATTTGAATTGTCCCGCACTTTTCATCTTGTTTAAATTAATCACGCCCACATACATCTGAGAACATCAGAGCTAAGCTTCATTGGATATTTCAGAGTGATTTTTGATTTATATATATCAGAGTATTGTCATTCTCAGATACATATATACCCACAGAGGTTCCTCATACATTCCTGCTAATATCCCTCTCAGCTAGTGAGTACGTCCTCAAGTTTGTCTTTGACTTCCTTAACGATGTCAGAGACTTGAACATTTGCTGGGGTAGCTTGCTGCGTATTAAAACTTAGCTAGTCTTTTGTTAAGCTGATGTTTAATTAGCTGTCACAACGTAGTATGATTTATATTCAAATCCTTCCAACACTTTGGGCATTAATTGCCCAACAATATTTAAATCTTACTAAGCTCATAAGCCACAAAATTTTGGGCTTATGGGTGTTTGTTTAAACTTATTTGTTGGCTTATGAGCTTATGTGATTTTGGCTTATGTTAATAAGTTCAAATTTTCTGACTTACTTTATCATATTACAATTCATCATTAAGAAAGTGAAAATGATTAAGGTGTATAGCAGCTTAAGAGGCCTTTTGATAGGACAAGGTACGGCTCGCAAGTTCTGCTCATATATGAAGCAATTACAAATACAGAAGAAAACATCATCAGAACAATAAGATACATCATAGTTGATCATACTCATGTCAAATTAGCTAAATAAATCACTGATGTGCAAGTGTACATATAGTATACCTTACACGCCACTACAGAATATCGGTCTGCCCAAATGACCTCTTCCTCGATAATGGCCTTGTTCTTCTGTTAA
This sequence comes from Artemisia tridentata subsp. tridentata, assembly GCA_021014915.2. Taxonomy (NCBI): domain Eukaryota; kingdom Viridiplantae; phylum Streptophyta; class Magnoliopsida; order Asterales; family Asteraceae; genus Artemisia; species Artemisia tridentata. The sequence goes on from CP139504.1 coordinate 252,124,992, forward strand.
CAACATATTTGTTTTCATGCGTTTATGTTTCTTGTTCAAGCTTGTCGTGGTAAAACTGATGATTCGGTTGCTTTCCTCAACACTATAACATCTGGTGCTGAGTGTAGCATCCTATCCAGTCTTCCACAGAAGGCTATTGATGTTGTCGCTAGAAAATCATCTGAGTGGTCGATTTCTTTTGCAGAGGCTTTAATTTCATTGGTCACTATTCTAGTCCCATCTTCAGTAGGGTGTACGGCATTTGATACAATTTGTCTTCAACTTTAATCAGGAAAGTTTCGTTTATTGTTCTTTTCAAAGTTGTCTTTACACCAACCTCCCCAAAAGCCATATTGTTGCCATCTATATACATCACAACCTTCTATTTTAATAACCTCTCCCCATTTTGACCCTATTAATGTAAAGGTCTCACGTGACCATGCATTTACCGGAATTCCTTCCATAATAAGCCAACAACGTCTGTTATTTGTATGACACTCCCCATCACCTAATTCTATTTTTTTTGTCTAGGAGCCCCATTTATCTTTCTTTGCTTTGAGAACATAGTTTGCTTCTACTCTTGACCTGAACTCAATGGCAACTTTGAGACCCCCGATATACTCTATTTTGACTTCCAAAAGGCCATCGTCATCCAATAATTTTTTTAAATTGTGCATAATCTCCAGAGAGATAGCCTCACCGATCAGAGAACTTTCAATCCAATCTACATTGCATGAGGGTACTGCAACCGGCTCAGACCCATGAGCCCCAGCTTTTTTATTGCCAAGCTTGTAATTGGGTTTAACTAAAGCTTCTTTTTAGTCCCTCCCGATGGTTCGTGTATTAAGTGCAGGCCATGAGGGAGATTCTTGACCAAAACTTTGATTTGGTTCAGATTTGTTGTTTTGGTCCATCACCCACCCCAAATTACGTTGGAATGTCGCAAAGTTCACCCTGAGTTGCAAGTTGTAAAAATAGAGAGTGTTTATCCTTCACTTTAACCTCAGCTTATCATGAACTCTGATAAATCGAATAAAACCAAATCTTTTATCGTTCTTATCTCTTTTCCTTGCGATGTAGATATCGACCAATGCAACGTAATTGGAAAAAGTGTTCCATAGTTCGCGTTCCTTCCATGAATCCGGGAAGTTAGTAAAAACATATGTGGTAGCCACACCTTCGAGTGAACCAAACCTCCCATTGTTAAAGATTGAGACCCTCTCCTGTGTGGCTTTTTTTACATTGGGCTACTGAACATTGTTACCATTATTTTCAGACACTCTTTTGTGTGTTACTTTCTTGTTGGGCAAAAATGAACCTGCAATAAAGATTGGGTTACCCAAAATGGCTTACAAAATGGAAGATTGAAAATCCAGACGGAGATAAACACAACAAACAGAAATGACAATGACAAACGGTGGGTTATAACTTTCTATGACATATGATGGCTTATGGATATGCGTAATTTTCAAAGATGGCAAAGAAATGAAGCACCTTGTCAAGCATCTTGAAGATGGTACCATGGGCAATATTTACTAAATCCATCTGTTTGGGGTCCGGCATTAGTTTCGGATAATATAGCATTGTACGCACTAGCAAGCCCAAAAAGAAAAAAGAAAAAAATCAAGACAACAAAGTGTTAGAAGACATTCAGGAAAAGAATATGTAGACATAACTGAATGTAAAAGAAAGGCTGCAAACCTTCTTGCTTTTCAGAATCATTGACCGCACGTTGAATTTCAAGATGAGAAAACAAACGAACTACCATGACCCTAAATAATAAAATACGGAGGGAAAAAAACAAAAGGGGAAGCAAACATACAACAAAAATGTTACCAATTCGGTTTAGCATCATAAATTAAAGACAAAGTAAGCAAAACAGTCAAATACAGAGTAAACTGCAGTGCACACAGCCCCCACAGTAAAAACAGAAAGATGTTAAAACATTTTTTGGTTATTCCACCATATCGTTCCAATATACATCTTGTATCCAACAACAACAAGAACAGATGACTGAACTCACCACCTGCCCCAACAGCATATTTAAGAATGATTGCTTTTTAGCAAGTAATTAAAATTCTAATACCGAAGAGTAACTATTTGTGCTACTAATAAATATGTAAAATTATCAAATTATGCTACTTTTAAAGAACCTTTGTCAACTTAAGAGTCACAGCCTGCTGCTCCATAAGTAAATGTATTGCTACACGATCTTGGTCGTTCATCTTATACAACTCATCAATACAAATAACACCTCTGCCTGCGAGAACCATATCGCCAGCTTCGAGACTTCTGTCTCCTATAAATTTTAAATAGCTAAAAATTTAGCAACAAAAACTAATGTTTATATACCTTTTTTCCAGTTTATCAAAGAGCTCTTGCCTGTTTATTGATCAGTAGCAACTGCAGCTGTCAAACCAACCCCAAAAGAATCACGACCTGTTATTGATTTTCCTAAAGGAGCAATGTTCATAATAGCTCTAAGAAGCCGTGACTTGGGGATCTTGTCCACTTAAATTAGTGAGGTAAGCCATTGTTAAAACCCTAAAAAGGTTTTGGAATAAAGAGAGAGATATGCATTACGTAAATACATTATATTATGGTTAATGAATAAAATTTGGGATTTTATAAAAGATCATTGAGGTATTATTATAAGATATAAATTTTGTTTTGTGTTTTTTATCACAACTTATGGAGTGGCTCCATTGGTTGAGACGTTTGCATACCATATAAAAGACTCAGGTTCAAACCTCACTTTCCTCATTTTTTAAACTAATTAATCTGAATTTTATTTTCTTTAATCCTTGATTAGGTGGACAAAATGAGATGACATGACTTTTATGGTGCTTATTTGGACTTTATGGGTGTCAGTGGCATTAATAGGTGACATGCCTCCTGTTATATATATTGGAATTTGATTTACTTAGAGCTCTAGGTGTAGTGAGCAAGTGAAGCTACTCATTTGGGGCCTATGGGGTGCCACATCACTTTAACAAACCTCCACAACTAACCCCCCTCACTCACAACTAACCTCAACTTACTCATTTGGGGCCCACCACTTACAACTTTATTTTTTTTATTCAAATTTTCAAATAAACTAAATTCATTTCATTAAAAATAAAAATACAATACAACACAATAAAAAACATATGAAACGTAAAATAACGATACGGTAAAAAAACGCAACTTAAAAAATACATCAAATTATAAAGAAATTAATTATTCGGATTCTGTTGTTGAATTTGTTCCCATTGATGTCATTGCCAAAAATGCTCGATGAGACATCGTTGAAGCTTTGCGTGTTTGCTTTTATCATGTAGTTCTTTGGCTTTTCTTCTTTGCACTGCTCAACGCTCAATCCATGTCTGTTGTAAATTTGGTTGCGGAGAAATATACATTTCACTAGCTTCGGATATCGCAAATTTTTTATCTTTCAAAATCATGTTATGCATTATGATGCACGAGTACATGATTCTCCGTAACTTGCCCACAGTAAATGCACGTGCCGGTTGGGCAATAATATGCCAATGTCCTTGGAGGAAACCAAAAGCTCTTTCGATATCTTTTCGAGCACTTTCTTGTTTCGCTTTAAATACGGAATTCTTTGCGTTATTTGCATCCATAAATGATTTGACAAAAGATGCCCACTCTGGGTAAATTCCGTCAGCTAGATAATACCCATGGTTAAATGTACGCCCGTATACTTCAAACGGAACCTCAGGGGCGATGTCATCAAGCAGGTCGTCGAATAATGGAGAATTATTCAAAACGGTAAGATCATTATTCGCACCCGCTACCCCAAAAAAATGCATGCCAAATCCACATGTCGTATGACGCAACGGCTTCAAGCATTATAGTTGGATACTTTTTATCACCAATGTGAAATTGGCCTTGCCATTCTTTTGGACAATTTTTCCATTCCCAGTGCATACAATCGATGCTTCCCAACATTCCCGGTACCTTTTGAACCGCGTTATGTGCGTGGTATAAGTTGCGAATGTCATTCTCATCTGGTTTTCTTAAAAACTCCTTCGCATACAACTGGATTATGCACATAGTAAAAAAATCTAGACAATCGAGTGCACAGTGTTACCCTATTTGTAAATACTCATCTAATGCATCAGCTGCTATACCGTAAGCCAATTAGCGTAGGGCACACGTGCATTTCATAATCACACTAAAACTCATTACACCTACAGCATTGGGTCAGACTCTAAAGAAATCAAAATGCTTGGGAAGAGGATTATGAGTTTGAATATATGTTTCAATACCTTGTACTATTTCTAAAAATAGTTTACGGCTCATACGAAAGCGACGCCTAAAATTTTCCTTCATATATTTTGGGTTGTCACCAAAATAGTCTGCCATTAGATGTTCTTCAGCAATTTGACGTTCATGGGGGATGTATCTACGATGGCATGATGGTCCGGCTTCTTGTTGTTGCAACGATTGCTCGAACTCAAACTCTTGGAGAATCATCTCTAGCTCCGGTAGCTCTTCAAGATCACTTTCACCGGAATAAAATGATTCGCTCATGTTTCTTGCTTATATGTATAAGTGTTTTGAATGGTGAATGTTGTGTAGAATTTGATTGAAATGTGTAATATTTAAAGTGTAAAATATGTGTGCTTTAAAGGGAAAAAAAAGAAAAAAAGAAAGTTAACGTTTTAATTTTAATCCGTTTCACAACGGATCCCTGCCACATTTTCTGACAATAGTACAAATATTACCCTCGTCGTGCAGACGACGAGGGTTAAAGTGGTGAGAAAAAACAAGGGGGGCGGTATGGTGGCGAGGAACAACGAAGGTGCCAGCGTGGCACAGCGAGGAGCAACGAAGATTACACCGGGTGCTCTTAGGGAAGCATGGTTATAAAATGTTAGCATTACTTAGTCTTTTTAATCATTGGTGTCTTCTGGTGCTTCAAACCTGTATTTTGGTAAACTTGTGATAAACAAGTCTCATTAAAATTAAGTCTTCAGGACGACTAGTCTTGGTTTTATAAGTCTTCAACCTGTATTAGCCCAAGCACAATTGGTGAGCACTACATACGAAAATGAACATGTGTTTTTCAAAGTGGGTTTCTTACAACTTGGAGTTTTATCAGTGGAATTTGGTTTGTAGAGCTTCCAAGATGACATGAGTTGGCCAATCACCTTTCCATAGTTTCACAAAGAACTTTGGACGCTTGAATTTGAAACTAAGAGATAAAAGCATATATCAGTATTTTAGCTGGTTCGTGGAATATATAAAGCTAAAAATTGTGGTTTGAAACTGAGATACTAGCTAAAACTGTGTTCACTTCTACCATAATGTAAATGGGTTGTAATTAAGATAGAATTTGAAAAATCATTCTAGTACCATGCTAATTACGGTGCTTCTTCACTTTAGATCAAAATTAATGTAAAACTTTACCTATGTCATGGAGTGGTTGGACTAAAAGTTGGCATCCTTGATGTAACAACTTGACGCAAAAAAAAAAGTACTATAATTAAACCCACTATTATACATTTCCTTTATTTGCGTATAGATGAAATTTTTTGGTCTTTCATAGTACTAAAAATTAATAAGATGTTATATGTCACATGTGATTTAAACATGACACTATAAAATGAGCCTACTCTCTTCACTTCATCCACCACATTACACATACAACATACAACAAAGTGTTGCTAAAATCTCAACACTTTTCACTTCATCTCCCACATTAACTCGCAACCAACCACTGCCACGAGCCCACGAGAATACCTCTCGAACGTCCAAAAACAAATCATAAGAACCATCTCTCCCAAACGATCCTACACTTAAGTGTTCTTCCATTTATCCAGTTCACTTACAAGAAATAGTGTTTGCTTGATAATGGAGGACTTATGGTTTGTGTTAAATCATAAATGTTTATTGTAATATGCTTTTTGGGTATAGTTTTAACAATTTACTTTTCTTTCTTTGTTTACGTTGTGCCAGGAAAGAAAACCCCAAAGCTATGCTGATTACACCAACTGGCATGTGCTGGTTGGTTGTCATGGGTAGAGTCGGAGTCCGTAGACAAGTGCTTTGGTGCATAGACACCAATCCAAAGAAAACCGAATTGCATGACTCATGACATGAAAGAGGACTATGTTATATGGACGTACGAGTAGAGGCACTTGGATAGATAGGTCTTTACCATTACAAGCCTGACACGCGCATGCGCAAGGTAAACATGATTTTTTTATGGGATGAAAAGAAACGCTTTTGTTTACCATGTTCTAATGGAATGGACTATTCCTTAATTAAGAGACGAAAGTGTTTTTGTTTGATCGATTCCTGGTCATAAGTTTATTCTTTTCAATTTTATGTCAAGCTTTTGCTTGCAAGTGTCAGTTATTAGTTTTATAAGTGGGAAATTTCAAACTTTATGTAGATTATCGTTCTAAATAATACAAGAGGAAAAACAAAGTTTTTATGAAAGAAAAGATCATCCCAATAATAAGAGAAGAAGAAGAAGAAGAAGAAGACTATGCTCTTAAGTGTAACTATTATTATTAGTTTTCTCATTTACCTAAATATAAGAGATAATTTAGAGTCAACTTAATCATCTCTTTGGAGCCTGTGGGCCAACTTGCACCATCTAATTATATTTCAATTATTAGGTTAAATTGTGCCAACTAGTAATTATATACCACAATATTACTAGGTATATCATTCACATTTGGCACATAATTTTTTGGTTTAACTTCTCCTTTTAAATTCACAAAATTATCATTTATATTTATTTCTCCAATTTTAGTGAATAAGCTATCTATATCCGGTGGTATATAATTTTCAAGAACTGAATCCATACTCATTTTTAATAATCTTTATAACCTTTTGGTATTTCTAAAGAAAGAAGTTGTTGAAGTAAACAATCTTGAGTGCTAATAGAAAAATCATTTGTTTCTTTACTTTTTTCTTTATGATGAGTAGGAGTTTTTAACAAAACCTTTAAATTTTCTAATTCCGATAATATTTTCTCCCCATAAAAAACAATAGTTTTTGGTAATTCTATCATGTCTTTTTCAGTTTTAAAACAATTATCATTTTAACTTTTTAATTTACTAAAACTGTATATAACAATTTTATAGTGCGATTTTGTGTCATTACAAATATAATCAGATGAAGTCCATTCGTATCTATTGAAAGTAAAGTCTTCATCAGAAGTATAGTTTTCAAACTCATCATTTAAATATATTGTTTCAAATTCATCATTTAAGTTGTCCATGAAATTTGCCTCAATATTAATATCCGAAGTATTTATTTGTGTTTTTTCAAAAAGCAAAACCGAATTTTTGACAAAGTTTAAGTTTAAAGCCAAAATCCTGTCTGATTCAATATCCACCCCACCTGGTGAAAAAGTTTCACTGGCTCTGATACCATTAGTATTAGCCAATATATTTTGTCGGTTCAAAATCATCAAATCTAATAAACTCATGTAATCAAATTTATTAATTGATAGTATATCAATATTCCACATAATTAATGCCATAACTTAAGAATATAAACGCATATAAAAGCATGTATAACATGTATAAACATTATATTAAAAATCTTAAAACAACAATTAAACCATCAAACCGAACAACTATTAATCATTTAGAACTTATCATTTTTTAACATATGTATAATATAAAATTTTGAACTTAAATTAAATAACTTTTTAAAACTTTTGTTTTAAAATAACAATCCTTATAATAACCAAAAGATGTAACACTAGTTAAGATTATTTCAAAATGACCTAAAATTACATGCATGTTAGTTATCATTACTCTCTTCATCTTTGACGTTATGTTGCTCTATTCTTTTTGGTGTTTGATCTTCTTATGTTTGTGTTTGAGCTTTTTATAATCACACAATTTACCGTCTTCCATTCCTTTAACTATCACCAAAATTCACTGTCACTGTCATCAAAGATTCTTTGACCAGTACTCTAGAAAAGAAAAGGTGAAAAGAAGGAAAAGTAGTCTCATACATTTTGCATGTTTTGTTTATATTTTTGTGCATAGGAACACATACAAAAATTCTCATTAGTTTTTTGCTTAATTTTTTTTATTGTGTCTTTCGTTTAGTGAATTTGACATCACTACTTTTATGTAGGTCTAACTTCCTTTAGTTTGTCATTCCCCCCCCCTCCCCCCCCCCACCCTCTACCTAAAATGTACAACATAACATATAACATGTACTATTTGGACAACACAAACATGTCAAAAAACATGTTAAAGATTAGAAACCTAGTTTAGTTATAAATACAATACAATACAAATATGTTCTTAGTGTCGTGTCTTGTTAGAAATTCAAACTACAGCCACTACTTTTTTTTGTGACTAAAATTTGTGTCTCCTTCCTCCTATTCCTCCTTTTTGTTTTTGGTGACTATTTTTGTTTTGTGACTAAGTTAAAGTTTCAATGGTTCTGATACCATTAGTATTTAGCTGATATATTTTGTTGATTCAACATTTGGTAAACAAATGGCCTCACCATAACACGTGGACGCCTAATCCCTCATGAAACAAACAAACCATAATTTATAACAAATATCATACTTAAAATTGGCTCCACCGCAACGCGCGATAGTGTAATTCCTCGTTAACTATAATTTAAACCATAAACTTTATGTACTCTTATTTACTTCATAATTTTTCTCTTCTTTTACACCACCTTCACGAAAACATCATTTTACGACTGTCAAGAAACTAGAGTTACCTTTAGTTTAAAGAAAACACCATTGTTTGATATTTTTTACCAAATAAGGAAAATAGAGTTTGCGTTCAAATCAAACTTCTCACAACACATTCTATACAAAACACAAAACATGCATTTCCTAACTTAACAAGTGAAACTACAAACAACATTTTCTTGTGTTTTCTTTATTTCCCTAATAACTCTCTTTCTTTTCTTCAAAATAAAAAACAATGTTAGATGAACACGTTTTCTATGTTTGTGGAAAATTTAATCCCCTATGTTTTATAAAAATAAAAGTAGAAAATTAAATGTTCCATAAACTTTACCTTTTTAACACAAAGATCTTTTGAAAACCAACGTTATACCTACCTTTTTTTTCCCTTGTTTACTTTTGAAAAGCTTAGCATGAAAGAGAAGGACAGGTTTACAAGCTTCTTATCCTAACCATGCAACAGTATAGTACATTGGTTATGTGATTGACAAAAAATAACAGCCACTAATTTTGCTATGTACATTGTGATTAGTGAAGGAAAAACATTCCCATCAATAAAAAGTTTGCTTACACAATATTATTACGTTAAACTATGCCAAATATAAATCACAAGGACTATCCACGCTCCGTTTAACCTAATAATATTGTGTAAGCAAACTTTTTGTGGATGGGAATGTTTTAATTTCTCCTTTTCAATTCACAAAATTACTAGTATTAAATGGTGCAAGTCGGCCCAAAGGCTCCAAAGAGATGATTAAGTTCGGGAACAACATATGGTCTGCGTATTAAATTGAAATAAACACTTATCTTTCAAACTTATTATTTCAAGCAATGTCTAAATCATAAATGACTAAATCATCAAATAATCTTATAGCCAACGTCTAATAAATAATATTAATTATCGATTACGTATTTCTAAATAACCTACCAAAACTTTTAATTTTGGAGTTTAAATGCTACATCCCAGGCTATCTTTGTGTCTTTTGTCGATGCTTTAGGTGTTTGTCTCACGCCTATCAATGTACACCATACAAGTTTTACATGCAAATGTTAGGTGGGACTAAATTGTACATCATAAATGATGTCAATAATCAATCAAGGGTGAATTTTTCAAAAGAATGGTTAAATGCATTTATGTAAAGGTTGCGAATAAATGCAAAAATATAAACATATCTAAGGAAGTGACAGGATTTCATCTTGAACTAGCTTAAATGGACAAATTGTTTTTATTTTTTACTTGCTATTGATGGGTATCTTTTATTTTTACTAGCTACACCAGCTCACACAGTCACGAGCAAAATCAAATACACAAACGTCAAAGCTCGTTACCGAAAGCAATAGCAGTACATCATTCTACGAGATTCTCACACCAATGTAATGTCTGCTTCTAAAATTCCCATGTAGCCTTTGATTATTCTTGGAAGAGTATAGCATCATCACATCCTAATTTCTTTTTGATGTTTTACCTTTTAGTTACTTGTGAGAGCTGATGTACCTGGTAAAAATGCAACATACCCATCAATACCTAGTGAAAAGTAAATACAACAACCTCATCTCTTAATTAATAAACATGAACAAGAAAATTTATTTGTTTGAGCGTTCGTGTCCATTCATTTTTCCTGTTAATATTAAACGAACGACCATGAACAACGCTCCATTTGTATTCTTCCGGTTCATGTACAACTCGAGGCACTTAAAATTTACTTAGTTTAAGAACCAGAAAATATGATAATAGCTTTGAAAGTAATCTACATGTGTGAGCGTGTGTATATATATACATATATATAATAGGATGTACATGACGTCATCAAATGTCCAGTAATGCCATGTAATCATGCTTAAATGCCACCTAAAAAATTTGACACTTGCAGGAGTCAAACCTAGGTCTTGGAATCCACACACAAGCGTGTTAACCAGTGGAGCATGCTAGTTAATATGATAGACAATTCAAAACAATTATGTCATGTTTTAATAACTACTGCATTCCCTAATAGATGTTCATAAACATGTAAATTATATAGCATATCTATTCCTTAATTATAGTAACAAATTAATTAATATCCAACTTTTATTCATTCATCACCCAAAACCCTAATTTTTCCTCAGCCCTAATCTCATATCCTCTAAAAACAATCGTCAATCATGTGTTTGCAGTGTGTTTCGATTTTTTGTAAGAGACGTAAACAGTGATAGGATGTTGCTTATGTAACAAGAAAAATTCACTGAGAAGGTAACAGGCTCATGTTTCTATAGTTAATATTAATCTGTTTTTTATCATGTTCTTATGTATGGTACGTGGCAGCAATAACAATGAATCAAATGGCCATAGAGTATGTTTAATTGAATGTATGATTCTCTTTGCCTGCATCTTATGTTTAGTAATTCACCTAATGTTATTTAACAATATTCATTAATGTAAAGTGACTGTGATTAAAGACAAGCCAGAGAAGTACCATACTCACTTTTTCGAATACATTAAGGTTGGGGTTGAACCAGAAAACAAAGAACATATTTTTATATTATGTTTCACAATGTTTCAAGAGCTGCAGTCAACTTTTCACGAGTTCGTGTACAAATGGAAAAGGAACGAGGAAATCTACTCAAATATTTTGGGACACATGTTCAGAATAATTTTGTTTTTTTGGTTTTTTAATGTGCTCAAAGGTCTGTCACGTATGGAGGATTTAGCTACTATCAATCCCCATAGCGAAAGTAATAGTGAATTATTATTAATAGATATAATATAAATATATCATATACGAGGAAAATGGAACGTGGCACTCACAGCTGATGATGAAGCCAATTATAAGCCAAATCTGATCTATTTCCTCGCTTTAGTTCATCAATCATATCTAGCAGCTTTTCGAAAAGTTGAAAGCAAAAGAGAAATTCAAAAGTTAGCTCCAACAAAAGGTAGTAATTTCTTCCATACATTTGACATATGTTCTCATCTTAAATGATCTAATCTTTATAAAAAAAATATACAGTTCAAGGAGCTTGAGAATGAGCTTATAGATTGACAACAGTGAGGGGCTTAACATACCAACATAAGGTATTTGAATAAATATTGATTGAATATATTACTTTTGGACAATTAAAATATGCCATTGCATAATGTTTGGATGCTCAAAACAGGTCAAGGACCTTTAAGACAACTGAAAGTCCAATTCAAAGAGTCAACATCTTGCACCATGACCCTTTTAAGATAAGGTCATAAAAAGTAACAACTTAACAAGCACGTATTATTATTATTCCAGATACTGCATTGGATGGGAAATAAAGGTTGGTTTTTCCTTGCTGTTGTTTCTGATGAGGAATTTGAAACGAACCTGAAAGAACATGAACATAATTCTGATATAACCTCACTCCATTTATAGGTCTTTATTGGAGCCCTTGTTAGTTATCATATGGAGAGATTATAGTGTCAAGTTCTGGAGTTATGAAAAGGTGTTGGATGCAATTTTGGCTACTGGAAAATGCTTTATGCTTATCCGATGTATTGTAAATTAATAGAAACAGGTAGTGTTATGGATAAAAGTAATGGTGAAGAGTTGATCAAGCTTCTTGACGAACAAGGAAATAAAGCATGCTGATATTTTATCAAAATTGATTAAAGAGACTAGAAGTTATAAAAACAAAGAAACAAGCATCAATCTCACCCTAATTAAGGTGAGTTGTTTTTAAACTATATAACATGTAGTATTTTTGTTGCTTTATCGTTAACATTTTTTTTTGTATATTTGCTTAATCATGAGGACTAGACATAAAGGGAAATACTTCGTAAGATGTTATGTATAACATTTACTGCCTCCGTCTCATAATTATTGTCTACTATTGACTTTTATAGTCTTTATCTTTCAACTTTGTTCTTAAATATTTTTATTTGTATTATATAATATTTGATGCAAAATATATGAATGGATTCGGTATTAAATATACTTTCATTAATATAATTTTTATCAAATAATATATAGCACAAATAAAAATATTTATTGTCAAAGTTGAAAAATAAAAACTTCAAAAGTCAACAATGTACAATAATTATGGGACGGAAAGAGTAGTAGTTTTGGATGTATCCTCATATTGAAATATGAAACATATATTCCATCTCCAATCGATAGGAGGGTTAGAATCAATGAGAACTTTTTGTAGCAAGATTGTTAATCTAAAAGGATAACCAGTGGTGATTTCTTAGGTACATTGTGCGTCTGAGTATTAGATGGTTTCATTAGTTTTAAAGTATACCAGTTTGTTTGGCATATGCCAAATATTGTTTTTGGTGATTTAAATCCAGTTTATTTATAAATGGGTTGACGTGGGTGGTGTGTTTATTTCTAATGGGCTATTTGACCTTCTAAATCACCATTAACTAACCCGTCCATTTTGCCACCGCTAAGGCTCTAATCCTATGCAAATTCTTGATTGCTTTTAGGGGAATTTGCTGAGCTGCATGAGCTCAACAATATAATGTTGTACCGAGATCAATGAATCTCAACTATGTAAGCATACAAATGTTTTCACCTTAATTTCACTTCATTTGGTCAGTTAACTAATATCAGGTGATACATGCAGTAAAAGCTTATGAAGTTTAGCAATTTGAAGAAAAAGAAGTCAAAACAAGCCTCGCTACTCAAGTGAAATCTGGCAAGGCACCACCTAATAATTGTGATTTGACTAATCAGAACTGGCCTTGGGATGGTCTTGAAGTTGATGTGTTTAACCCCATTAACTATCCTACAAACGAATCACGTATTGAAGAACAAATGGATATGAATTTTGTATATGATACGAGCTATTCCAATGACACTATGACACCACTTAATTTCCTGGGTGGATTCATGCAAGTTACCTGATAGCTCAGTCTAACTTTGCTATTGATAATCTGTCTATTGATGATTTGTACAAGATTTAGTTGGTATAGGCTGATGTTGTTGTAATAGTAGACGTACAATAAGCATCTGAGGGAAAAACTAAACTCATTATTAGGTGTTTCTATGTAGTTTCTTTTGAATATCCATCCTACAAGAACTTCTTGAGTCATTGTCTCAAAGTTTTTGTATAAGATTAAATCACTAACATAAGTTTAATGGAGCATATTCATGTTATGCAAGGGAATTAAATATAGTGATGTATATGTAGTATCAGTTAAGAGGATGGAGGTATGTCAGACAATTAAGAGCCTCCACTTGGGCTTTTCAGTCACATCCCATTGAAGTGTAAAAAATAATTTTGAAAATTAAGTCACAAGGAAGAATTCAGACCTTTTTTTGCACAACTCTTTCCTGGTGAGTCACTCATTTTCTCTTTTGTTGTTAAAACCACTTTTAATAAATATGTCAATGGATGCCCTTGATTACTTATATATCTAATTACAAATACCTAGGGACATTTAACATTAATTACAGAGATGAGTAGGAGAGACTCATTCATCTTTTAGTAAGAGATGCATTCTTTTCCACACAAACTAATATTAGTCAACATTTATAATTAGATGAATATTGATTGAAATTTTGTTAAACACCGGTGAAGAAGATTAAAATGAAAATGTGACAAAGAGTGTTTAATTTTGAGGTATAAATGTATGATCATTCTTTAAATTTTATCTTCTGATTTTACCAAGTGCTAATAATATTATTCATTTTTGATCGTATATCTTGCAATAAGCGTATTGTTATGGAAGTTGTCATGGCTCACTTGCTAAAAGCCAATTATAAGTTACGAGAAGAAACATAACTATGTTCTTGATATATTAAGAAGGAAATTGGAATAAAATCGGCATGGCATACTTTACACCAATCTAAAATGACCCATTGTAAAAGCATGAATATTATACAAGGGTGATAGAAAAGCTCTGCTTTTTTTTTTGTTCAGTCTTTGTGAACCATTTGTGACAGCATTTTGAACTACAATTATGATATGTATTCATCCATTTGGCTCATTAAGATCCTCTTTTTCAGCTTTGTGCATCTGGCTTAAAGTCTGCGTTGAATTAACCAGCAACGTTCACTTAACATCACGAGTCAGGAACATGAATGGGGGAACCTTTTAGCTCCTCATTTATTTATCAATCGGACTAATTGGACAACCTTTGTAAACAAGAATGGTTTACTGAACAAGGACATGCCATTACCTTTGAATCTCAGGTAAATCATAATCGTTATTGATATTTTGATGTTTGATGTGATAATGTAAACCTTTTCTGACATGGTATGGCAAGCTGATCACATGTCATCTAATAAAATCAGGTCGCAAATGCTGCTAAGCGTGAGAAAAACAAAGGCGCAAAACATCTTGATGCTCTCATGAAGGTACTTTGAACCCTAATTATTTAGCTAGGTATTCAAGTTTAAGATACATGTATCTTATTGTTCTAATGATTATCACGAACTAACCCTGCCTTTGAGAACATACAAAGAAAATGGTGAACTTCACATATATGTTGTTTCCATTAGAGGGTTGAATATTTGGCTCATTAAGTTATGTTAAAAGCTTACTTAGAATGCTTAACTTTAGTTCCTATTCATTTTTAGTTTAAATAATTGGGAAAGGTGAAGTGAACTACTACTACACCAAAAAAAATAATGAAACTTATATACTATAGATGGTCAATTACTTAATATAAAGTACATGTACAAATAACTGAATCAGTGGTTCTGTTCCATTGTTAGGAATATAAATGATTCGAAACAGTTAGTTAAAATGGGTTACAAGAGAATATATGGAGGACAGTTCAAGCTATTGAAAATATCACTTTTTTATATGCTCATTCGACAATACTTATTGAGATCCAGGCAATGATACGTGATTTGTGAAGAAAAACGTTTGAAATGGATTAATTTTGTTAAGTTATTTGCTAACAGTGATTCATTTAGAATTATAGGGGTGTTTGGAATTGTGTTTGCACGACGAATTATGCATCATCAAAACTATATATAGGTATGTTTATGCATTTTACTTCTTAAATACTTTAAACAGAAATCTAATTGTTTCATCATGCTTACAAGTTCTGTCTTCCAAAGTTGTTTTGTTTCCTACAACATCCTTTGGGACAACTTATATCTGTACTACGGGCATGGAAAAGTAAAGAAGCATATGCCTCCATTGGAGGTGGTTCACCTTCGAGAAAGATAACAAATGCACGAGTGATAAGCATTCCCAAACAGCCCTTTAAGAAGTTCAATTATCAAAATTGCAAACATCAACACCGCTTATCTGATACTGGAAATATGGTGATACATAGTAAAATATACGAATAAGTATTTTTTTAATAACAGCGTTGTTGTTCATTTTACATACCAATAATCTTTTGTGTATAAAAAAACGTTTTTGATAGGCGAAGCTAATTTTAAATAGTTCTTAGGCAACAACTATGATGCTCATCAAACAGAAAGATAGCACTAGCTTCAACTCTTTGTATAAGGCGTTCACCACCTGATCGAACCCATATGAGCTCAGATAACGCTCAAATTGTGCATGTTTTTAGTAGCGTTATCCGTTCTTTTGTGTATGTTATTTGGTTATATTATTATGCTTTTGTCGATTAATCGTACCAAAGTATGTTTGCAAACTATATGTTGCCAAGTACAGGAAAATAAAGGAAAAATAAAAGAAATGGTGAATAAATGAAGATTCACGATCCTACAAAGATTCCCATATCAAGATTCACATCAAATAGGCATTTCAAAGAATGAAGATCCAAGGATTCAACTTCTCAAAGTCCCAAGACAAGAAAGACCAAGTTTGGATGTTGAATATAAAGCTACAAACAAGTAACAAGCAATCGGCAAGTTAAACGAAAAAGTCCAAAAAGTACCCTGTTGAAGGCACCCAGCCGATCGGTCGCAGCCCGCAACCGATTCGGCTGGGGAATGTGTCGAAGACCAGCCGATCGGCTGGTGGCCTGACCGATCGGCTGGAGTAACCTGGTCTGCTACAAATTCTATCATGAAGGTTCTACCTTACCATTCAATTCCAGGTCCTTCCTACATTGCTTCTAGTCCCTTCTAAGCTGCTTGGAGGTCAAGTTGAAGTATTAATGACCCTAAGCCTTAAGAGTAGTATAAATAGATCCATTTGCACTCATTTCTAATCATCCAATTCTCAATCAACTATCTAATCATCAAACCACTCTCAAATACTCTCTCAAAGCTCTCAATTAAGTCCTTAGAAGTCGAGGTAAGTTTAGAGGTCCAAGAAGTTAATATTTGGAAGTCAAAACATCAAGAAGTCAACACCAATACTGTAACCTCTCATAATTTTCCCTATGAATAATAAATGCTAATAAATGATTAATAAATCATTACGTTATCTAATAACCGTTTTTACCAGTAACAAAATTTCTTTTGTTATTTATGCTACACTATTTTAATCACAACGATACTTGTGATTACCGATTTCCTAGAAACAATGCTTACACACGAGCCTTGATAGTCTAAAAATCGCTAATTACTTAAAACAATTAACGTTTAATACTTAACGTTTATACGTTTCGTCCATTAACCGAACGTGATCAAATACAATCCCGAGCTCACGAAAATTTTCACAAATACTCAGTAACTATATTGGACCTCGACTCAATACCCGATAAATACTAAACGGACTACTAGACTCATTGGGCCACGGCCCAACGCCTCGGCAAATCCAACACATCAAACGGACCCTTAATATATATTTTTCTTCTTTTCTCTTCTTGGACTAGCCCACAAACGAGCCCAGATCACAACCCAAGCCCAAAGTTTATATATGAAAACTCTCGGTTTGGCTGATCAATGATCGAACACTTTAAATAATTTACGAGCAAACTAACTTAACAACCATGTAATTATTTTAAATGACTCAATTCTCATTCCAGCCGAGAATCGAGTGAAACAAACATCACACCCTAACTCGATCATTTATTCACTTAAAAATCTCCAAAGCTCAACACATTAGCCACGCTATGAACACAACTCAAAATTTATATTTTGGCTAGACTTGTTCTCGTATAACTTCCAGCTCGAACCAAAGATGTGTTTTACCTAACAAGTGAATTCGTACAAGCTCTTATCAAATGAACAAGCCATCAAACCAACCCTACTCCTATTTTGGCACGTCTAAAGTGAAGCTAAACACTTGAAATACTCGATCAAGCCACAAGAAAATAACACTTGAAATTTATTTTGTCACCATATCCTTGTTCCCTAGCATCGACTACCACAACCACAAGTAATCATCATTGAAACTCTTACACCGCATTTGACTTAGCAAAAACTTACTGCCACACTCCATCATAATATGAAATCATAACTATCACATTTTTAGATTTTGGTTAACCTATGAATACACCAAACAAAGTCAAGACAAAACTCCATGATTCTACTTTGTTCTTTCCTCTTTGTTCGAACTACCACAAGGACGATTCATGCTTTCATATTGCATGTGCTAAGCCTAAAAACTTCACTATAAATGCATGCATGCATTCGGCTAAACACTCACACAAAAACATATCACCTTTTCCACATAAATGTAACTAAGTCTTATTAGTCCCATGGTCGAATAACTTGACACCAGTTGAAGGAGTTCTAGTCGAGCTAAGGAATCTAACTAACTCGTTCCTGTGTCTTTGGTGTATCAAGAATCTAGCTACGCAATTCTTTTGGTCTAACTCAGTCTCCACGACACGATACGCCCCACCTTTTGAGGTGAAGTAAGCATCCTTCAAACTTTTTCTCAAGATTATATATTCTTATAATTTCATGTCTATCGTAAACCATTTTTACTTTAGGTAAATATTCCGTTAAATATATTAACAACATATATAACTTATTCGATATACTATATGTTTGCCATGCTAACTAACGAGAACAACCATTATTCGAACTCTATATAAATGTATCAACCTTAAAAATGGCACGTTTCTAAGTTACTTTGGTCATTTTCGAAAGTCATTAAAACACTTAGAAAAACATTGGACTTGTAAACTGTTTTCACAAAGCCTAAGTCGCTTGAGTTTTGGCCTTAAATTTTCTAAATTCGACACATAACAAACTGATTTTTAAACTCGATCAAATAGTTCACATACCAAACTAATAGGCTACGCAAATTACACTCAACATTGAACTCGTTTGATAACTTTTCGAACCCCAAAGTGAATCGCACTCACCACAGTTTTATAAAGTTTATAAAACTTACGAGTGGGCTTAAAGCCCATTAAGCTATTTATAAGCTCTTCGTATAAGCTGATTTTATAAGCTCACTTGATATGAAAATGTAACATTTAAACAAGCCCAAAGTCAGGCCCAATCCCCCTCTAAACCCATCGAATCGTTAACCCTTAATGGGCTACATTAATAGCTCGTTAAAAGCCCATAAGCTTAAAAATAAGCTGCTGGCCAACATAAGCAGTTTCTATAAGTTATAAAAGCTATTTTAAACTTATTTATGAAATAAAAATAGTTAATTTTGATTCTTATAAACTTTGGACTTGTTTTGCAAAAGTTTACTAACCGAGGGACTAAAACTACCACGTTTGGAAACTTACGGCAAAAACTGCCATTCTGATAATATTGTGATAAAAACTGTAAATTCAGAAACTTTTGGGTATAATATGTAAATATTAAATGTTTTGGACCTAAATTGTAATAAAAATTTAACCGAGGACTAACGGTGCAAATATTATGCCGTTAAAGTCAAAAGTGTGACTTTGTGAAACATAAAGGTTATTTCAGAAATAATTATAAATTTATATAATTATTTTATAAACTCGTCAATCGACGTTAACAACGTTATTTTCACTATAATTATATACATATATATATTTATAAATATATATATATATATATATATATATATATATATATATATATATATATATATATATATATATATATATATATATATATATATATATATAAACATAACCGCTTAACAAAACATTAAACCTATAACGTAACATAACATCAACCAACTTTGATTTACCAACGACGATTTCCTCATCGATCTTATATACTCCCGACAAACGAAAACTTACTCAAGAGTTATATATATATATATATATATAACTTTAATTTTGAACTTTAAACATTTAAACACATATGTTTTAAATGTTACGAATTAATCATCAAATCAATAAAACCCTAAACGTTACGATTCGCGATAAACCAAACTTAGACTATCAAACCACTAAAAACTTGCCATATATTATTTAGGTCGTGTGTTGAAGCCGTTTCCTTTCATCGTTTGAATAACGATACTACTGCCACTACTGTACTACAAGGTGAGTTCATAGCCCACACTTAAACTTTAAATCTTTTGTGGGGAGATACATGCTACAAAACCTGAACACAAACTTTTTGTATGCTATGACTGTTATTATTATTGCTTAAGTAGCTATTGCCGAAAGTCCCTCAATCATGAACCTTAATCACTTACGAGTGAACATATATATTTGTGAATAGATCTATTAGGGACTGACAATCCCCGTTTGGGTCTGCTAGGATGAGCCACCCAGGCGCACTTTATTTGAACAAACTTATGGGTTATTGGCAAACACCCATCTCGAGGGCCTATATACTTTACATCATATTTGATGCCCGTTAAGCGTTGCCTGTCATGAGCTTAATGCAATAATAACTTGATTTTAACTTGTTTAATTGTAATTCGATGCAATTAACACTTATACTTGTGTTCAAACTATTCGACTTAAACCTATGAATATCACTCAACTTTTGTTGACTTTGAGCATGTTATCTCAGGTGACTAAAGGCTGGAACTCAAGGCACGGAGTGGGCATTAAACCCTGTACGGGTGGTTTAAATAAATGTTTTATCATTCAAATCTAAATAAACGTGTTAACTATAAAACATCTTTGTATTTTAAATACTTGTATTTTGAATGATAAAATTTAAAACGTCTTTCTAAAGTCGTTTTCTATGATTATGACGAAAGATCCTCTACGTAACACCTAATTAAGTCTTTCGCTGTTGCTATCCGAAATTGAGGGTGTTACAGATTGGTATCAGAGTTCATGGTTATAGAGAACCAGATGTATTTTAAACATTGGACTATAACTACATTTTTAAAACGGACCATTGTAAAGAAAAACCACCTTATTCCCTCCGTGCCTACACACTTCCAATATTTTTAGATGTTGCTTACTATACGAGTTCTTAATAAAGTTTAACATATTTATGAATATGTTAATAGCTTACATTTACTATTTAGGATTATTACAGTACTATGTCTTCGAAACCCCATCCCATCGCTGTATCATCTGATTCAGAGAATGAGGATCCTATGCCATTTACCTCAGACTTTGATACGGCAGCTATACCGATGTCACCTGCTACTGACTGGTACATGGAAAGCCAACAATTTCTACCGGCATCCGACCTGGAGATTTCCCCTCCAACATCACCCATACCATCACCTGACCCGATTCGCCGGCATGGACGAGTACGACAACTCCAGCCATATGAACCCGAACCCTTTGACCAACTTTACCGACGCCCCGGAGAAAGTTATGTTCGCAAACACACTCCCCGAAAACGGGTACGTACACCACAAGCACTGATCATACCACCACCAGTCCCACTCATACCAACTTCGACTCCCGTAATATCACCACCCCCAGCTCCTGAGCATTCCAGGACACCACCGCTTACACCACTATCTTCAGCTCCACCACCTACTATCTTCTATCATCAGACCACCACTGTTCCATTACCATTTTCTATTCCACCCCTTGCTTCTCCACCCTCAGCTACTCTCAGCGAGCCTCTGCCACCTTGCAAGAGGACATACCGCTTGGTTCCATCTTTATCGGACCCCTATGCCCAAGTTAGAGCTGAGACTACAGTTCGCACCGGGACCCACAAGAGGGTCAATGCTCGCCGATGGTCTTACTTGCTACCTATCATCCGTCACTAGAGATCCCAGGAAGGAGCACCGAGAGCCATGGAACTAGGAGAGAGTTCGGCTACAGCTACTTCGAGGATTCTTCCGGTTACCGGAGAACCCATCCATCACACCATAACTCTACTGGCAGCCAGATTAGTCCGACATGAGGATCGTCTGGATGACATTGCAGAGATTCTTGACGACTTACCACTAGAGCAGATTGACACACTTGGGGAAGAAGTGGAGAACCTTGTGATTGGTCAGTTGGCGATGGAGACAGTCTTCGATCAAGTAGGTACTAGTTTAGAAGAAGCCATTGAGACTATTTCTATACTAGGAGAGGCCACTACTTCGATGCAGACAGTGATTGAGACATTAGACTCTGAGCTTGACCGAGTTAGCTCTCAGGTTCTGATTCTTAGACTTATGGTTGAGGATTCCCAGGCTAGGGAAAGAGCTCGAGACCAGACCGTGAAGACCTTGATGGCAGTGATTGCAGATCTTCAGCGCCGCTTAGATGGTGCACCAGGAGGACCATAGATCAGAGATGTGTCAGTATAACTAAGAGATGTCTTAGTCTACCAATGTTGTATTAATAAATAATCTTGTATCTTTATGTTTTGTAAAACAAATCGAACAAGTTATTAATCTGATGTTGCGTGGATGTATTATATTGATGTTGATTTATGTATTCCATGGTTGTTTCTTGCAGATGCGTTATGATTTGCCATATATTATCTCGCGAAATTTTGGTTCATACAGTGCAATTCAATCATTTATGTTCTCATGTGTGTTATGATTTGATTCAGACATGTTGTGAATGTAATTATGATATGATATTTGCTATACCTACAGAGATAAACCAGAATTATTAAACTCAATTGTTATGGTTAAAATTATATTATTATAATCCATATTCAATTACCTTCCAAAGTATTCTAACCTAACGTGATCATTATGAGATTTCTAAAAATATGTTTTTGCAATATTGATAGAACTATGGTACGTACAAGGAAAGCAACCTCCGCCGTAAATCATGAAACTTCAACTGCTACGCCTACTATGACTCCAGAAGCTATCCGAAAAGCAATCGCTGACGGTGTAAATGCAGTCTTGACAGAACAGGCAGCAGCAATTGCTCGCAACAGTGGCACTAGTCTACCGACAGGAGAAAGTGTAACTGCTGCAAACCGCAAGTGTACCTACAAAGACTTCATGGGTTGTCAACCAACTTTCTACAAAGGTACTGAAGGAATAACTGAACTGGCTCACTGGTTCGAATGATCTGAAACTGTTTTTCAGAGAAGCGGTTGTACCGAGGACAACAAAGTCATTTTCGCTACTGGAACTCTCATGCAAGATGCTTTGTCATGGTGGAATGCTACAGTCATACCATGGGAATGACAACAGCCTATCAGCTTACTTGGACTGAGTTTAAGACCAAGATGCTAAAGAAATACTGTCCCCGTTTTGAACTAAGAAAATTGGAAGATGAATTCCATCTACTGGTAGTAAAAGGAATTGATCTTAAAACATACAACAGGAGATTTCAAGAGCTTAAAATACTATGCCCTACTGTTGTACCAAATTTCGAAAAAGAACTGGAAAAGTATATCGAAGGACTTCCCCGTAGTATTGAGGGAAATGTCACTTCATCAAACCCACCAACTCTAGAGGCAGCCATTGAACTTGCTCAAAAACTACTGGACCAAGAGGTCAAGTACAACAATGAGCTCAAGAGAAAGCTCGATGACAAAAGAACCACTCACCACCACAGTAACAATAACCACCGCAACAACAACTTCAATAACAACAACCATAGAAACAATAACCCGTACCATCAAAACTGAAACAATCGTCACCATCATCAAAACCAAAGACAAGAAACCGCCAAGGCCTATGCTGCTACTAAAGGCAAGGGATACCAAGGTCAGAAATCCCACTGTAACAGATGCAAACTACACCACAGTGGACCTTGCACAATCAAATGTTTGAAATGCCAGAAAGTGGGTCATCAGACAAAGGATTGCAGGAATCCCGCTACTGGTAGCAACCTACAGCCTGTAACTCCGACTTGCTACTCCTGTGGATAAGTAGGTCACTTCAAGAGCCACTGTTTGAAAGGAAACAGTCAGCCAAACAACGCTCGAGGAAGAGCATATGTGTTAAAAGAGGAGGATGCCCCACTGAACCCCGACGTCGTCACGGGTATCTTCTTACTCAATCAACATAATGCTAGGGTATTATTTGATTCTGGAGCAGATAGAAGTTTTGTGTCAACTACATTTGCTTCTTTGCTTAACATTACCCTTTCCAAACTAAACACCACTTTTGAAATTGAAATGGCGGATGGAAACCTAATTGGCACCGACTCCGTAATTCGTGGTTGTACCATAATCCTACAAGACAATCCTTTTCCCATCGACCTCATGCCTATTCAGCTCGGTAGTTTTGACGTAGTCATTGGTATGTATTGGTTATCCAAACACCGCGCTAGAATACTCTGTGACGAGAAAGCCGTGCATATTCCAAGAAATGGTGAAACTCTTGTTGTCCCTAGTGACAAGAATAAAACGCGATACGGTATCATCTCATATACCAAATTTGTGAAATATATGAACGAAGGATGCCAAGCATTCATGGTTCATGTAACGGAAAACAAATCAAAAGATAAACGAGTTGAAGACGTTCCGATCGTTAAAGACTTCCTAGAAGTATTCCCCGAAGATCTACCCGGTCTTCCACCACCCCGTCAAGTAGAATTCCAGATTGAACTAGTGCCTGGAGCGGCACCTGTGGCGAAAGCACCTTATAGGTTAGCGCCGTCTGAAATAAAGGAATTGTCAGAACAATTGAAAGAATTGTCTGATAAAGGCTTTATCCGACCCAGCTCATCACCTTGGGGAGCTCCGGTTCTATTCGTTAAGAAGAAGGACTGATCTTTTCGAATGTTTATTGATTACCGGGAATTCAACAAACTCACCGTAAATAATCGTTACCCACTACCTAGGATCGACGACTTGTTTGATCAGTTACAAGGATCGAGTGTATACTCGAAGATCAACCTAAGGTCAGGGTACCATCAGTTAAGAGTTTGAGAGGAGGATATTCCCAAAACAGCTTTTAGGACGCGTTACGGACATTACGAATTCCAAGTAATGCCATTTGGTTTAACCAATGCACCTGCAGTGTTCATGGACCTAATGAACCGAGTGTGTAAACCATATCTGGATAAGTTCATGATTTTATTCATAGACAATATCCTAATCTACTCCCGCAACGAACTGGAACATGCCAAACATCTAAAGATTATTTTAGAGTTACTCAAAAAGGAACAGTTGTATGCCAAGTTTTCCAAATGCGACTTTTGGATTCGAACTGTACAATTCCTTGGGCATGTTATCAACAGTCAAGGCATTCACGTAGATCCTGCAAAGATTGAGGCCGTAAAAGGTTGGACATCTCCTACAAACCCCACAGAGATACGCCAATTTTTGGGTCTAGCGGGTTACTACAGAAGATTTATTGAAGGTTTTTCAAAAATCTCAAAGCCTTTGACCGAATTAACTCAGAAGAACAAGAAGTTTATCTGGGGAAAATAGGAAGAATCAGCTTTTCAGCTATTAAAGAATAAGCTCTGTGAAGCACCAATATTAGCACTACCCGAAGGAAGTGAAGACTTCGTAGTGTATTGTGATGCCTCATATCATAGTTTGGGAGCTGTGCTGATGCAACGAAACAAAGTGATAGCTTATGCCTCACGACAACTCAAACCGCATGACGCAAATTACACGACTCATGATTTGGAGTTAGGAGCAGTAGTATTCGCCCTTAAAGTTATGGAGACATTACTTGTATGGTACTAAGTGCACAATATTCATCGACCACAAAATTCTTCAGCACATCTTAGATCAGAAAGAACTAAACATGAGACAACGTCGCTGGTTAGAGTTACTTAGCCATTATGATTGTGAAATCCGTTATCACCCAGGAAAAGCCAACGTTGTGGCAGATGCATTAAGTCGGAAGGAACGACTGAAACCTCTTAGAGTCAGATCGTTTGTAATAACCATTCGTTCACCCCTGCCCTCACAAATACTCACCGCTCAATCCGAAGATCTTAAGGAAGAGAACCGACCAAGTGAAAAGATTTACGGTATGCCAGAAAATAAGAATGGCTTTGTGCAGAGAGCAGACGGGATGCTCTGTTTTTAAAGAAAGAAGTTGGATTCCTCTATACGGAGGTATACGTGATCTCATTATGAATGAGTCCCATAAATCCAAGTACTCCATTCACCCAGGTTCCGACAAAATGTACCAAGATCTCAAGAAACTTTACTGGTGGCCAAACATGAAGGCCGACATAGCCGAGTATGTCGGAAAATGTTTGACTTGTTCAAGAGTAAAAGCGGAATATCAAAAGCCGTCAGGATTACTCATACAACCCGAAATTCCTGTATGGAAATGGGAACGTATTACAATGGACTTTATCACTAAGCTTCCTAAGACATCAACTGGACTTGACAGCATCTGGGTTATCGTTGATCATCTCACAAAATCCGCTCACTTCTTAGCAATCAAAGAAACTGATGAGATGGACACAATCGCAACGCTATATCTAAAAGAAATAGTTTCGCGACATGGAGTGCCTATCTCAATCATCTCGGATCGTGACAGTCATTTCACATCTCATTTTTGGAAGTCTTTACAAAAAGCCTTGGGAACCAAATTGGATATGAGCACTGCATATCATCCACAAACCGATGGACAAAGCGAGAGGACAATCCAAACCTTAGAAGATATGCTCCGAGCATGTGTTATTGACTTCGGAAAAGGTTGGGACAAACACTTACCTCTAGCCGAGTTCTCCTACAACAACAGTTATCACGCCAGCATTAAGGCAGCACCATTCGAAGCACTCTACGGTCGAAAGTGCAGATCGCCTGTTTGTTGGACCGAAGTTGGAGATATACAACTCACTGGACCCGATCTCATTCATGAGACAACAGCAAAGATAGTTAAGATTAAGCAACGACTACAAGCGGCAAGAGATAGGCAGAAGAGCTATGCCGACGTGAGGAGAAAACCTATGGAATTTCAGATTGGAGACAAGGTCATGTTGAAAGTATCTCCATGGAAGGGAATAGTACATTTCGGAAAGCGTGGAAAACTTAACCCGAGATACATTGGTCCATTCAAAATCCTAGAGAGGATAGGACCAGTGGCTTACAAACACGAACTACCAGAAGAAATTAGTCGAGTTCACGACACCTTTCACGTATCAAATCTTAAGAAATGTTTGTCAGATGAATCTCTTGTAATTCCTTTGAAAGAGATTCGACTCGACGAAAAACTCGTCTTTACAGAAGAACCCGTGGAGATCATGGACAGAGAGGTCAAACAACTAAAACAGAACCGCATTCCCATTGTCAAAGTCCGATGGAACTCTAAACGAGGACCGGAATATACTTGGGAATGCGAAGACCAGATTCGAGCCAAATACCCACACCTATTTTCGTAGACACTCCTATTACCTAACTTAGACTAGAATTCTGGGACGGAATTCAGTGTAAGTGGTAGGTACTGTAACCTCTCGTAATTTTCCCAATGAATAATAAATGCTAATAAATGATTAATAAATCATTACGTTATCTAATAACCGTTTTTACCAGTAACAAAATTTCTTTTGTTATTTATGCTACACTATTTTAATCACAACGATACTTGTGATTACCGATTTCCTAGAAACAATGCTTACACACGAGCCTTGATAGTCTAAAAATCGCGAATTACTTAAAACAATTAACGTTTAATACTTAACGTTTATACGTTTCGTCCATTAACCGAACGTGATCAAATAAAATCCCGAGCTCACGAAAATTTTCACAAATACTCAGTAACTATATTGGACCTCGACTCAATACCCAATAAATACTAAACGGACTACTAGACTCATTGGGCCACGGCCCAATGCCTCGGCAAATCCAACACATCAAACGGACCCTTAATATATATTTTTCTTCTTTTCTCTTCTTGGACTAGCCTACAAATGAGCCCAGATCACAACCCAAGCCCAAAGTTTATATATGAAAACTCTCGGTTTGGCTGATCAATGATCGAACACTTTGAATAATTTACGAGCAAACTAACTTAACAACCATGTAATTATTTTACATGAATCAATTCTCATTCCAGCCGAGAATCGAGTGAAACAAACATCCCACCCTAACTCGATCATTTATTCACTTAAAAATCTCCAAAGCTCAACACATTAGCCACGCTATGAACACAACTTAAAATTTATATTTTGGCTAGACTTGTTCTCGTATAACTTCCAGCTCGAACCAAAGATGTGTTTTACCTAACAAGTGAATTCGTACAAGCTCTTATCAAATGAACAAGCCATCAAACGAACCCTACTCCTATTTTGGCACATCTAAAGTGAAGCTAAACACTTGAAATACTCGATCAAGCCCCAAGAAAATAACACTTGAAATTTATTTTGTCACCATATCCTTGTTCCCTAGCATCGACTACCACAACCACAATTAATCATCATTGAAACTCTTACACCCCATTTGACTTAGCAAAAACTTACTGCCACACTCCATCATAATATGAAATCATAACTATCACATGTTGAGATTTTGGTTAACCTATGAATACACCAAACAAAGTCAAGACAAAACTCCATGATTCTACTTTGCTCTTTCCTCTTTGTTCGAACTACCACAAGGACGATTCATGCTTTCATATTGCATGTGCTAAGCCGAAAAACTTCACTATAAATGCATGCATGCATTCGGCTAAACACTCACACAAAAACATATCACCTTTTCCACATAAATGTAACTAAGTCTTATTAGTCCCATGGTCGAATAACTTGACACAAGTTGAAGGAGTTCTAGTCGAGCTAAGGAATCTCACAAACTCGTTCCTGTGTCTTTGGTGTATCAAGAATTTAGCTACGCAATTCTTTTGGTCTAACTCAGTCTCCACGACACGATACGCCCCACCTTTTGAGGTGAAGTGAGCATCCTTCAAACTTTTTCTCAAGATTATATATTCTTATAATTTCATGTCTATCGTAAACCATTTTTACTTTAGGTAAATATTCCGTTAAATATATTAACAACATATATAACTTATTCGATATACTATATGTTTGCCATGCTAACTAACGAGAACAACCATTATTCGAACTCTATATAAATGTATCAACCTTAAAAATGGCACGTTTCTAAGTTACTTTGGTCATTTTCGAAAGTCATTAAAACACTTAGAAAAACATTGGACTTGTAAACTGTTTTCACAAAGCCTAAGTCGCTTGAGTTTTGGCCTCAAATTTTCTAAATTCGACACATAACAAACTGATTTTTAAACTCGATCAAATAGTTCTGATGAGGCGAAAAGTGTACCGCTTTTAAGGGGTCATTTAATCCCTAAATCGTATTTATTTGATCAAATATTGCCCTAAATCGTTCCTTTTGTCATTTTAGGTACTTTTGAGGAGAAATCTGGAAAAGGAGGCATTTTGGACGTTTTTGGAGCATAAAAGTGAAGAAAACGACAAAGTCTCAAAAATCGGCTAAAAGTTACTCTTGACGGCGTCACAATTTACTCTGGACGGCGTCATGCTTTGGTAAGAAAAGTTGGACGTGAAATATTACATGATAAGCCAGTGAAAATAGCATGTGAATTCTGACGGCGTCACGCTTTAACTTGATCGGGGGCGTCACAGCTTAAATCATAAGGGGACGGCGTCACGTTCATTGTTAGACGGCGTCAAGCCTTGATAAGCCAGAATGGATTTTTGAAGAGCTAAAGAGGGACGGCGTCAAGAAGGTCATCCGGGAACCCTAAAAGCGGCGAGGTGACGGCGTCACACTCCATAAGGTGACGCCGTCAGATCCAAAAATCTATATATAGTTTTCTAATCTTTTGTCATTAAGGAGAGCTTAGTGTGTGGAATTTTGGGATAAAACCCTAAGACGATTTTAGCTACTCTTTCAGGGCTTTTTGCCTTGAGATCTTCCATGTTTCATTGAAAGATAAGTTATCAATTAATCATTCAATATGTCTATGTGTTGTTTGATTCTATCTTATTCTTGTCTTTTGTTTAACATGTTAGGCTAAATTTATCTTGTGTTTGCTTAGATCTAATGAAACCTAGCTATTGATTATTGGTTGTTAGTGTGTTGTTAGTTGTATTGGATGATTGTTTATCTATGTTAGGCTTAAGAAAACTGGCTAACTTCCTATTCGGTAACTTGCTTGAACGTCTTAAGAAACATGAACCAAACGCGTACTAAAGGTTTTTATGGTTGTATTTAATGCACAAGCGAATTCTAGTGATCCCATGTTAGGAGCTTCCTAGCCGGCTCGACATAGGAGTGAAGTAGGAGCTTGTAGAGTTGGGGAAGTAAGTACGCCACCCCACGAATGGTATTAAGGAATACACCCGTCATCCACGCGACTAATACACACTAATTAACCGGTAAAAGATAGTTAGGGAGTAAGGAAATCTAAGTAAACACATTTCTCTACACATAAGTTTCTCACCACATTTCATTTTTGTTATTTTATTTTATTTACATCCGTAGTAATTTTGGGTTAGTTGACTAGCAACTAATTCCGCCCACTCCTTCAAAACCGAGATTTTATTTGCTTTCATAAAATTATAAAAACATAAAAAAGAATCTTCCTCAACCCTTAGACCTAATTAGAGTAGCCTTTCATACCTAACGAACACTATTCCCTGTGGAGAACGATCAATCCCCCGTACTTACCACTACACTATACTACATCGGTCAGGTACACTGCCTGGTGGGGTTGTAAGCCTCTTGAGATCCCTCGAGAGGTAAAACCTGTTGTAAGGTTACAAAACCACGCAATCAAGTTTTTGGCGCCGCTGCCGGGGAATAGTTATTGTTTAGGTTGAATTTTTATTTTATTAGGTCTACTCACTAGATTCCTTTCTAGTGAGATTTTTATTTTATTTTTTTAGGTTTTCTTTAGTCTATCTATTTTTCTTTGTGTGTTTGTTCGTAATTTCCATTGACTCTTCCGTTCATCATTATGGAGAACGCGAATCCACCATACTACCAACCACGTAATTCACCCACTCCATATGACATCTTGATGTTTAAACAACATAAAGATGAACCTCTCTATGATGCATGGACTCGTTTTAAATATTTACTCCAAAAAGTCCCTCATCATAACTTCGATTTTTGGTCCCTAACTCAAATCTTTTACAATCATGTCGACCGACATGCTCAAAGGGACATTTACCATATTGCCGGCAGGGATCTTAGGGAATTAAGTGCTGAGGAAGCATGGGAAGCTATTGAGAATTGTGCCCAATATTATTATATAGTAGACAACCCAACAAACATTAATACAAGTCAATTGACCACAAATTTCAAGGATCATGAAACAAGTTTGTTTGGGGATGAATACATTAGTGTTGAGATACCTAAGTGGTTGTCATGTAATGCCATAGTACAAAACAAACACATAGGTGACCTTGATGTGATGGAGGATTTAGCCGAACATGATCACATTGATCAAAAAGACCTAGGTTTTATGATCGATGACGATGAATCTCAAGAAACACATGATGAATCTTTTGGGCAATTTGAATATAGCAGTCAGAATATTCAGGATGATCCTTATGATTCGGACATTGAAGTTGAGATGCCTAGAGAAGCACTTGAGATACTTGGTAAAATGTTAGGGTTAGATCCTACTAAAACACATGATGAGGATATAGGTGATCTTGACATAAGGAATGATGAGGTAAGTAACATAAGCCCACCAAGTACCCCACAAAACCCACCATCATTTGAGGCACCCACACCACCCGTGACTTACCCGGAAGAAGTAGAAGAGACTTTAGGAATCCCGATGGAGGTAGAACCTTTGAACCAAATACAACTAGAGGATATAGGTTTGAATGCTTATAGTGATCACAACCTTACTCTTAGTTCTAGGGGATTTCCTATTTTTGATGAACCGGAGCCTCAACCAAAACCGTTACCTAATCTTCCATCTTTAGATGTGAACTTAGGAATTGAATTAGGTCCCGACCCACCCATCAAACCATATAGTCCGGGTAGTTTTATGTTGAAGGTAGTAGACTCTAAGCCATGTGGAGTGGAAGCTAATATAGGAGTGAACCATGACCTTACATACTTACATCACCCATTCATGATTGATCACAAGAAACATTATGGGTTTAAACCGGGTTTATTAGGTCAAGATGGATTCCCAACTAGGAATCTCTCGAAGTTGATAGAAGATGATCCCTTTTTAGGAGGAAACTCAAAATCACCCATTGACCAAAGTGAACTAGGTAAGGTTATGATGAAAGGAGCACACCCCTTTGAGCATATAATTCATCCACCACTCTTTCCTCACGTGGCATACTCCTACCAAGTTGGTGTGTATCGCTACTATCACCCACACTTAATTTTAAGTGTAGGAAAAACCTCTCCTTTATCCGTTAAATAAGGGTAGAGTCAGGCTCATGACTCGAACAAAAACAAGCGCTTCTTGGGAGGCAACCCAAGCTTTATTTGCTTTGTGTGTTTATTTGTTTGTTTGTTTGTTTTATTTGTTTCCGTATGTGTGTTTAATTTTTATTCTTATTGATTCATGTTCAAAACTAAAATTGTGAAAATGCTTTATTTTGTTTTTAACTTCGTCTTAACTACATATAAAGGTATTTTGCAAAAGATAAGTGTAAGGGAAATCTAAATCGGTTTATTAGAACACAAATGAACATGAATCGTAATAATAATAAATTAGCATACATATTCGTATTTGTTTGAGTCAAATGCTTGTATCGAGTCATAATGATGTTTTGCAGGATTTCCAGGAAGTAAGGTAAAGGTTTTTCCAGAAATTTTCCGGGAACTTAAAACGAAAATTTTTGTCAGGTCATTTCTGACGGCGTCAGGGGTTATAACCTGACGGCGTCAGATTTAATTTCCAGAAATTTTTGAAAGTTTTGTTTTCATAAAAAGTTTTATTAAAATCTCCAACTTATAATCTCCAGGAATCTGCAAAATTATCATTCCACAAGCATTATATCTTTATATATAGATTTTTCCCGCCGATGTTATGCAGGTTTTCGTGTTTGTTTTCTCAGGTTTAACAGGTTATTTTGGACAAGGAAATGTTTTTGGAATCAAGCTTGTGGCGATGCATTAGTCATGGAGCTTCAACATTCTCTTTGGAGGAAGATCTAACCGTGTAATTTCATTATCCACCGAGCGAATCAGGGGAGTATTTGATTTCATTCTTTTACTTTTTGCTTTTACATCTTATTATTTGAACATTGGGGACAATGTTCATCTTAAGTGTAAGGGGAGGGTAAAAGTACGATTTTAGAGAATACAATTACACTTGATTTTTGTTTGTTTAATAGTAGATGTGTAATAAAACTGAGAGAAATACTTGTTAAGGTAATTTTAGTGCCAAATTTAAAATTTTTTACAACATATAGGAGTGAAACTTTGATCTTAATGAGCTTCTCATGGATAGGAGTTATATGACTAGCACAAAAACCGTACCACTAAAAAATTTTCCACCCCCAAATATGTGAGGTTCGCCCCTAGAATTGGTAGGAAAAGCATTTATGCTATGATGTGTGTACCGGTAGCACTTAGATTCTAGAACTTGCGTTAGGACCATTCCAAGGCCACAAGTGAGACTACATTCGTGTAGTTAGATTTACTACATGATAAGAGGCATTAGGATTAACCCATTGTTTTACACCTGTGTTTTTGTTATAATTATTTTGGCTACATTGGTCAAGTAATTCTCCCACACCCTTTGCGTTGTACTCATTTTTAGTACACGACACCCCTAGTACACCCCTCAGAGCCTATCTTTTCATTTCGACCTTTAAGCATTTTACTTAAAGGAAGAATTTGTTACACCCCACTAAAATGTACACCCAAATCGCCTTAGCCTACCTTGTATGCACTCATTTTTAGTGCATTATTGTTACAACATTTGTTTAAACCCAAGTTAATTATCTAGTTGATTACATGGTTGCTAAGTCGAGTCATATCCTTGTACATATTGTTTTGGGACGATTGGGACTCATGGGTAAAGTACTAGTGTAATGGAGTAATGGGGAAGAACATCATTTATTACCCCCATATGTGCTAAATATTTTAAAAGTACTCCAAGTTTTTCGATTATCTTAATTCGAGTCATTAGATTAGTATTTGTAAAGTTATGTAAAAATTCAAGTGTAAGGGGGATGCAATGCCCCTATGATGTATTATTTTGGATGGTAGGGTAAAAGTGTATGCAAAAAAAAAAAAAAAAAAAAAAAAAAAAAAAAAAAAAAAAAATCAAGAAAAACACAAAAAAATGAGAAAATGAAAAATAGAAAAAAACATACGGACTACCATCCCGTTTCATTTTATGTTTATTTTATGTTTTTGTTATTTTGTTTCTAGCTTAAGATCGAGTCTAGTCTTGGCTTAGCAACATTGTATAGTACATGTAATTGATCAAGATCTTTAACTAGCCACCAGTAAAATATCCTTTATCCAACAAAACCGTGTTTTCCTTTTCCCTACACCTAACGTTATAACCCATTTAAAAGCCCTCTTTGATAGTTTATCTTAGGTGCTTACGCCTAGTGGAGGAGGTTTTCGATCCTTTCCCAAGCCTATGGTAATCTATTTGCTATGACAGGTAGTGAGAGATATTATCCGTTTTCATTTATGAGATTTATTTTGATGACACTTGAGAGATGTGAGTATCTAAACACTACTTGTGAGGTGCTAGTATGTAATCTCCGTGCTTATTATGATTGAAGTGGAACGATTATTTGTTGTAATTACTTTTATGTTAGCATTAAATGACCCCTAACTTGTATTTTGATTAGAATAAAAGCGCATTTTCTTGAGGACAAGCAAATCTCAAGTGTAAGGGTATTTGATGAGGCGAAAAGTGTACCGCTTTTAAGGGGTCATTTAAGCCCTAAATCGTATTTATTTGATCAAATATTGCCCTAAATCGTTCCTTTTGTCATTTTAGGTACTTTTGAGGAGAAATCTGGAAAAGGAGGCATTTTGGACGTTTTTGGAGCATAAAAGTGAAGAAAACGACAAAGTCTCAAAAATCGGCTAAAAGTTACTCTTGACGGCGTCACAATTTACTCTGGACGGCGTCATGCTTTGGCAAGAAAAGTTGGACGTGAAATTTACTCATGATAAGCCAGTGAAAATAGCATGTGAATTCTGACGGCGTCACGCTTTAACTTGATCGAGGGCGTCACAGCTTAAATCATAAGGGGACGGCGTCACGTTCATTGTTAGACGGCGTCAAGCCTTGATAAGCCAGAATGGATTTTTGAAGAGCTAAAGAGGGACGGCGTCAAGAAGGTCATCCGGGAACCCTAAAAGCGGCGAGGTGACGGCGTCACACTCCATAAGGTGACGCCGTCAGATCCAAAAATCTATATATAGTTTTCTAATCTTTTGTCATTAAGGAGAGCTTAGTGTGTGGAATTTTGGGATAAAACCCTAAGACGATTTTAGCTACTCTTTCAGGGCTTTTTGCCTTGAGATCTTCCATGTTTCATTGAAAGATAAGTTATCAATTAATCATTCAATATGTCTATGTGTTGTTTGATTCTATCTTATTCTTGTCTTTTGTTTAACATGTTAGGCTAAATTTATCTTGTGTTTGCTTAGATCTAATGAAACCTAGCTATTGATTATTGGTTGTTAGTGTGTTGTTAGTTGTATTGGATGATTGTTTATCTATGTTAGGCTTAAGAAAACTGGCTAACTTCCTATTCGGTAACTTGCTTGAACGTCTTAAGAAACATGAACCAAACGCGTACTAAAGGTTTTTATGGTTGTATTTAATGCACAAGCGAATTCTAGTGATCCCATGTTAGGAGCTTCCTAGCCGGCTCGACATAGGAGTGAAGTAGGAGCTTGTAGAGTTGGGGAAGTAAGTACGCCACCCCACGAATGGTATTAAGGAATACACCCGTCATCCACGCGACTAATACACACTAATTAACCGGTAAAAGATAGTTAGGGAGTAAGGAAATCTAAGTAAACACATTTCTCTACACATAAGTTTCTCACCACATTTCATTTTTGTTATTTTATTTTATTTACATCCGTAGTAATTTTGGGTTAGTTGACTAGCAACTAATTCCGCCCACTCCTTCAAAACCGAGATTTTATTTGCTTTCATAAAATTATAAAAACATAAAAAAGAATCTTCCTCAACCCTTAGACCTAATTAGAGTAGCCTTTCATACCTAACGAACACTATTCCCTATGGAGAACGATCAATCCCCCGTACTTACCACTACACTATACTACATCGGTCAGGTACACTGCCTGGTGGGGTTGTAAGCCTCTTGAGATCCCTCGAGAGGTAAAACCTGTTGTAAGGTTACAAAACCACGCAATCAAGTTCACATACCAAACTAATAGGCTACGCAAATTACACTCAACATTGAACTCATTTGATAACTTTTTGAACCCCAAAGTGAATCGCACTCACCACAGTTTTATAAAGTTTATAAAACTTACGAGTGGGCTTAAAGCCCATTAAGCTATTTATAAGCTCTTCGTATAAGCTGATTTTATAAGCTCACTCGATATAAAAATGTGACATTTAAACAAGCCCAAAGTCAGGCCCAATCCCCCTCTAAACCCATCGAATCGTAAACCCTTAATGGGCTACATTAATAGCTCGTTAAAAGCCCATAAGCTTAAAAATAAGCTGCTGGCCAACATAAGCAGTTTCTATAAGTTATAAAAGCTATTTTAAACTTATTTATGAAATAAAAATAGTAAATTTTGATTCTTATAAACTTTGGACTTGTTTTGCAAAAGTTTACTAACCGAGGGACTAAAACTGCCACGTTTGGAAACTTACGGCAAAAACTGCCATTCTGATAATATTGTGATAAAAACTGTAAATTCATAAACTTTTAGGTATAATATGTAAATATTAAATGTTTTGGACCTAAAATCTAATAAAAATTTAACCGAGGACTAACGGTGCAAATATTATGCCGTTAGAGTCAAAAGTGTGACTTTGTGAAACTTAAAGGTTATTTCAGGAATAATTATAAGTTTATATAATTATTTTAAAAACTCTTCAATCGACGTTAACGACGTTATTTTCACTATAATTATATACATATATATATTTATATATATATATATATATATATATATATATATATATATATATATATATATATATATATATATATATATATATATATATATATATATATATATATATATAAACATAACCGCTTAACGAAACATTAAACCTATAACGTAACATAACATCAACCAACTTTGATTTACCAACGACGATTTCCTCATCGATCTTATATACTCCCGACAAACGAAAACTTACTCAAGAGTTATATATATATATATATATATATATATATATATATATATATATATATATATATATATATATATATATATATATATATATATATATATATATATATATATATATATATATAACTTTAGTTTTGAACTTTAAACATTTAAACACATATGTTTTAAATTTTACGAATTAATCATCAAATCAATAAAACCCTAAACGTTACGATTCGCGATAAACCAAACTTAGACTATCAAACCACTAAAAACTTGCCATATATTATTTAGGTCGTGTGTTGAAGCCGTTTCCTTTCATCGTTTGAATAACAATACTACTGCCACTACTATACTACAAGGTGAGTTCATAGCCCACACTTAAACTTTAAATCTTTTGTGGGGAGATACATGCTACAAAACCTGAACACAAACTTTTTGTATGCTATGACTGTTATTATTATTGCTTAAGTAGCTATTGCCGAAAGTCCCTCAATCATGAACCTTAATCACTTACGAGTGAACGTAAATAATTGTGAATAGATCTATTAGGGACTGACAATCCCCGTTTGGGTCTGCTAGGATGAGCCACCCAGGCGCACTTTATTTGAACAAATTTATGGGTTATTGGCAAACACCCATCTCGAGGGCCTATATACTTTACATCATATTTGATGCCCGTTAAGCGTTGCGTGTCATGAGCTTAATGCAATAATAACTTGATTTTAACTTGTTTAATTGTAATTCGATGCAATTAACACTTATACTTGTGTTCAACTATTCAACTTAAACCTATGAATATCACTCAACTTTTGTTGACTTTTAGCATGTTATCTCAGGTGACTAAAGGCTGGAACTCAAGGCACGGAGTGGGCATTAAACCCTGTACGGGTGGTTTAAATAAATGTTTTATCATTCAAATCTAAATAAACGTGTTAACTATAAAACATCTTTGTATTTTAAATACTTGTATTTTGAATGATAAAATTTAAAACGTCTTTCTAAATTCGTTTTCTATGATTATGACGAAAGATCCTCTACGTAACACCTAATTAAGTCTTCCGCTGTTGCTATCCGAAATTGGGGGTGTTACAAATACTTGGGGTATCATTTCTTAATCATTTTATAATCTTATTTCCATCATTGTAAGACTTATAATTATGTTTTCTAATGTACAAAATTCTGAGTTTATGTTTAAGTTTGCTATGAGTGGCTAGTGCCTTTGTGCATTTGCTTAGATGATGCTTATTACATAATGATTTGCTTATGATTGTGATAAAATGTTTTAATTTAATTTCAAGTTAATTCTAAGACCCAATTATGCTTAAGTTTCATAGTGACATTTGTTAATCAAGTTTGACTAGTTGTTTGTAATTCTAAAGGTCGAAAGGTTTATTGTTATTCAACTAGTCATAATCATTTATCTATGAATGATTCTTTTTACCCATTATTCTTGGTTTAACAAAGAAACTTGAATGTAATTGTAATAAGAATGATTTTGTTTATCAAATTGAATTGATTGAAAACCACCTCATAGGTCAAAAGATTAGTTGTTAACAATCAATTGTAACCTTTTTGTCTATGATCGGTTAACTTTTGTCTTGACCATTTCCAAAGCAAATTTGATAAAACAAGAAACATGTTTTTGTGTTTAAGTTTATGAAACTACCGTGGATCAAACTTATGAAACTTGAATTGATTGGTTAAACTTAATGTTTGTTTTTATAAACTAAAATCTTGACGAAGATTTAACTTGTAAGAACAATAGATTATAACACCATCTTTGTCATAATCAACATGATAAATGGAGTTATCACAATCAAGTGTAGTTTTAATCATTTGAATTTTCATCATCATTATTACTTATTGTTGAGTACCTTTGATTTAGTGTTAGTCATTTTAATCACTTACTTTAAGATACACACAAATCTCTGCGAACGATCCCAACTTACCATCCATAATCTTTCTATAACGGATGAGTTCACTTGCTCGTATGTGTTATTAATAGATTCGGTAAATCATCCTTATAAATTTAAAACTGTAAGTTTTTGGCGCTGCTGCCGGGGATTTTGATCGTGTTTCTGTAAGTTTTCAAAATCCATTTTAGTTGACCCCCTACCGTACTCACTTAAAAAGAAATCCTTTACAGTCTCATCTAACCGATCGGTCTGAGGTCAAACCGATCAGCTAGAATCAACCCAACCAAAAACCCAATCCAACCGATCGGTGCAGAAACGCAACCAATTCGGTTAGATCATTCCGATCTTTCAAATTGTTTTCTTTCTTTTCTCGTGTGCTTAAACATTGCCTAGATTCTCTAGGGAATTGTATGAACACTCGTTCAACTGGAATAGAACCAATTTCACCTCTTTCAAATCCCAAACGTCTTATTCAAAAATCCAAGAAAATAATACCTTTTGTTCCATTAGAAAACCGTATACCAAGAGTTCCAAACCCGCCGTTTGATAACCTTTTTGACGCCAAAATTGTTTATAACCCATTCAACAACCTACCTTTTCCCATGACGGACGATCGTCCTATGTGGGAATCCAACCGATCCGTAGCACCCACTCCTAGAGCTGCTATTGTTCCCGTTGACTTAGGTAAGAACTTTACCGTGAAAGGTCATAACCTTTAATTGAACAAAGACCGTCAATTCGATGGCCGAGCGCGGGCCGATCCGCATAAGCACATTGCCGAATTCGTCAAAATTTGTGGTATTTTCCGATATGGCGACACCGATGTCAATGCCATCAAACTCAAACTTTTTCCATCATCACTTTTCGGAGATGCCAAAGTATGGTATAACGAATTAACCCCTGGAGTTATCACTACCTGGGAGGAGATAAGGAAAGCTTTTGTGATCCGATTCTTTTCACCTGCCATGTTTGATCGACTCATGGGAGAAATTCGAGCTTTCACCCAGAATCCAAATGAATCACTCGTCGAAGCTTGGCTTCGCATGAAGGATTTACTTCATAGTTGTCATGGACATGGTCTATCCCGTGGAACCATCATCCAAATATTTTATCGTGGACTTGACGATACTTCTCAAGGAATCCTTGATGCCGGAGGAATTTTTCTCTATAAGACCCCTAACGAGGCACATCAATTACTCGAAGAGCGAGTACTTTTGAAACTCGATTGGTCTAAAGATTACAAAACCAAACCCTTAAGAAAAACCATTGCCTACGCCGAAAGTTCCGACAACTCAAAACTCATGGAGAAAATGGAAGTCTTAAGTTCCAAAATCAACTCGCAATTCAAGGAGATTAAAGGAGAAATGAAAGAAATGCGAGATGGATGCAACAATTGTGGAGGTAATCACCCATCGTCGGAGTACGACGATAAGCCTATGGGTAGACCCGAAGAAGGAGAAGCTAATTATGTTCAAGGAGGATACCGTGGAGGGGGATATCATGGTAACTATTATGGTAGAAATTATGGCAATTAGCAAGACCGCCAACAAAGGGATGAAAACCGTAATTCTCAACCTCGAGAAGACAATCAACCTTCACAAAACTCTAACAAGAAGTTAGAGGAAACTGATTTTGAAAAAACCATGAGAGAATTTGTGACTGCTCAAAAATCAACAAATTTCAATCTCAAAACCAAAGTCGAGCAAGGTCAGAAAAATCATTAAGCTTCTATCCAAGACCTTGAAAATAAATTTGGTAGACTTTCTGACCAATTCTCTTCTCGACCATCTGGTTCACTACCAAGTAACACCTAATCAAACCCAAAACCAACATCATCTGGATCAAACGATAAAACCTATCATCCACCACAAGCAAGAAATGAGTATATCAATGCTGTGTTCACAAGAAGTGGTCTATCTGATGATCTACCACCAAACCCAAATGCTAATACCACAATCCTCCATGATGAAAGTGAGGATGAAGCTGATGATGCAGCTAAAGAAGATAACCCAACCCAATCCACCCAAGAAAAACCTGTTTCACCAATCAAGGAGTATACACCAAATTACGGGAAATTTTTGAAATGATCAAAGAAGTTAGACTCAACGTACCCTTTGTTGATGTTCTAGCTGGAATGCCCAATTACGGGAAATTTTTGAAAGAACTTCTGAACAAAAAGAACAAATTAGAACAAATATCTACTACTTTTCCCAATGAAGAATGTTCAGCCATTGTTCAAAACAAAATCCCACCAAAACTTGGAGATCCCATAAGTTTTCTGATTCCATGCATGTTAGGAAATAACATCACATGCAATGCTTTAGCCGATCTTGGTGCAAGTATCAATCTGATGCCTTATTCGTTATATTCCAAGCTCTTTGTAAACACCTTAAAACCTACAAGGAAGAGCATTTGATTAGCTAATTATTCTCACCAATATCCTGTTGGAATTGCTGAGAATATGCTTGTCCAAGTTAGAAAATTTGTTTTTCCTGTAGACTTTGTGATCCTTGAAATGGAAAAAGATAGACAAGTTCCTCTCATTTTTGGAAGACCTTTCTTAAGCACCGCCGATGCGATTATTAAAGTCAAAGGAAAAGAACTCAACCTTCGAGTTGGAGAAGATCGAATTAGCTTTCTAATTGATAAAGCAATGCAATATCCATATACCAGTGATGACACTTGCTTCAACATTGATGTTATTGATGAAGTCACTGATGAAGAACTAGATGCATTACTTGACAATTATGTCCCTTTCATGACTACTTCAGAGAAATTCAACGAAACAGAACTTGACAAAGAATTCGCTGATTTTATGGAAGTAAAATTCGAATAAGATATTGAAAAAGAAGAAGAAGAAGAAGAAATAGTGGAAGAGAATTTTGTGGAAATAACTTTCAATGATCAAATGAGGATCAAAACTTCGAACCACCATGTAACAACTAGTAATTTTTCCAAACTTATTTTATTAGCAAAAATATTTATTTTTGATTTCCCTTAGCCTTTAAACATTCCCGAACCTATTTAAGCTTGAAAATAGAGGATATCTTGTAAAAGGTGAAGGTTATTCACTGATCGAGCCGGCACAACCTAAAACACTCAAAACAAATTAATTTACTAATTAAATTAAACTCGAGGAAACTATACGTGTGGATACTCTTTTTTATCTGAAAAATCATTCCAAATGCAATGGCGAAAATCCCGTAATTTAAAACGGACGTTTAATACCTTAAATGGGGCCCACATTGCTTTATTACAAAAGATTACAAAATTTCACAAACACCCCCGCGCCAAATTTACACCGCCGCCCCCTTGTTTCCCTTTTGGCAGTTTTAACCCCTCATGGGTTATAAAAGGGTTTGGGATTAGGGTTTTGCTCATTTGATACTTCCCCCTAACCGAAATCCACTATTTCGGCGCCATCATCGTCCCCGGCCAAATTTTCGGCCACCCACTTTTATTAACCAAACGCGTAGATCGAGCCAAGGAGAACGTTTCTGGAGCATTTGAGACCGAAGGGAGTACATTTGCTTGTGGTTTGAAGACCACCGTCGCTCACCATCACTCACCGCCACTCGCTGCCGTTCCTTTTCTCTCATCTCTTTCACTTTTGGTAAGGTTACCACCACCATTTCATTTCTATTTGTCTCTTTTTAATTAAAACTAATCAGATTTAATAAAACTCAAACGATATTGATATAAAAACAATAAAACTAATGATTTATAACACAAACTCGTGTGGATCTATGTTTTTGATCTTAAACTCATTCGAATCACAACTGAGTCAACTCGACTAATCCGAGTCAACTCACGAGTTGAGTTGACTCGTGTATATTATTGTTATTTCGTGTTTATATTTGTTATTTGTGCCAAGTTTGATGTTGTTTGCTTATTGTTGCTTACTTATTTTGTTAGCCGAATGGTTTTTGTTTCGAATAAGGGTGAATCGTGAATCGAGGGAGTCACGACCTTGATGTTGATTATTATTCGAGTCCTTGTTATTGTGTCGTGATGATGTTTTGTTATTTGGTCGAGCCGTTGGTGCGTTGGGATTATTGTTTAGCCAAGGAGGTGGTTCTGTGGTGATGTTAGGTTATACGACCACTAGGGTCGTATAGACTTGTTGTGGATAATTATTGATATTGAAAACGACACACCCGGAGTGTGCTCGTGAAGTGTACCACGACACATAACGTGCCGTGGGGACTTTGGTTTGGATATTGGTTTGTCTCGGTTTAACCTTGGGTCCCTAACAAGGTCGACAGACCTTGTTATAGTCATTGTTGTGTGGTAACAATGTTAACGAGACACACCCCAAAGGTGTGTGCTCGTTGTGGTCAAAAAGACTAGGTGTAATCTCAAGTCGAGCCACACTAGTCCTGTATGTGTTAAAATTCTTGTTTTCGTTAAAACTAAACTTAGTATATTTGTTGTCGTTACGTTTGTGTTTTGGTTTACGGATTTGAGTTGTTTTAGTCTATCAGGCTAAGGAGCCCATGGAGGTTGTAGTGTTGATTAAACTTGGGCCCATAAGCCCAAGTGAGTGTATTGGGTTATATGTTAACATTAGGCCTAAAGCCCAATCAAGCGTGTTCTTGTTTTACTTTATGTGCTAACCATTTCATTCTTTACATACTTACTAACTTGATTAATATTTTTTGTTTGTCAATGATGGTGTTTTGGATGCTATTCGGGATTTGATATGGATTTGGATATTGGATATTGCAATAAAAACCTATGCTTGGATGTGATTATTGGATTGATCGTTATTAGATTTACAATATTAGCCGATGGACTTATGGACGATTTTGTACTTGAGAAGGAATAATATATTAGACTCGAAAGAATTTATTAGGACCCGAACGGACACAAAATGGTCAATAAACCCGACACTAGTATTTACGCGAATGATAACGAAAAATAAAACAAATAAAACTTATAAAACTTGTATAAAGTGATAATTAAAATTGGTTTATTCAAAAGTCACAACGACTTGGAAACAATATATAAGCGGATGCCTCATGTCCAAATTTTATAAAAATCATTTTATAACTTAACAATTTATCAACATCGTAAACATTTTTGAAAGTATACATTTCTTTCCTAAACCATGATGTCTTACCAACTATTTTGGCTTACGGGGTAAAACACCAAAAGAACTTATTGACGTTTTCTTTCTTATTTGTTTATTTATTCTTTCTTTCTCTATTGTTTTTCTATTTGTTTGATTGTGTTTTCTCCGGCTTTTATTGCCTTAATATATGTTAATCTTGAAACTATATT
The DNA here is from genome assembly GCA_021014915.2 of Artemisia tridentata subsp. tridentata. Classification (NCBI taxonomy): domain Eukaryota; kingdom Viridiplantae; phylum Streptophyta; class Magnoliopsida; order Asterales; family Asteraceae; genus Artemisia; species Artemisia tridentata. The sequence goes on from CP139504.1 coordinate 252,169,139, forward strand.
TTCAAAAACCACACGATATACAAACAATTACTTATTTTCAGCGTCATTGAAACTAAATCTTTTCAATAAATAACTCGAGTATTCCACGAATGTTACTTTTATAAATTACTTGTGAGTATTATTTTCTTAAACATGTTACCTAAATACTAGGTTGTGCTGAGGTTTCTTTGACGTGCTCTTCTATCTGATTATATTGTGATATCTTGTTTCCTCTACTACTAAGGTGAACTCATAGCCCCACTTTAACTTTTAAATTGTTTATAAACCCATGGGAGATATACATGCTACTTACTTTTTATGAACAAAATTGCTTTAAACGTATGCTTTCCTAATTATGATACTTATGCTAAGTACCGCTATTGCCATAAACAAGTCCCTTTATTATGAACCATTAATCACTTGTGAGTGAGCGCGAATATAGTGTATAGGCCTATAAGACTGACGCAACCTACTCTGTTGACCAGATAGGCAACACCTGTGTGCTATATTCGATTTACCTAGGTACTACTTGAGGGAAAATTTGTGATTATTATGATTATATCAATGCTATTGATACTGGTTAACGTTTTGCGTGTCATGAGCTTAGCAACTATACGACGCTTTACCCGATATTTGTATTTGTTACTCATATCATCCAGACTTGATAAATCTTGTGTTCAACTATTTATTTTTAAACCTATGGACTTCACTCAACCTTTGTGTTGACTTTTTATCATGTTTTATCTCAGGTATTTGAAGTATTACTATTCTGGCTTTTGGAGTGGCATGAAGACTTTTGATGGCTATCTACATTTACTATCTTTTATTTATTATCATTCGAAAAACCTTTAAATTTTGTCATGTTGTTTTGTGTGCTTTGCATTACTAGGAACCTCTTAAACTCTGGTATTTTGTTAGATTCGAATGGTATGTTTTTAAAATGACTCACTTGAGTTCGTTTCTATTATTGTGGCTATTATCTCATGAAGTAACACCCAACTTTTATTCTGCTGCAAATGTATTTTTCTGGGGGTGTTACAGATTGGTTTCAGAGCCACAGTTTATAGAGAACGATGTCATGTTTTTCTCGACTATAAACAGTTTTCATGTCAAAATGTTTTTACTTCGATAGCCATCCGCCCTCCGTGCCACTCCGCTCTTTTATCGATTTGTATAATCTTAATATTATACGTATACTAATACTATTATACACTTGGGTTTTTCCACTATCACTTCACCTTATATAAAAACTATTTTTTTAAACTTTGATTGGGATTTGACTAAAGATGCTCGTTGTAGAGTATCATGTGTGCCCCCGTCTTACCCGACTAGTTACCAGTTGTACCCCTCATCCCTGCACCCGCACCACACATCCCGGGGAGGATATGGACCCTATTGATGTACCCTACCCCGTTGACGAAGAAGATACAGAGATGAAGCACGATGAGGAGGATCCTGAGGATATGGATGATGATGATGATGATGACAAGAACCCAGAGGAGGAGTTCAAGGAGGAGGAACAGGAGGTCCTTCCTAAGCCACCTTCGCCAGATGTGTCTTACATCACCTACGAGTCTGATACCTCGGACGCTTTGGGCTATGTACTTGCTACTGATGGTACGTCTGGTCCGCCTTCTACGTTTGAGGTTGGCGAGTCTTCATCAGCACCACGAGTTTCTCCCTAAGAGCTTTGGGCCGAGTTGAGCCATTTATGACATGATATCAGTTGGTGCCATGACCGCTATATGTCTATGTCTCGACGTTTGTATGCGTGTCAGATTAGGAGAGATCAGCGAGGTATGGATCTGCGAAAGCAAATTAGGAGAGATCAACGAGGTATGGAGGAGTTTGATTTAGAGATGAATGGTTTTACTGATAAAGTGGGCTCTACTGAGTCATTATTGACAGAGTTGTAGACTTGCTTTGCGTCGTTGGAGAAGAAGTTATCTGGAATTAAGAGGACTGTGATGGAGTTGGATATGTGAGCTGTTTTTACTGATATAGATGGACGTCAGCACTATAGTGACCTTCAGGAGTTGAGAGCTGAGTTGCATGCCATACAGTGGCAGATGTATTGGGATAGCATGGAGAGGTTTCATTTCAATGAGAGTATCGATGTTCTGGCTACATACGGGGATGCCCGTCAGTGAGAGATCTAGAGACCATCTTTAATTATAGTAGTTTAGTATCGTAGTAGTTGTTTACCTTATACTTACTAAACTGAGTAGTCTTAGTTAGTGGATTTTATAAAAAAAACTTGTAGTTGTTTTGCTTATCTTGTAGGACTTGTAACAAGTATGAAATCTATGATGTATGATGGTGATGTACTATTTATGATGTTGGATGGATACTTATATTATGATGTGATCATTTTGTTATTTATTCTTGTGTGTGTTGTGATTCTACGATATTAATCATATACTTACTGTGTTGTACACTTGTAACGATTGATAGAATTATGCCGCCAAGATGACTCCTGCTGACATTCAGAAGCTTGGGAAGACAGCGCGGCCACAACGCTTGCGGGGCGCGGAGGAACTGGAAGTCAGACAAGTGAAGCTACTAGAGGACGCAATGTTAATGAGAATCGCTTCTGCACCTATAAGGACTTTATGAATTACAAGCCCATCACTTTTAAGGGGACTGAAGGAGCTGTTTGTGTGACTCAGTTGTTTGAGAAGATGGAATCCGTGTTTCTGCGAAGTAATTGTTCTGAAGATTGTAAGGTGAAGTATGCAATAGGTACACTTGTGGAGAATGCTTTGTCTCGGTGGAATTCTTATGCTCAGCAACTTGGACTAGGGAATGCTTATAGTACTCCATGGGAAGAATTCAAGAAGGAAATGGTTAAGAAGTATTGTAGCCGTAGTGATGTGAAGAGGTTGGAAATTGAGATTTACTACCTGTCTGTGAAGGGAAATGATCTCGCGACCTATGTTCGCCGATTTCAAGAGTTGAAGGTTTTGTGTCCCCACATGGTTCTGGATAATGAGACGCTGTTAGAGAACTTCATTAGAGGGTTACCACCTAGCATTGAAGGGAACGTGACATCCTACAACCCTCGGACACTTGATGAAGCTATCAGGATAGCACAACGACTTTTGGCCAAGGGATAAAAAATGGTACTGTTCGGATGGGTAACAACAATGACAACAAGCGAAAATGAGATGACAGCAAAAGGAACAACACTCATAACAACCGCAACCATGGCAACAACAATCAGTACCGTAACAATAAACATCACCACCAACAGAACAGAAGGCAAGAGACTGTCAAAGTTTATGTGGCTGCACCAGCATAAGGTGGAGGTTATGCTGGGAATCATCCATTCTGTGACAAGTGTAAGCAGCATCACACTTGACCGTGCGTAGCTAAGTGTAACAATTGTCAGAAAGTGGGACATATTGCTAAGCACTGTTGGAGCAGGACTGTAGCTACTGGGAGTAACTTGCAGTCTGTAGTGACTTGTTTTGGATGTGGAGAGCGTGGACACTACAAGAACAATTGCCCTAAGAATAATGGACGGCAAGTGGAAGGTGCTCGTGGTAGAGCATATGTAATGGGTAATTGAGAGCTACAACAGGATCCGAACATGGTTACCGGTACGTTTCTACTCAACAATCATCGTGTTAAAGTCTTATTTGATTCTGGTGCTGATATGAGTTTTGTATCTACTGCAATTGCACCCCTACTTGATATCGCCCCGACCACCCTAAACACAAGTTATAGCATCGAGCTAGCTAATGGAAACTTAGTAAACATATGCACCATAATCCGAGACTGTACCCTAAACCTCATACATCATCCGTTTAGTATCGATCTTATGCAAATTGAGCTCGGTAGTTTCGATGTAGTCGTTGGTATGGCTTGGTTGTCCAAGCATCAGGCAAGTATCATCTATGGTGAACGAGTTGTTCATATCCCTCTCAACGGTGAAACCTTGATTATCCGTGGTGACCGGAGCGGAACCCGCCTAAACATCATATCTTGCATTAAGACTCTAAAATACATTGAGAAGGGATGTTATGCTTTTCTAGCACATGTAGCTTAGAAGAAGTCTGGAGAGAGACGACTGTGGAGGATGTTCCAACAGTGCGTGATTTTCCTGAAGTATTTCCCGAATACCTACCTGGACTTCCACCCACTCGACAACTGGAATTCCAAATCGACTTAGTGCCAGGAGCTGCACCCGTGGCACGTGTACCTTACCGCTTAGCACCAACAGAGATGCAAGAACTGTCTAATCAACTGCAAGAGTTGTTGGACAAAGGGTTTATTCGACCGAGTTCCTCTCCTTGGGGAGCACCGGTCTTGTTCGTGAAGAAGAAGAATGGGTCATTCAGGATGTGTATTGACTATCGCGAACTGAATAAGCTAATAGTGAAGAACCGATACCCATTACCTAGAATCGAAGATTTATTCGACCAGTTGCAAGGATCCAGCTATTACTCCAAAATATACTTACGTTCAGGTTATCATCAGCTCAGAATCCGGGAAGGGGATATTCCCAAAACGGTATTCAGAACTTGGTATGGTTACTATGAGTTCCGAGTAATGCCATTTGGCTTGACAAACGAACCGGCTGTATTCATGAATCTCATGAACCAAGTGTGTAAGCCATATATGGACAAGTTTGTTTTAGTCTTCATCGATGATATTCTGATCTACTCCAAGAGTGAAGAAGAGCACAAGAAACATCTGACGATAATCCTAAAACTACTCAAGGAAGAGAAATTGTACGCGAAATTCTCTAAGTGTGATTGACAGCAAGGGTCTCACACCTCGCAGAGGCGGAAACGCGAGTGCAACCTCATGGATATCATCACAACACATGGTGTCTAAATAGAGAATTACTATATGCAAATAAATAGAGCAAAGTACAGAAACAAAGTGTCGTAACGATACCCCTAAATAAAAATAACCAAAACAAATCTCCAAAGGTATCTTCAATAAAACATAAAGTACTAGTCGAAAGACATTAAAGTATCACAATCAAAATCCAATTTATTCAAATCAAAACATAAAGATAAATCATCCTTAAATGCAACAAAGTCTCGTCTAGTCGCTTCCCTCTACCTTAGCCTTAGAATGCTCACCTGAAAATGATGCTTAAAAAGGTCAACATAATGTCGGAGAGGGTCATAGGTTCAAGACACACAAAATATCTCAGGCAACCAGTTCACTGTGATTATAAAACATAGCAGGACAGTAAAAATAGTTATTATACAACTAGCATGTAATCGCAACCAATTAAACAGCAAACGGGACATAAGGGACGGAATGCGCCAACGATCCAAATAGCAATAATAATAATAATAATAATAATAATGGGTAAACCGTACCCTCTGATCAGACCACACAGAATAATAGTGAGTAGAAATCCTACTCTCCAATTGGATAATGGGAGCATAGCTACCCTCCAAATGGACCACACAGAATCACCACACAATAATCTCATAACATGCATACACGTATAATAACACTTGCAAGTCCATGCATTTACAACCACATAATCACAGTAACTCAAAAATAAATTCGACACAAGTATCATTCCCATCCCAAGTTAAAACAAAGTAAAAATGGGACTATGAAACTCACCTCAAACTTCGCAGCTTCCAAATTATCAGTCACAAATCTATACCACAAAATAAGATCACATTACACGCGACCAAGCTAAAAGCTATAGTCCATGTAACACACATATGATGGATGTCTAAGGTTCATGTAAACCACCATGGATCACCTAGACTCCATACTAACCACTACCAAACACTTACACTCACTAAATCCTTGCATATACTTTTTCAGAATACTGATGAACTCAAATAAGTACATTTTATTACTATCATTTATCCTATTAATTTGACTTGTTTTACTATATTATGTATGAGGATTGATACTTAATCGTTTACTTTTGTAATTCTCAGGTAAAAACAAGCATTTGGTGAAACTTAATGATTTTGGACTAATAATGGAGCAAAACGTGCATAAAGTGAAAGTCTACTGACATGGACAAGATCAAGTCAATTCTGCTCCAGATGCGCCGCATCTCACTCTCGACATGCGCCGCATCTCTATCAAGATATCACCAGATACGATCCAAGATACAAGAGGACATGCGCCGCATCTAATCAAGGAGTTACGCCGCATCTTCTGGCGGTGTACGAATATTCCTGAATATTATAATCTTGGACCCCACGCGAAGTTAAGTACATGCGCCGCATCTACTTAGTAGATGCGCCGCATCTTCCCTCAGACAGAAACTATAAATACCCCGTAGACCAGACGAATTACAAGTTCCGAACCTTATAACCTAAGTCCGAACAGAAGAACAAAAGGACGAATTCAGTCAAGGAGGCAGCACAAGACACACCCAAATCAAAGATACAAGAGCTGTAAGAAGGTGCTGCATATGTTTAATTCATTAAGTAGTTTTGTTTTATTGTGTTAGTAAACTTTAATTCATCAAGATTGGTGGCTTGTGTAATGTGGCAACGGAAAGATTGCACTCCCTTAAAACTGCTTTCTCATTAATTAAAGTTTATATGTTGATGTCTTTGGTTACTACTTATTAGTGCATTGATAACCTCTGTGTTTATTAGTGGCTTGCGGGCATTTGACTGCGGGACATAATGTGGCTCCCACGGTTGTTTCTAAATTGATCACTTAGGAATAACTTTTAGACATAAGTAATCATTAAGGGTTTACTCGCCGATAAGAATAGGACCAACGAGAAAGGATTAACTACATACACTTCATATAAAGCTATCAATAAAACAAGTGACAAACTACTTAATTATAAGGACAGCCCTCTTATTGTCTCGAGTATCTATCTGTGTACGTGTGTGCTACTTGCTGATTCGTGCCTATTGGTTTATTTTATTATTTAATTGCAAACAAACCGTGCCAGTCTCTCAGGCTGAAACCCCCTTGCGTTAGGATATTAAAATACTGATTAGAATAACGAGATAATACGTTCCACTCTTAGTGATCGACACTCTACTTACCATTATCTTCATACTGACCGGGTACATTGCTCGTTAAGTGTGTGTGTTATTGATAAGTCGGCTAAATATAAATTTAAAACTTGAGTAGGCATTAAAACTGCTAAACCGCAACGACACATCACGCGCATCAAGTTTTTGGCGCCGCTGCCGGGGAGTGAATTGTTATTATCTGTTAATTTAATTAGTATTTTAATTAGGTTTTTCTTTTTTATTAGATTAATTGCATCATTGTACTATTTTGCATATTTGTTGTATTGTGTGTTAATTGTTTTCTTTTATTTTTGTGTGTTTATTTTCGTTGTGTGTTTTATTTGTTTTTTTTTTATTTTTCGTATTTTTCTGTTCTGCTATCGTTGTACTGTGCTAAATCAAACGATACGGCGCATCTGATCTCTCAGATACGGCGTATTGCGTTTAATTTTTTTTTTTATATATACAACACGTTTAATTAATTCGATACGACGCATCTTTTCCCAAAGATACGGCGTATCTGTTTTTAATAAGAAAATTTTTCTAAGCGATAAAGTAATACGACGCATCTGCTTTTGCAGATACGGCGTATCTGTTTTTTTTTTAAAAAAAAAAAAAAAAAAAAAAAGAAAAAATTTTCTAAACGTTAACTCCATACGACGCATCTGCTTTTGCAGATACGGCGTATCTATTATTTTAATTAAAAACAGTTTGCGAATTATTAAACAGATACGGCGTATCGATCTCTGTCGATACGGCGCATCTTACTGAATCAAAAATTTTTTATTTTTAAACGTAACGAAAATACGGCGCATTAACTTTCGTTAATACGACACATTTAATTTTAATTAGATAAGCTGATTTTTGATTAATTAATTTGATACGGCGCATTCTTAAATTCTAAAGCGGCGTATCTATTTTCTGAATAAAGTCTGATTTAATTTTAACGTATTAAGATACGGCGTATCCAACTTTTTGGATACGGCGCATCGTCTGCAGATATCAGTAACTTTAAATTTTTTGTATTCCGTTTTCGTTGTTAATTTTCTATACTACTTTCTCGAGCATACCCTACTGATATTTTTTGTGTTGATTTCAGGAAGTGCATGACCAGGAGTTCTACGAAGAACTTGATTCAACCTTTCGAAGATCCTGAACGAGCCCTACATTCGCTTAAAAGGCTTTTCAACACAAGAAGCTTTGATCTTTCAAGTTCACTCGAGCTTGATTACTTTTCTGAAGAAAAAGAGGAAGTTGAAACAGAAACAATGGGCGAAAACACTACTATGGAGGAATACATGAACAATACCCGTGCTGATTACACTTCAGGAGTTGCTAGACCTAAGTTTGATGACAAGTCAAAATTTGAGTTGAAGGGTCAATTTCTCAAAGAGCTCAGAGAGAATGCTTTCAGTGGGACGGAACAAGAGGATGCTAATGAGCACGTTGAAAAGGTCCTGGAGATTGCAGATTTGTTTACTTCAGAAAGTGTCAATACCGATCAACTCATGCTAAGAATCTTCCCAATCTCACTAAAAGGAGCTGCTAACAAGTGGCTAAGGAATGAACCTGCTAGTTCAATCACTACATGGAAAGGTTTGAAGAGCAAATTCCTGAAGAGATATTGTCCACCTGCTAAGACTGCTAAAAAGATGGAGGCTATCAATAGTTTCAAGCAAGAGCCTGATGAAACCCTTTATCAAGCTTGGGAACGGTTTAAAGATTTATTGATAAAATGTCCTCAACACTATCTAACCCCTATGCAGGAAATAATATTGTTTTATCAAGGATTGGACGTGCCTACAAGACAGATTTTGGATGCTAAGGGAGCTGTACCTCAAATGAGTGCAACCAATGCTAGGAAAGCGATCCAAGAAGCTGCTGATCATTCTCAGAAATGGCACGATGGGACCTCTACTAGATCTAAGAGCAGCACTAATTTTGACGGGATTGCTGCTATTCAAGCTCAATTGGATAAAATTAGTAGAGAGATGAAGAAGCGAGATGAAAGAGCGTATGCTGCCCAAGTTGGATGTGAAAAGTGCGAAGGACCTCACTACACTAAAGATTGCCCGAACAAGAATGAAAGTGAGACATTTGAAGAAGCATATTACACCCAATTTGGACAACCATTCCGACCTTCAGCTAGATTTAGGGAAGCTAGTCCGGGATTCTATCAAAAGAACAACTTCAATCCCGCTTATCAAGAGAGGAGGCAGACTTTAGACGATACTTTAAAGCAAATTATGGCCGATGCTGCTAAAAGACATGAAGAGAATACTGCTATGATCAAAGAAATTCGAGCTTCAACGGACACTACTGCAAGAAATCAAGGAGCTTCGATCAAAGCATTGGAACAACAAATTGGTCAAATGAGCAAGGTTCTTCAAGAAAGGGGATATGGAAGTTTACCGAGCTCAACTGAAACAAATCCAAGAGATCATGTCAAGGCCATAAGCACCACTGAAGAAGTCACTCCTAATATACCTAGAAGATCGATGAATGGTGATGATGGTGCAAGACCCGAATTTTTCTTTAACTCTTCAATCAGCTTAAGGAGACTACTAAAAGAGAAGACAAAGATTGAAGAGGAGATCAAGGCAAAAATGAAAGAAGAGAGCCCTGCAACCGACTCAAATGCCTTGCCTCATAAAGAAAGAGACCCAGGAAGTTTTACTCTACCTTGTTCTATTAATAGTATATCTTTCAATAATGTGTTAGCTGACTTAGGAGCTAGTGTTAGTGTTATGCCTCTTAAGACATTCGCTACCCTAGGACTAGGAAAATTAGCACCAACAAAATTACTTATTGAATTGGCTGATAAAATGGTAAAACGACCTGAAGGGATTGCGAATAATGTACTAGTTAAGATTGAGCAGTTTATTTTTCCCGTAGACTTTGTTATACTAGACATGCCCGAGGATGTTAAGATTCCTTTAATCCTCGGAAGACCTTTCTTGTCTACTGCTCATGCTAAGATTGATGTGTTTAAGAGAAAAATTTCATTAAGGATAGGGAATAATAAACTAGTCTATAAGTGCCAAGATCCGGTTAAAAGCATAATTAGAGGTGTTTATGTACTAGGATTAAGAGAGCGTATGGACCTCGATCTTGAAGCTAGACTTATGGGAGAAACATTGATTCAAAACAACTCAACTAATCCTAATCATGAGAACTTTGAGGAATTCATTGACCTTAATGTACCTACCGAACTTAGACGCAATGTTGTTAATGATTCTGATGATGAGTGGTATGATTGTGTAGTAATTAATAAACGTAGGAGAGTAGTTGAGAAAACGAATTTGAACAATGATGTGTTTATTGAACTACCACCCTACCTTGCTTATTTGTGCTTATATGATAATAAGAATTTCCGTCTATCATTTTGTCATCTCTGCCCGAAAGGGACAGGACTTTGTTTATACAGATATTAAAGAGGAACGGCGTGGAAATTAAGGACAAGCAAGGAGTGTTCAATATTACTGAACTGGCGATGAAGGAGCGTGATGTTTCCGACTCCTTCAATGATCGATACTAAAGAGCTGAACGTGAGTCTAACTTGAAGACTCTGGAAGAAAGACAAGTGCTTACCGGGAGACAACCCGGATTTATCTTTTATTATTCTGTTTTCTGTGTCGAGTCAGTCCAGGCCACATGAGGATACGGCGCATCTCAATTCTGAGATGCGACGCATCTCCTGCAATGGTCATATCTTATTTTATTTTTCTGCATTTTTATTTTCGACTTTAAAACTATTTATCAGTTTATTTTAATGCGGCGCATCCCTGGTTAAGGATGCGGCGCATCTTTATTCTGATCCATATTAATTCCAGGCTCGATACGGCGTATCTTCTTCAATAAGATACGGCGCATCGACTGACCTGATGATTTTCAGTTTTAATTTTTAAGTTTTATTTTATCTAACTACTAATGTATTATGCAAGTTTGAACCTTTCTTATCTTAGGTGTGTTTTAAAGTGTTGGTGGTATTATAGTTTCCTGGATTTCCTGTGGATACATCAAGTATGAAGCTTTAACGTTCTAATCCACAAGAAGTTGATTTTTGCTCTTATACAAATGGAGGATCATACCGAGCAAATCTCAGGGGAGTTTTTCTGTTCTAATTCTTTTATTTTCTAGTTTTTAACGTTTTATACAAACAACGAGGACGTTGTTTAACTTAAGTGGGGGGATTGGAGAATTAGAACACTTAACAATTACTTGTCCTAAACTTTTTCAAAAATTATGCTTAAAATGTGCTTAATATATCAAACTTAAAATTTTTTTAGCATGTTTTTGTTTAAGATCTAAGTTGCATAGCTGCACACATGACGTTATTTTCAAAAATTGTGATTTTCCAAAATTCACAAATCTATGAGTGTGCCGGTGACTTGTAAACTTTAGAACTTGGCTTGTATACTATTCGAGACCACCATAATGAGTATTATTTATATAATTGGAATGACTTGTCTAACTTGGTAAAATTCTAGGATTACACCCAAATAGCCTTTATATGTTATGTGTTATTAGCTAACTACACTGGTTAGTTAACCCCCGTATAAACCCTTTTTGTTACTCTCATTTTTAGAGTAAGATACCCTAGAAAAACACTCAGAGCCATTCCTTTCGTTTCTTACACCTATGTTTAAAATGTTTCGTTACACCCTTACACCTTAGCCTACCCTGTAGATTAGAATCCGTGGTTGGTTAATTGCTATAGGCAAAGTGTGTTTCCTTACATTACCTGTGTTCGCGTGCGTAATTCATTATCTATGGTTAGGTCGGGAAATTGCACAATGCAATTGGAGTGAAAGTAAATATTGTATATCTTTGAGTTTATTTTTCGTGTGTTTACTACTTTCACTATTACCGTTATTTCTGAAGTCATGAAAAGTATGGAAAAATTATCCGGAAAGAAAGTTATAGTGATGTGGTGAAATTTTACACATCTATGTTTATGCTTTAAAAAAAAAAAAAAAAAAAAAAAAAAAAAAAAAAAAAAAAAATCGAAAAAATGAAAAGAAAAAAGAATGGGAATTGGTCGATATCACCACTATTTGTTGTACTATATCTATGGATTGAATGGGAATTGGCAGTTATGGGAACGCCAATTAAGGTTTATTCTTTGATTAAGATCTTGTTGAGTATAATTCGTGTCTACCTAAAGCGTGTGTTTCAAGTGTTAAAGCGTGAGTTATTCGATGATATGAGTCTTATTCATGGGATGGTTGGGATAGTGATTAACCACACTTAGGATTTTAATTTATTTGTTTTGTTTATTTTTATTTTTACACCAATTTATATCCCAAATGTTATCCATGCCCTTTATTATTCTTTATCCAACCGAACCTTTGATTTATTGAGATTGGGGATTTGAGCAATCTTAAGTATCGTAGTCGTGGATTCGGCTATGTATTTATGATTTTGTCGCCCTTTTTGATATATTATTATTGGTGAAGTTTGGACCTATCTTTAGCCTATTCGAATTAAGGATTTGAGCAATTGCAAGTATCGTGTTCGTGGATTCGATCATGTATTTGTGATTTTGTCGCCTTTTCTGGAATTTGAGATCGATAGTGAAAGAGAATAATTAACCCTTAAGCCTAAAAACCCTTTTTACCGCTTTAGACTTGTTATTCCTTAGCTTTAGTGGTGGAGATGTGTATACTTGCCAAGCTTATGATAGAATATTCGTCGCGACTGGACAGTTAAACGATTAGATTTGCTTTTATCGACTTATTTTATTTTACTTCTAATTCGTTAAGTGTTTAGTTGTGTGATTATGAAATGAACGAATACATGCTTAATATAAAAATAAATCCTAACTTCTTTTAGGATACATTTTCATAAAAGAAATTCTAAGGTTTACTTGGGGACAAGTAAAGTTCAAGTGGGGGGATATTTGATGAACTCAAATAAGTACATTTTATTACTATCATTTATCCTATTAATTTGACTTGTTTTACTATATTATGTATGAGGATTGATACTTAATCGTTTACTTTTGTAATTCTCAGGTAAAAACAAGCATTTGGTGAAACTTAGCGATTTTGGACTAATAATGGAGCAAAACGTGTATAAAGTGAAAGTCTACTGACATGGACAAGATTAAGTCAATTCTGCTCCAGATGCGCCGCATCTCACTCTCAACATGCGCCGCATCTCTATCAAGATATCACCAGATACGATCCAAGATACAAGAGGACATGCGCCGCATCTAATCATGGAGTTACGCCGCATCTTCTGGCGGTGTACGAATATTCCTGAATATTATAATCTTGGACCCCACGCGAAGTTAAGTACATGCGCCGCATCTACTTAGTAGATGCGCCGCATCTTCCCTCAGACAGAAAGTATAAATACCCCGTAGACCAGACGAATTACAAGTTCCGAACCTTATAACCTAAGTCCGAACAGAAGAACAAAAGGACGAATTCAGTCAAGGAGGCAGCACAAGACACACCCAAATCAAAGATACAAGAGCTGTAAGAAGGTGCTGCATATGTTTAATTCATTAAGTAGTTTTGTTTTATTGTGTTAGTAAACTTTAATTCATCAAGATTGGTGGCTTGTGTAATGTGGCAACAGAAAGATTGCACTCCCTTAAAACTGCTTTCTCATTAATTAAAGTTTATATGTTGATGTCTTTGGTTACTACTTATTAGTGCATTGATAACCTCTGTGTTTATTAGTGGCTTGCGGGCATTTGACTGCGGGACATAATGTGGCTCCCACGGTTGTTTCTAAATTGATCACTTAGGAATAACTTTTAGACATAAGTAATCATTAAGGGTTTACTCGCCGATAAGAATAGGACCAACGAGAAAGGATTAACTACATACACTTCATATAAAGCTATCAATAAAACAAGTGACAAACTACTTAATTATAAGGACAGCCCTCTTATTGTCTCGAGTATCTATCTGTGTACGTGTGTGCTACTTGCTAATTCGTGCCTATTGGTTTATTTTATTATTTAATTGCAAACAAACCGTGCCAGTCTCTCAGGCTGAAACCCCCTTGCGTTAGGATATTAAAATACTGATTAGAATAACGAGATAATACGTTCCACTCTTAGTGATCGACACTCTACTTACCATTATCTTCATACTGACCGGGTACACTGCTCGTTAAGTGTGTGTATTATTGATAAGTCGGCTAAATATAAATTTAAAACTTGAGTAGGCATTAAAACTGCTAAACCGCAACGACACATCACGCGCATCAAATACGCAGATTTTTTGGGGTACATTCACCCACATAAAATCACAACAAAAATAACTCAAAAACTCACACCAAAAATTCACCATGGTCCTTAATGAGAATACAAGCTTCTCCCAGAAGGCCATGCACTAAAAACACACACAAGTACTCTTTGACAAATAAAACATAAAAACTATCCAGATTCGGATCTGAACGCACACTAAAAAGTTTTGACTCAAAAACCATACTTGCACAACTTATTATTGGCTAATTTTCGCGTGGAAGTCAAAGGGAATATAGAACTCAATTTCCCAGATGGGCTAACATAAATTTCTCTTTTTAAACCACTTTTGACCTCAATACTTTTAACCTAAATCTGTCCTAGTTTAACAGTTCTGACACCTTCACTTACAAAAATCGTATGACTGACCTCCCGACCTCGAAATCACTCGTGGCCGGACTTTTTGGAAATCTCTTTCTCTGAACTACAATTTAGACTCAAGAATCATCAATAAACTCATTTCCATCTATTAGATCTCGTCGTATCTTTACTCCCTTAAAAATCTGTCAAACCCTAACTCAATAATTAACACGTTTTATGCCCTAATCTCTTCACCAATAATCATAATATTACTAATTATTGATCCTAACATGGTGTATATCATTAATTTACAGAATTAAACATAAACCCTAATCCATCATATTATTGTTACATGAATTATAATAATAAATTGAACACAAGTATTGAAAATTATACCTTGATCTTGATTTTTAGGCTTAAATAATTAAACCCTAATTTTTTTCTTCTTCCCCTCTCCTTGGCCGGTCGTATATCACAAAAAAAATGGGTGAGGGAGTTTTAGTTTTGTATTTATAAGGCCCTATGGAAGATTCTAGATAAGCCTTATAATTGATAAGTGTATTTGGATTAAAATTTGGTTTCCTTTTTCCCCCGTAATACCCTATTCGGCCGCCCCTTTAATATATTATAATATATATATATATATATATATATATTATTTTATTATATTTTTTATTTTTTTTTTTTATTTATTAATATTATTTATTACACTTAAAATCTTGTACTCTTGATATTTTATAAAAGCCTATACCGAAACCTAACATCTTACGCGGTAATTCTTCATTTTACGACAACCCGGAAAAATTATTATTTTCAAAACAAAGTTTCCAACAATAGAATTTCACACTCATTATTAGTATCACCCATAAAACCGAACACCACTTAATTTACCATCGCTCACAAAATTGAACACAACTCATTACGCAAAAACCCCGAACACCAAAACCACACAAGTCATTTCCTTGTCACCAAAGTGAACAAAATGAACTTATACCAAACAACACTACTCATGACACACCAGAAGAGTCACACAAAGGGATTTAGTGCCAAAACACACGTATATCACACATATGCCACATAAAACACTTAAGTCACACCAAGCAAAAGTTAAATTAGTCAAGACTATCAGTTAGACTAACCTGCTAAAATCACGGTTGTGACATCATCCCCCACTTAGGGAAATCTCGTCCCGAGATTTAGCTACTTGTCTCACCAATCACATCAGCAAAAAAATTTGGGTACTTAGACCTCATCTGATCCTCGCGCTCCCAAGTAAACTCAGGACCACGCTTTGAATTCCTTTGTACTTTTACCAAAGCTATCTTACCACGCTTCAAACTCTTGACCTCTCGGTCCGTAATCTCAACAGGTTCTTCGAAAAATTGAAGGGTCTTGTCAACCTTAATCTCATCTAATGGCACATGCAGACTAGCATCCGCCAAACATTTCTTCAAATTAGATAGGTGGAATGTATCATGCACACCGCTTAGCTCCTGAGGCAATTTCAGTCGATATGCCACAAGTCCAATCCTTTATGTAATCTCAAACGGTCCTACATATCTCGGTGCTAATTTGCCTTATTACCGAAATGCACAACACCCTTCCAAGGGGACACTTTTAGCATCACAAGATCACCAACACCAAACTCTAAAGGCTTACGGAGATTATCCGCATAACTCTTTTGGCGATCTCTTGCTACCTTAAGTCTCTCTTTAATTTGAAAAACCTTATCCGTAGTCTCTTGTACTAGTTTAGGGCTAATTAGTTGGCTTGTCCCAACCTCTGCCCACAGAACAGGCGATCTATATTTCCTCCCGTACAACATTTCAAACGGCGCACACCTAATACTGGAATGATAGTTGTTATTATAGGAGAACTCAGCTAAAGGTAAATGAGTATCCCAGCTTCCTCCAAAATCGATGGCACATGCTCTAAGTAAATCTTCTAAAGTCTGAATTGTTCGTTCACTCTGCCCATCCGTCTGTGGATGATAAGCTGTACTCATATCCAAACGTGTATCCAAAGGCTTTTGTGGCGACTGCTAGAATCGCGAGGTAAACCTACTGTCGCGATCAGATATAATAGACACTGGTACACCATGTCATGCCACAATCTCATTGATATAAATTCTTGCCAACTTCTCCATCTTATAATCCTCACGAATGGCCAGAAAATATGCAGACTTCATCAGCCTGTCCACTATGACCCATATCATGTCATGTCCATTACTTGTTCGAGGCAACTTAGTAATAAAATCCATCGTTATATTCTCCTATTTCCACTCAGGAATCGGCGGTTGTAGTAGCAATCCAGAGGGTTTCTGATGTTCAGCCTTAACTTTCAAACAAGTCAAACACTTACTAACATACTCAGCTATTTCCCTCTTCATTCCTGGCTACCAATAAGCATCTCTAAGATCGTAATACATCTTGTCTGATCCTGGATGAATCGAGTATCTTGTTTTATGAGCCTCGTCCATGATCAGCTTTCTTACCTCTCCCACCATCGAAACCCATATCTGATCCAAGAAATATAATCCACCATCCTCCTTTTTCTCCATTTGTTGATCCAACCCTCGCAGCATCTCAGCTATTGCGTTTTCATCCTTGAGAGCTTCCTCTTGTGCTGCCAATATCTTCCTCTTGATTCCTGATTGCAAGGTCATGTACATAGCTCGCACATGCTTAGGCTTAATCCTTTATTTCCTACTCAACGCATCAGCCACCACATTCGCCTTTCCAGGATGATAGCGAATCTCACAATCATAATCACTAGACAATTCAATCCATCTTCTCTGTCGCATATTCTGCTCCTTCTGACTGAAGATATGCTGAAGACTCTTATGATCCGTATAGACAACACTCTTTGTGCCATACAGATAATGTCTCCAATTCTTAAGAGTGAACACTACCGCACCAAGCTCTAAATCATGAGTGGTGTAATTCTTCTCATGAATCTTGAGTTGTCGGGATGCATAAGCTATCACCTTCCCTCTCTGTATTAGCATACATCAAAAACCTTGTTTTGACGCATCACAATACACCACAAAATCATCTGGTCCATCTGGAAGCGCCAGAATAGGTGCATTGCACAAACTATCCTTTAATGTCTGAAAAGCCATCTCTTGCTCCTCTCCCCAGACATACTTCTTATTCTTCTGGGTCAACAATGTGAGGGGTTTGGCAATCTTCGAATATTTTGATAAATCGTCTGTAATACCCTGCCAATCCTAAAAAGGAACGTATCTCTGACGACGTCGTAGGAGCCTTCCAATTCTTGACCGCTTCGACCTTTCCAGGGTCGACATGTATACCTTCACTATTAACCACATGTCCAAGAAACTGTACCTCTCTAAGCCAAAACTCGCATTTTGAAAACTTAGCTTACAACTTTTCTTCCTTCAGCAATTTAAGGACCAACTTCAAATGCTCTCCATGCTCCTCCTCAGTCTTGGAGTAGACTAATATGTCATCGATGAACACTATCACAAATTTATCCAAATAAGGCTTACAAATGCGATTCATTAGATCCATGAATATCGCAGGTGCATTTGTCAACCCAAATGGCATAACCGTAAACTCAAATTGTCCATAACGAGTCCTAAAAGCAGTCTTCGGAATATCCTCCTCATACACTCTTAACTGATGATAACCAGAACGTAGATCTATCTTCGAAAAGAATCGAGAACCTTGCAGCTGGTCAAGGAGATCATCGATTCTAGGAAGAGGATACCGATTCTTAACCGTTAACTTGTTCAATTCTCGATAGTCAATACACATCGGGAACGAACCATCCTTCTTCTTAACAAACAACACAGGTGCTCCCCACGGAGAGTGACTGGGTCGGATAAACCCCTTATCCTGAAGTTCTTGCAACTGCTCGGACAACTCTTGCATCTCAGAGGGTGCTAAACGATATGGGGATTTTGCCACAGGTGCCGCTCCAGGAATCAATTCAATACAAAATTCAACTTGACGGATTGGAGGCAACCCAGACAAGTCTTCAGGAAAGACACCAGGAAATTCAGACACCACAGGAATCTCTTCTATTTTGAGTTCTTTGGATTTCGCATTCTTAAGGGATTTCAAATCATTCCGTAAGCATTCTCCTTGTATCTAAAGTATAACACCACTCTCTAAAGGAATACTAACTACCTTTTCATGGCATACAACCTCGGGCTTATGTTTAGACAACCAGCTCATCCCTATCACTACATCAAAACTCCCATGTCCAAAAGGTATCAAGTCAATCATAAACGGAATGCCCTCTAACACTATAGTACACCCACGAATAACCTTGTTAACCTCTACTTCCCTACCGCTAGCTATCTCAATCACAATACTAGACCTAAGTTCACTAGGTTCAATATTCAACAATTTAGCAAATTCAGTGGACACAAAGCAGTAAACCGCACCCGTATCAAATAAAGTAGTAGCATAGTGACCATTTGGAGAGAAAGTACCAGTAACAACATGCGGATCTTGACGCGCCTCGTTTGCATTTATGGTGAACGCCTTTCCTCTAGCTGCATTCTTGTTGTACCCTTGCCCTTGACCTCCTTCAATGGCCAACCTGTTTCCCGCCTGACCAGGTGCCCTGTTCAGCTTGGGACACACATTTCGGAGATGATCCGTACTTCCACACTCATAACACGCCCTACGCTCATTCCTTGCGCCAACCGAGTTGATCGGAGTCGCTTGAGTAATCACCGTACGACATTCTCTAACAAAGTGTCCAGGTTTGCCACACCTGAAGCACGTACGACACGCAGCCTCCTCATGATGATAACCATTGCATTTAACACATTTGGGAGCAGAACTAGTGTACCCCCTTCTGTCTGTGTTTCCTGCCATAGCCGGAGTAGCCGCCATCGCAGGACTTGCTGCCACCCCAGGATTCGCCGCTACGAACCCTGTTCCATTCCTTGCTCTCTTATTGTCAGCACCAGAACTAACCTGCTTACCTGCTTTAGTCTCCTCCTTCCTCTTCTCACTTGTCTTCGCTAGTACTCTACTCCTAACCGCTTCATCAGTTAGTGCTCCAGCCTTCTGAATAGCACTTTGGAGTGTCATGGGTTCTGTAGCCCTAACCATGCTATGAATCTGTGGAACCAACCCACGAATGTATTTATCGATACGCTTCGACTCAGGAGTTACCAAGTGAGGGACCAACTTAGCTAACTCATGGAACCTGTCAGTATACCCCGCGTGATTAGCTCCAACCATTGCATGATTCCAAAATTCTTCCTCTAATTTCTGCATCTCATTCTTTGGGCAAAACTCCTCTATCATCAAGGCTTTGAAATCTTCCCAAGCCATTCCCATCGCAGCAACTCTTCCCCTAGCTTGGACTTGCGTGTTCCACCAAGTCAAAGCCTTATTGATCTGAGAACTTGCTGCATACTTGACTTTCTGGCCTTCAGCACAGCCACTAATATCCATCACTGCTTCCATCTTCTCTAACCATCGAGTGAGCAGTATCGTACCACCCTTACCATCGCACTCTTTGACCTTACAAGCCATAAACTCTTTGTAGGAGCATCCGTTATTGCCACCCCCACTACTTCCAACACCATTAGATTGAGCACCATCACCCATCTGTGTGCTCACATGGTTAACAATCTCTGGCAGTAGCACTTCCAGTTGCTGATTAATCATTTCCTGGAAGATGGGGTTACTCTCTCCAATAGTGGGTGCCGACTTTCGCTTCTTTAGCGTTCGCTTCTGCGGCGTCCGGTAGGCTCCACTCATTGGTGACTTAGTAATAGGACGTCTCGGTCTTTTTGGTACCATTTCCTGGACACACAAAATGTTGATACCATAAGGTGTCATTCACGAAGTTCATGAATACTTAACACAAGTACTCCCCATCATATGGGACAATTAACACAAATATCAAGGTTAAACTTAATCCTACTACACGTAAGCATGTCATCATTGGTCAACGTAGCATTGGCCATAAGTCCACATGTGTCGTGATACATTTATAATTATGTTGGCCACCCATAATTATAGATGTATCCTTTCACATGTGTACTCGCTTCCAATGCCTCGCCTAACAATAATAACATCTCACAATTACAAATACACAAACCCAAAAACTAATCACATATCACACACAGAGAATATTCAAACTCGCTCAAGCCTTATTATTAATAACTTGGGTAAAATCCCAGAATTCAAAGGAACTCGCGGTCCAACATAATACCAAACATCAAAGGTCAACAGAAAACATCCAAAACATAACACTAAACCAAACAAAATCGCACACGGCTCGTGCTCCACCCTAACTTTTGCCCCTCTCATTCAACTCGGATTAAATCAACTACTTACCGTGGACTCTAGATCTGAATCCACTTCGTACTCTTCCTCTTCGCTTATCCATCTATTCCGGTTTCCCTCGTTCTGTGGTAGTGGACGACTGGCAAAACCACTCCTGAGGTTCCTTTCTTCCTCCTCTATATGGTCCACAAACCCACACAGATTATGAGGCTCAGCCCAAACCTCTCTTCCATTTTCTAGGAATTTGGGGCACCTTCTAGGGTACCTAATAATGTAGCCGTCTTTATTGGTCACCTTTGTCTCGTACCTTTCTATCTCCTTTCCATCCACGTTCACTAAAGTCATCTTCTCCTCGATCATACATGGACACATGCTAGCAGGAACTAGGATCCTCTTGTTTGTAACACCCCAACCCGACAAGGGTAAAGATATTACAACAATGGATTCATACCAGAACAAAACAAAGAATACATCTTCAATAATACAAAAATCTCAAAGGTTTACAAGTGAAACACTGAATCTACAAGGTTACAAACGAGAACTTCTACAAAAGGCACATTCTAAATTTTATTTTCTTCTAGTCAACTCTAATCCGAGATAGCTATCCAATCTTCTAAGTCCGAAGGTACACCCTTCACTCATTCCCAGCTTCCTACTAAAACCTGCCGCAGGAAAAGAAATGCGGCTGAGCTACGAGAGCTCAGTGAACAGATATAACGGTAACAAACAATAATAGATAGCAGTACAAAGGAAATCAAGAATATAAGTCATACTGTTGGTCCACAAATTGTATATGGATCACTAAGTAGTTTTGAATACCTAGCAGATGGTTAGGATAAATCCGAACCAATCTAAGTGAGAAACCCTAAGTGATTGTTAATGTTAATGCGGAATCTTAACAAGAACAATTTAGAACACAAGCAGGGATATCACTAACTTCGTATATTGATATTCACTATTATCAATTCGTACAACTCACACACTCTTGCTAACAACCTTTAGGGATCCTTTTATAACACGAGGAAACCCTAGATGACACAGAAGATATACACAAATCTTCTATAAAGATACATACACGCAATGTATCTTTTCCTAATATATCTCTAACAAACTTTCCTATCTTCACGACCAGACCAGACTTAATAAGTCAACCAGACTTAACATATAACTACCAGACTTAATCATTACATAACCAGACCTAAAACACAAACAGACCTAACTCAGTAAACGACCAGACCTAAGTAGTAAACTACCAGACCTAAGTAGTCTGTTCTTGATATGCATCATAATTCCCAACAATCCTCCCCTAACTTGATCTTCATGCTTCATGAACTTCAAGTTCTTCTGATTTAGCTTTCTGAGGATTGAGTCTTGAACACTTTGAAATATATTTAGGTCTTGTTCCTTTCTAGCAGCTTGAATCTTTGATAAGCCCTTCTGATACAGACTTGACAGCAACAATGACTATATGTACATCAATTCATATTAAGTTTCATAGCTATTCTCATCACTTCCAGGTGTGTTAACACCTGTGAGAGGTGAATCATTGAAATTTAATGGATTTGATGTCTCTTTACCAATAGCCATTACTACTGGAGTAGCCAAATGTTTTGGTGTGCAAGACCATGGTACACTGATAACCATATGATTTTAAGCAAATCATCAGCTTATCAACGGATTTGTTAAGTCTTTACCAAAAGCCGTTTGCTTCTGGACTAGTCAATTCTTTGATGGAAAAGCACCTCATCATGGTGAATTGATTACCATTTATGGTTTTCCACAGCCTTTACCACAAGCCATAACCTTGTGGGCTAGCCAACTCTTCACTTATCTTAGATATGGTGAGTTGAATACCATACAATTTTTGGCAAATTGTCAGCCATAAACGGATTTGAGCAATCTTTACCTGTTAGCCGTTTGCTCAGGATTAGCCAGTCCTTGTGTTGATGAGACAAGGTGGACTGATAACCTTTTGATGTGTTAGTGCAAAGCACCTCCACCAAGTGAGAAGTTCCAATAGTCTCACTCAACAACTTGTGAAAATTCTTTCAAACACTCTTAGGCTACATCCTTCAAAGACTGCTTCTTATTTAAATCCAATAACATCTCATATCCTTCATCCTTTTTACTTGCATACAACTTTTTGTTCATCATTTCCTTGCAGACACTTGATGATAAAGGATATTCCACCTCTGCAAGCATATAAATATCAGCATTCTTTAATGACACACAATGTACCTTGCAGGTATGAAAGTATCTCCAGCTGACAATGTTCTGTTCTTCAGGAAGTTTCCACACTATATCAGACTCAGTAGGTGGCTCGAACATCACCTTCAAATTTCCCCAAAAGACTCTTTCAAACTCATCTTCAGGTGGTTGATCTCCATGTTTAATGTTTACCAACTGATACAGTTCTTGAAGATCCTTCCTATTCACATCAATCAAAATGCCAGCAAAATTCATATAAACAATGTCAGAATTATCTTCCCTTATTATTTGATATGCAGCCCTTCCACCAGTCATGATAAGTTGATACTTGACAATCTTAGTAGGTTCCTTAGTGCTTTCAATAGTCCCCATTGTGGCTCCCTCAGATGAAGGTTCTTCATCTAAATCCTCTTCAACAACTACTTTCTTGGATTTACTCTTCCTTTCCAAACCTTTTCTTCTATGAAACACAATAGGCCTAATCACTTCATCTTGCACTTCTTCTGTTGACTTACCAGCTTCAGGTTGTGTATCAATCACTTTATCAGATTCAATGACTAGTTCAGTCTCTTTAGCCTTTTCATCAGAAATAGTTCCAAACTTCTCAATCTCTTCCTCAGCAGACAAAATTAACTTTCTTCTCTTCCTATCTTGTTTAATTTTGCCCATTGATTGAGCCAAAGTCTCTGCAACTTCCAGTGTCTCTGGACTAATTGTAGTGGTGACATTATCTTGAACAAGTGATTCTTGAATTGGTGTTTGAAGAATATTTTCTTGTTCATGCTCCAAATTCCTCCCCTGTTTGGAAGAATTTTCAGCTTCATCATCCTCATCATCAAAAGAGACACCCTTTTTCTTCATTGCTACTCCCATTTTCTTTACTTTCTTCACCAACGTCACATAAGCTTTCCTTAGTGCCTCATTAGTCTTTTCCAAAGTGTCAATCTTCTTCTGTAGTTGAGGAACAATGACAAGGAGATCTTCCACAGTTATGGGATTATGTGCCTCCTCCCTTTCAGGACTTGGAACATGTGGTTGTGGAGGTGAAGATTGTTGAATAGGTGTAGATGATCGTTCAACTGATGGTTGTGATGGTGAGGGATCTGGTTGAGGTGATGGAATTGGAGAGGATGTAGGTGTAGCAGATTTAGATGATGCTTGGGCTTGTGCTTCAGCAGGGTCCACTTGTGCAGCTCCAGAAGTGCCTGCATTGTTAGTACCAAGCATAGCAGCAAGCAAAGGTTTGTCTGTCCCTTGAAAACTCCTTTTTAGATTTGCAAAAAGTTTGGAAGTAAAGGCCACACTGATGTAAGGCACTTTATCCCTAGTTTCAAAATTTAAGATCATTTGCAAAAATCTTGGATACATTAAAAATTTTGGGTTCTTAGCATTTTTCACCATTCCTTCAAAAATTAATTTTGAAAAGTTAAATTTCCTTCCAGATGATAAACAGACCAATGCAGAAGCAATTTTGCTTCCAAATTGATCCCATCCACCACTTTTGGGACTTAAACTCTGAAGTAAATGATGTACTAAAAACCTCCACTGAGGTGAAAAATGACTTTTCCAAAAGGTAAAGCTTCCATCTGTGGGATACCCAATGCTATTCAAACCCTCAAAAATATCCTCATTAGACAAATCAAATTCTCCTAAGGCATCATCCAATTTGAGACTGTTCCTAATGGATGCTTCAGAAATGGTAAAACCATTTTTGTCTATGACAACTTTTAAGCATGGTGTCCCATCATCAAGAGTCTCAGAGGTAACCGACCTCCAGAACTGCTTGACAAGGGACTGATAAATAGTAGGATTATGAGTTAAAGAATAACAAATATAAGAACCTTTTAGAAAAATCCACAATCTGCTCAAAACCTGCACTTTGATCGGGCTTCTTCAAGAACCCGACTTGATTATGTTTGTCCACAAACTTGAGATTAGCCATGGATGAGTTAATGAGTTAGGTCTGGTTGATAAGAGAGGTAGGGTTTTGAAAAATGTTTGCGTAGAAACAGAGTCGTGAGTAATAAAGATTATTTAAATTTGGAAGCAAATAAAGAATAAAAGAAGATAAATAATATCAAATTTTAAGCTTATATACTTCATAAATATCTTGTTTTACCGAAAATAGTGCAACGGTAATATATTAGTAAAATCTTTAGTTACTCTGACCAGATCTAACGGTCATAAAATTAACACTACCCGACCTAAAAAGTCAACCAGGCCGAATCATACACTTACCAGACCTAACCAAGAGAGTGAACTAACATACTTAAGATAGCGAATGCAAAGCTTTGTAACACCGCATTCCACTCTTCTCTGCAAGAATTAGTTTAAAGAACAAGAAACAGGAGACAAAAACCAAATTTTGCAAGACACAAGAGCTACCAGATTTAACACTTAAGGTTACCCATTTAAACCTTGTACATTTGCCTCCCCTTAAATGTACATTACCTCCCCTTAAGTGTAAATTCCCCTTTTTTTTTTTTTTTTTTTTTTTTTTTTTTTTTATCACTAGAAAATATTTAACCAAAATAAACACAAAGGTCAACTTTCCAAAAACGCAATTAATAACTCTTGCCCTGCAAGTATTAACTCATACACCAACCAAGCATTAAAAGACATTAAACCTTGATTTTTCCTATAAAACCACCCATAGTTATATCACAAATACCATCACAAACCGGAAGAAAACCTTACAAGCATAATGGATCCATCCAACTTAAATACCATTGAGATTTCATCCGATTCCTGGGATCCAAATGATCCATCCTCTGATACATCCTCAGGAGGATGGGATGGATACTTCCCACCAGGGTATTCATCAATCACCAGAAGCAAGACATTGAGAGAAGCAACTCTGAGACAATGGCTAGCTGCTTATGACTTGTCTGAGAAGGAACCAGACAATGAAAAACCAAGAACTTCAAGACCAACTCCTCCTTCTGATGTAGATGATAAAAGTGCCAAAGAAGAAGTCCCCTCCAAGAATGATGAAGAGACCTTTCCTTCGAAGACTGTGCCTTCCCTGAGTAGTGGTTCTGTGCTACGTCCTCCACCAAGCAGTGTGATTCTTGCACTTCCAAGCCCAAAAGCATGGAATCAATTTGGTGGAAGAGGAGCCAAGAAGACCATTCCTGATTTCATGGGTAAAGGGAAGCAGAAGGTGTAGGTGGTGATGATTAGCTAGTTTGGAAAAATCTTTTGTCTTAAGAAGCTTTGTAATTTGCATCCTAGAATGCAATTTTTTGTTATTAAATAAAAAGTACTTTGGTTCTGATGTCTTAATTTTCCACATATGAAAAACTTGCATATAGAAAAGAGCTAACAACTGCAAAACAAAGTTAAGTACAAAATACCAAACACACATACTATAGAGAACAAAATAAGTACTGAAAATAAGAATAACCAAGGAGAATAGCAAGATAAGAAACAAACAAGTATACAAACTATACAAAGTTAAGAAAGAAAATCAGTTTTTCTTAACAACCCAAGCCTGAGTGGGCTTGTGTCCATCCTGTGGAGCAACATACTTATAGGTCTTGTATGAACTTGCTCCAGTGAAACCATGTTTGGACTTATAGGTAAATTCATTTTTAAGTGGATTCCAAGTCCAGCAATCAGAGAAATTGTCAGTAGAACCCCCATTTGTTTGTCTTCTTGCAGGTGAATGAGCTTTGTAAAAATTATTTCTTTGAAAATTTTTATTCACCTGAGGTTTTTGAAAAGGTTTCTTGGGTCTTACAAAACCAGAGTTCACATTAGGTCTCACAGAGTTAACATAACCAGTATTCACATTAGGTCTCACTGTAGGCCTCATAAAATTAGGATTTTGCCTATTCACATTAAAGTTTCTGTAGCCAGACCCAAAATTTGGTCTACCAGAACTAACAAAGGAGTTAGGTCTGGTAGTGTTATTTAATTGAACAGGTCTGGGAACAAACTGGTTAGCATGATTAACTCTACTAGCATTGTTCCAAACTGGTTTATTTGAACCATTAACCTTGTTAGCATTAATTCTCTTTTGCTCAGCCTCTCTTTTCATTCTCTTTTCATGGAAGTCACAATCTCTTATTAAATGACTTAAACTTCCACACACAAAACATCTTTTAGGAGCATAATTGTAACTACTCCTACTTTCTCTGTGAACACTATTGCTTCTAGGTGACTCATTCAATTTAACAGATTCCCTAGGAGATTTTATGTGATTGACACAACTAGGTTTAACTGTTTCAGCCTTTTGTTCAGTCACTATAGGTTTAGGAACAACAGGTTCACACTTCTTAACAACCTTAGGTTCAGGATTCTCTTTTTCCTCATTGTTTGACTCAGATTTAGAGTGATCAGAGGAATTATCAATAGATCCTTCAGAGTCATTGGATTGACAAGAAGAATATCTACTAGATTTGTCCTCTGAGGTAGTTGATTCAGACACTTGAGGACCTTTCTTACCATACACAAAGAGTGAATCATCCAACTCTTCTTTTTCAAGAGGAGTATAGTCATCACTCAAAGGTGGTGGTACTCCCTTAAAATCACCAGTCTTAACAAACCTATTGTACAAAGGTTTATCAGCATAGTCCTCTTCTCTATTCTTAAATATATCCCTATTCTCATTTTCCTCATATCCTAAGCCACATTTTTTATTTGACTTAATTTGAGAATCCCAACACTTAAACAGGTTTTTATTTGAATTGTTCCATTGATCTACCCTTTTTCTCAGCTCATCCCTTTCCTTCTGAATTTTAAGCCCTAACTGTCTATACCTTTTAAGCTTCTCATCTTGTTCATATATCTTATTAGCTTGAAAGTATAGTTTTTCATTTAAAGCAGCATGTTGGTTTTGAAGGGTGACCTTTTGTGCCTCTAAAGTTTTCACAGCATTTTTATGTGCTAATAAATTTACTTCTAGATCACCTATTTGTTCTTGCTGCTCATCACATAAAGCCTTAACATGATTATATGAGTCAGTACATAATTTAGAGCATAATGATACCTCATTACCAATGGCCATGAGAGCATGATCAGACTCCTCATTTACTCTTGGATGCTCACCCCAATTGACTCCTCCAGCTTCCATTGTCAGCAGACTCATCTGATTCTTTTCCATCTTTCCATCTTCAATTCTTTTCTCATCAGCAGACTTCTTCTCTGGACAATCTCTTGAAAAATGCCCATGCTTGTGACAGTTGTAGCATTCAACAGTCCTCTTTGTGTATCCCACTGGTGATTTGTTGTTGAAGTTGATAGTCCTACCATATTGCTTCTGAAATCGTTTGACCCTTAAAGCAACCATGGCAATGTGCCATTTTATATCCATCTCCTCAACTTCAGCATCATTAATTTGTTCAAGGTCTTCACTAATAAAGCTTTCATCTTCCGTTTGATTGGCAAAGAAAGAATGTATGACCTCATCAGTGAAACTTGAAGCAGACCTTTCACTTGAAGGAGTTTCATAGTTACCAGACCTAACACCAGATCTAACCTTGTAAGTACTGCTTTTGTTTTGAGATACAAAAGCAACATTTGAGGAACTGGTTGAACCCTGAGTGTTGTTACTGATGTCCCTTTCAAACATCCTGAGATTATTGTAAAGGTCATCAGGTGTCATAGAGTCTACTTCCTCCTTAATCCTCATTGCCACAGATACATTGCCCCATTCTGATGGTAAAGATCTAAGGAATATGTGATTTGCATCCTCATTCGAGACTGCTGCACCATGAGCTTCCAATTGTGTTAACAGATGTTGAAATCTGTCATAGCCCTTCTCCAAACCTTCAGTCTTTGAAACACTAAATGTTTCAAATTGCTGTTTAAGAACAGCCTTTTGCATCTTCTTGGAGTTAGCATTACCTCCAAATCGTTTCTTGATAGCTTCCCACATCTCCTTAGCATCAAGAATGCCATGAAACCTTTGTAGATGCTCCTTAGGAATAGCCATAAGAAGCAAGGTTCTGGCCTTCTTTTCCTTCTCCACAGCCCTAATCTCCTCAGCAGATACTGGTGGCATAATTCTGAGTTGCCCATCATTCCCTTGTGAAATTCTCTTCTTAGAATTTCCCTTCTGGATCACTTTCCATACATCACTATCAATGTATTCCAGATAATGTTCCATCTCCATGGCCCATATATCATATTCTTCTCTCTTCAGTAGTGGAAGTTTTATGTTTGAGATTGTGGTTGTGGAAGGGATGGGTTGTTGTTGTGTTTGAGAGTTACTGGTTTCGGTTTTTCCTTCATCTTCATGGTTTGATTGCTCATCCTCACTGTTATGGATTGAGAAAGTTTCAGGCTTATCGAGTTCAGACATTGTGAAGGGTGATTTGAGTGAGAATTAGGTTTTAGTGTTCTACGAATTCAGAGTCTCTCCCTCGCTCTGATACCACTTGTTGGTCCACAAATTGTATATGGATCACTAAGTAGTTTTGAATACCTAGCAGATGGTTAGGATAAATCCGAACCAATCTAAGTGAGAAACCCTAAGTGATTGTTAATGTTAATGCGGAATCTTAACAAGAACAATTTAGAACACAAGCAGGGATATCACTAACTTCGTATATTGATATTCACTATTATCAATTCGTACAACTCACACACTCTTGCCAACAACCTTTAGGGATCCTTTTATAACACGAGGAAACCCTAGATGACACAGAAGATATACACAAATCTTCTATAAAGATACATACACGCAATGTATCTTTTCCTAATATATCTCTAACAAACTTTCCTATCTTCACGACCAGACCAGACTTAATAAGTCAACCAGACTTAACATATAACTACCAGACTTAATCATTACATAACCAGACCTAAAACACAAACAGACCTAACTCAGTAAACGACCAGACCTAAGTAGTAAACTACCAGACCTAAGTAGTCTGTTCTTGATATGCATCATAATTCCCAACACATACCGATAACTCAGGGTGTAAGAATGAGATGTCAGGAATAAATAAGGAATGAGGTTCAGGAAAATAACGAAAAGAACAAATACAAAGGAAAATTCATAAGGTTCCTAATGTAAAGAAAACAGGAATCTATCACGAGCCCAGACAACAAATAATATTATAACACTATAACATATAAGCAATCTAGAGGGGATGCCTCTCAAGTAACAGATAATATGAGGGGTGTCCTCATGTATCAATGGAGTGATCAGCTCCCAGAAAATGTGAAAGACGTGTATCGCACACACCATCAGTCACCAGATAAATATAACAATTAACAAATAACAATAATCAGATAACAGGTCAAATCTAGGATGCACCCATACGCCCCACAGACAAATCAATAATCATAATTATAACGGCCATAGCAGGTAATAAATAAGGGACGGAACAGGTCATCACTCTCCTGCCCTAGAGTCATGTCAGAGGTGCGTCAATGACATGGACATGAAACCCTCATGCCTAGTGATTGGCTCGTAATATCAAACTGTAGGTCAAAGGTCAGGCGTACTATCGAAATAATCAAAAGTCATATCTTAAAGGTACATGGAAAAAGGTTCATGTCAAATAGTTCCGAAATAAATGTCAAAGGTTCAAATCAAAGTTTATCAGATTACGTTTTATATCAAAGTTTAAGTCCAGATTAAAAGAACTATATCATATGATTCAAAAGAGTATGACAAGAGTCTATAACCAAAATTTTATAGTAACAGTTTACTTAAAATGTTTCTATTTAAAAGTCCACTTAAACAATCCTTCAAAATTAGTTTCCATAACAACTGATCTTACAAAATAGTTTTCATAAAAATAATCTTCCAAATCTCTTAGTAATTTCCATTAAAGTGATATCGCTTCTTTTTAAAATAGCTTTTCTTAAACCGTTGCATATGTAGCTCAAGAATGGTTCAAAATCAATTAGATTCAAATAAGGATTTAATAGATTAAGGTTTACATCAAAATCAATTCAGTTCTACAATAAGTATATTAGATTAAGGTTCAAAACAAGGTTCACAGATCAGGGTTTAGGACAAGAGATCAAAGCAACAAGGTTCATGAGAGGTTCACAAAACAAAAGATCACATGGAATGTTCACAAACTAGAGGTCACATGAAAGGTTCACAAATAGCAGGGAACATAGCAATGGTATAGGGAATCCTAATAAGGACAAATGAGAACTGAAGGAAAAAGGAAATGAAAACCCTTACTGAAAGAGGGCAGAATATCTGCACCTCGACAAAGCACATCAAAATCAAAGCAACGACAGAAATAGAGATGGATGATCACTCCCTCTTCACCCGATCTACAAATATTCATAAGTTCTCTTATAAGTTTCATATGATCGTAAGGTTTCATTTTAGTTCTCATTCCATTTGAGGTAACTTTGGTTATTAACATTCTCATATGTCAAATTAAATAATTAAGGATGATCATATTCGTAGTTTAGGGTTCATGATGTCTTTTACAAAAATCTAGGGTTCGTAAAGTATGTTTCCATGATTTAGGGTTTATTAGGTAATCATCATAAGTTTAGGGTTTAAAGTGTAATTACTATAAAGTTACAGGTGTTCACAAGTTAGGTCCATTAGTTTTAACAATTAACAATTTAAACCCTTTAGTTTATAAAATAAACACAACACATCTTTTAATTTCCTTTTTATCCTTTTATAATTTCTCACAGTTTTATATACGAATTTGTTAAGTTTTCTATAAATTGTAAACCGTATAAGGACTCAGTAATAAAATTCCTAAAAATTCCCAGAGATGCTCAAAGGTCTTAAGTATTTTATCTAATTTTTTTCCAGATTTTATTAAGCAGCATAGCTATGGATTAAAATTCACTTAAACCAACTCGTCCAGATTTCTGATTAATTTTACTATACGAAAAGTTATTAATTAAAAATCCTTAAAGAAAAATTCACAAAAATTTAAAAAAATTCCAGGAAGAAATAGACATCCTAAAGATTACCCAGTTCAAAGGAAACCTCCTAATTCGACACGGTTTAGAAACTAAAATTCAAAAACCCGGACTGATTTTCCAGACTCACAAATCCGATCAGACACATAATTTTCCAAAAATCAAAAGGTAACCTTCCAGGCCTCCAAAAATTACAAACTAAATTTTCCCAGGTAGCCATTTCATTGAACTTAGTTTTAGACTCTTAAAAAACAAAAATATACGTTCACATTATTTAGTTACAGCCGATTAAAGTCGAATAAAATTTCAGATCAGTAGCAGTTCTTCACAGATTCATATATAACTTAGGGTTTTAACATGTTACCTCTTTAATTCTTAACACATAATGATTATAGGTTAATCCAAAACATATTTAGGTCGATTATCACAAGTCTTAACATAATCAAATCGAATGATTTCAACACATAAGCTCCTGGTCCGATTCACATATGATTTTAGGGTTTTCTCATTTTATGATTTTATGTGTCATGTAATGTAGTTTATAATTCAATTAAGATTAAAAGAACATGAGTAAGGATGGAACAAGGTATGTGATGCAATACCCTCGTAGATACCACGAAGAACACGGATAACACAAGATCAAAATACCACACGAATGGATCTTTTCTCCTTCTCCTTTTGATCGTACAACAGCGGCAAGAACAAGGAAAAACACATGTTTTTTATTAGTTTTTTGATTTATAAATTCGTAGGATCAATGTTAGTATTACATGGTTACCTTGTGATGACGTGAATGACACAATAACAAGATTAAAATACTTCTTTTGTGGTACACTTGGATCGACAGCAGTAGGTAGCAAAGAGACTGCCGAAACTTTTGTGTAGAGAGAATTAGGGTTTTTGGTTTTGTTTGTTTTTGTGTGAGCCATATATTGTTATGGAGGAGGAGAGGGTTTTGTCCCAAATTTTTGGTTATGTGGTTTAGGAAAACCGTGTGAAGTGATTGAACCAAATAAAGGAGGTGCCAAATTTTTAGGAGATACTATATAATTAATTTGCTTAATTATTTTCGGATGTATATATATATAATGTATATGTGAGTTTAATATTTTTGGACATTCAAAATAATGTGATGTTGTCCCAGAAATTAATTTACTTGATATGTAGTTCGTTTTCAGAAGTTTGGAATTGTTTCAGAATTTTACAACTTATTTATTTAGGTTTTATGGTTTCAGGGGTAATTTGGTCATTTTATATGCTTTCTGAATTTCAGGTATTACATTGTTAGTCCGTTTCAAGCTACCAATCCTCTTGCAACTAGTAGCGACAACGGTAGTCCAACAAAATTTGCTACGCGCGAGAGGTGCCATGCTAAAAGTGACATATATAATACTAAGTATAGGGGTTCAATCGGCGTCCAAAACTCGACAAAACTTCTCATAAACTCAAGAAAAATAGACATATAAAATACCATACTTATACATAAGCCCTAAATGCAACTATATGAGGGACTCCTAGGTTATAGTCTAGGTTCAACCATCTACTTCTCTATAACCAAGGCTCTGATACCAATCTATCACACCTCGCCAAGGCGGAAACGCGAGTGCAACCTCATGGATATCATCACAATACATGGTGTCTAAATAGAGAATTACTATATGCAAATAAATAGGGCAAAGTACAGACACAAAGTGTCGTAACGATACCCCTAAATAAAAATAACCAAAACAAATCTCCAAAGGTATCTTCAATAAAACATAAAGTACTAGTCGAAAGACATTAAAGTATCACAATCAAAATCCAATTTATTCAAATCAAAACATAAAGATAAATCATCCTTAAATGCAACAAAGTCTCGTCTAGTCGCTTCCCTCTACCTTAGCCTTAGAATGCTCACCTGAAAATGATGCTTAAAAAGGTCAACATAATGTTGGTGAGGTTCATAGGTTTAAGACACACAAAATATCTCAGGCAACCAGTTCACTGTGATTATAAAACATAGCAGGACAGTAAAAATAGTTATTATACAACTAGCATGTAATCGCAACCAATTAACCAGCAAACGGGACATAAGGGACGGAACGCGCCAACGATCCAAATAGCAATAATAATAATAATAATAATAATGGGTAAACCGTACCCTCTGATCAGACCACACAGAATAATAGTGAGTAGAAATCCTACTCTCCAATTGGATAATGGGATCATAGCTACCCTCCAAATGGACCACACAGAATCACCACACAATAATCTCATAACATTCATACACGTATAATAACACTTACAAGTCCATGCATTTACAACCACATAATCACAGTAACTCAAAAATAAATTCGACACAAGCATCATTCCTATCCCAAGTTAAAACAAAGTAAAAATAGGACTATGAAACTCATCTCAAACTTTGCAACTTCCAAATTATCAATCACAAATCTATACCACAAAATAAGATCACACTACACGCGATCAAGCTAAAAGCTATAGTCTATATAAAACACATATGATGGATGTCTAAGGTTCATGTAAACCACCATGGATCACCTAGAATCCATACTAACCACTACCAAACACTTACACTCACTAAATCCCTTGCATATACTTTTTTAGAATACGCAGATTTTTGGGGTTACTTTCACCCACATAAAATCACAACAAAAATAACTCAAAAACTCACACCAAAAATTCACCATGGTCCTTCATAAGCATACAAGATTCTCCCAGAAGGCCATACACTAAACACACACAAAAGTACTCTTTGAAAAATTAAACATAAAAACTATCCAGATTCGGATCTGAACGCAGACTAAAAAGTTTTGACTCAACAACCATACTTGTACAACTTATTATCGGCTAATTTTCGCGTGGAAGTCAAAGGGAATATAGAACTCAATTTTCCCAGAAGGGCTAACCCAAATTACTCTTTTTAAACCACTTTTGACCTCAATACTCTTAACCTAAATCTGTCCCGGTTTAACAGTTCTGACACCTTCACTTACAAAAATCGTTTGGCTGAACTCCTTACCTCGAAATCACTCGTGGCCGGACTTTTTGTAAAGCTCTTTCTCTGAACTACAATTTAGACTCAAGAATCATCAATCAAATCATTTCCATCTATTAGATCTCGTCGTATCTTTACATCCTTAAAAATCTGTCAAACCCTAGCTCAATTATTAACACGTTTTATGCCCTAATCTCTTCACCAATCATCATAATATTACTAATTATTGATCCTAACATGGTGTATATCATTAATTTACAGAATTAAACATAAACCCTAATCCATCATATTATTGTTACATGAATTATAATAATAAATTGAACACAAGTATTGAAAATTATACCTTGATCTTGATTTTTAGGCTTAAATAATTAAACACTAATTTTTTTCTTCTTCCCGTCTCCTTGGCCGGTCTTATATCACAAAAAAATGGGTGTGGGAGTTTTAGTTTTGTATTTATAAGGCCCTATGGAAGATTTTAGATAAGCCTTATAATTGGTAAGTGTTTTTGGACTAAAATTTGGTTTCTTTTTTCCCCCCTAACACCCTATTCGGCCGCCCTTTAATATATATATATATATATATATATATATATATATATATATATATATATATATATATATATATATATATATATATATATATTTTTATTAATTTTTAATTTAAATATAATATCACTTAAAACCTTGTACTCTTGATATTTTATAAAAGCCTATACCGAAACCTAACATCTTACGCGGTAATTCTTCATTTTACGACAACCCGAAAAAATTATTATTTTCAAAACAAAGTTTCCAACAATAGAATTTCACACTAATTATTAGTATCACCCATAAAACCGAACACCACTTAATTTACCATCGCTCACAAAATTGAACACAACTCATTACGCAAAAACCCCAAACACCAAAACCACACAAGTCATTTCCTTGTCACCAAAGTGAACAAAATGAACTTATACCAAACAACACTACTCATGACACACCAGAAGAGTCACACAAAGGGATTTAGTGCCAAAACACACGTATATCACACATATGCCACACAAAACACTTAAGTCTCACCAAGCAAAAGTTAAATGAGTCAAGACTATCAGTTAGACTAACCTGCTAAAATCACGGTTGTGACAAAGGGTTTTCATGTTGACCCCGCAAAGCTCGAAGCTATTGAGAACTGGCCGACCCCCACTACCTCTATAGAAATTCCTCAATTTTTGGGTCTGGTTGGGTACTATTAGAGATTCATCGAGGGATTCTCCAAAATAACTAAACCGTTAACCAAGTTAACTCAGAAAGACAAGAAGTACGAATAGGGCGAGGATGAAGAAGAAGCATTCCTAACCCTGAAGCGGAAACTTTGTAGTGCACCGATTTTAGCATTGTCGGATGGGACTGGAGGTTTTGTAGTGTACTGTGATGCATCACACCAAGGATTTGGAGCAGTTATAATGCAACGAGGAAAGGTTATGGCGTATGCTTCCCAACAACTTAAGCTTCACGAGGAGAATTATACTATGCACAAATTGGAGTTAGGAACAGTGGTTTTTGCACTTAAGATTTGGAGACACTAACTCCATGGTACAAAGTGTACTGTCTATATCGATCACAAGGTCCTTCAACATATTTTCGATCAGAAGGAGTTGAATATGAGGCAACGACGATGGTTAGAGCTGTTAAACAACTATGATTGCGAGATTCGATACCACCTAGGAAAAGAGAACGTCGTGGCTGACGCCCTGAGCCGAAAGGAACGGGTGAAGCCATTACGAGTTCGAGCTTTGTTTATGACCATCGATTCAAACCTTCCTGATCAGATTCTCGGTGCTCAAATAGAGGAAGTGAAACAAGAAGACCTCAAGGCAGAGAACCTATACGGTATGATACAGAAGATGTTCGAGAAGCGTCCCGACGGAACTTTATGTTTTGAAGGAAGGAGTTGGATACCACACTATGGCGGGCTACGAGGCTTAATCATGCACGAGTCTCACAAGTCGAAGTACTCTGTGCACCCAGGATCCGATAAGATGTACCAAGACCTCAAAAAGCTATATTGGTTGCTGAACATGAAGGTTGACATTGCCGACTATGTCCGCAAGTGTCTTACGTGCTCTAAGGTTATGGCCGAGCATCAAAAACCATCTGGTCTTCTACAACAACCTGAGATTCCCGTATGGAAATGGAAACGGATTACCATGGATTTCATCACTAAGCTTCCTGAACTTCAAGCGGCTACGACGCCATCTGGGTAATAGTCGACCGAATCACTAAATCACCAGACTTATTACCCATCAAAGAGACCTACAATATGGATAAGTTGACTAGACTCTACATTAAGGAAGTAGTATTGAGGCACGACGTGCCAATATCTATCATATCTGACCGAGACAACAGATTTGCTTCTAACTTTCGGCAGTCACTCTAGGACGCCTTTGGAACTAAACTAGACATGAGCACTGTGTATCACCCTTAAACTGACGGTCAGAGCAAGAGAACCATTCAGACATTAGCAGAAATTCTCCAAGCTTGCTTAATCGACTTTAGAAATGGATGGGATACCCATTTGCCTCTGGTTGAGTTTTCTTACAACAACAGTTACCATGCGAGTATTAAGGCTGCTCCGTTTGAGGCACTGTACAGTCGAAAGTACCGATCACTTGTCTATTGGGCGGAAGTAGGAGAAGCCCAGCTCACTGGACTGGAGATTGTTCGCGAAACAACTGAGAACATCATGCAAATTAGGAACCGACTTCGAGCAGCAAGAGACCGACAGAAAAGCTACGCCGATGTAAGACGTAAACCCCTGGAGATTCAAGTCAAAGACAAGGTTATCTTGAAATCTCGCCTTGGAAGGGCGTGATACGGTTCGGTAAGCGAGGAAAGCTGAACCCGAGATACATTGGGCCATTCAAGGTTTTAACCAGGGTTGGTCCAGTAGCCTATAGACTTGAATTTCCACCCGAGCTCAATAATGTACAACCTGCATTCCATGTTTCCAACCTAAAGAAATACTTATCAGATGAGCCGCTCATGAGTCCGCTAGAAGAGATTCAGGTTGATGAGCAATTGAATATCATTGAGGAACCCGTTGAAATCATGGACCGCGAAGTTAAGCAGCTGAAGCAGAGTCGTATCCCTATTGTTAAAGTCCATTGAAATTCCAAGAGAGGTCTCGAGTTTACTTGGAAGCGCGAAGACGAGTTCAAACGCAAATACCCTCACCTTTTCTCAACCCCAAATAGTAACACGAACTGAAATCTGGGACGGATTTCCAAATATGATGTGGGTGCTGTAACAACTGGTAATTTTCCCAAACTTATTTTATTAGCTAAAATATTTATTTTTGATTTCCCTTAGCCTTTAAACATTCCCGAACCTATTTAAGCTTGAAAATAGAGGATATCTTGTAAAACATGAAGGTTATTCACTAATCGATCCGGCACAACCTAAAACACTCAAAACAATTTGATTTACGAATTAAATTAAACTCAAGGAAACTATAAGTGTGGATACTCATTTTTATTAAAAAAAAATCATTCCGGACGCAATGCCAAAAATTCCGTAATTTAAAACAAAATTTTACTACCTTAGATGGGGCCCACATTGCTTTATTACAAAAGATTACAAAACTTCACAAACACCCCCTCGCGCCAAATTTACACCGCCGCCCCCTTGTTTCCCTTTTGGCAGTTTCAAACCCTCATGGGGTATGAAAGGGATTGGGATTAGGGTTTTGCTCATTTGCTACTTCCCCCGCACCGGAATCCACTATTCTGGCGCCGTCATTGTCTCCGGCCAAATTTCTGGCCACCCACTTTTATTAACCAAACGCATAGATCGAGCCAAGGAGAACGTTTATAGAGAATTTGAGACCGAAGGGAGTATATTTGCTTGTGTTTTGAAGACCACCGCGGCTCACCACCACTCACCGCCACTCGCCGCCGCTCCTTTTCTCTCTTCTCTTTTACTTTTGGTAAGGTTACCACCACCATTTCATTTCTATTTGTCTCTTTTTAATTAAAACTAATCAGATTTAATAAAACTCAAACGATTTTGATATAAAAACAATAAAACTAACGATTTGTAACACAAACTCGTGTGGATCTATGTTTTTAAAGCTAAACTTGTTTGACTCACCACTAAGTTAACTTGACTAGTCCGATTCAACTCACGAGTTGAGTTGACTCGTGTATATTCTTGTTATTTCTTATTTATATTTGTTGTTTGTGTCGAGTTTGATGTTGGTTGCTTATTGTTGCTTACTTATTTTGTTAGCCGAATGGTTTTTGTTTTGAATAAGGGTGAGTCCTGACTCGAGGAAGTCACGACCTTGATGTTGATTGTTATTCGAGTCCTTGTTATTATGTCGTGATGATGTTTTGTTATTTGGTCGAGCCGTTGGTGCGTTGGGATTATTGTTTAGCCACAGAGGTGGTTTTGGGGAGATGTTAGGTGATTGCGTGGTTTTGTAACCTTACAACAGGTTTTACCTCTCGAGGGATCTCAAGAGGCTTACAACCCCACCAGGCAGTGTACCTGACCGCCTTAGTATAGTGTAGTGGTAAGTACGGGGGATTGATCGTTCTCCATAGGGAATAGTGTTCGTTAGGTATGAAAGGCTACTCTAATTAGGTCTAAGGGTTGAGGAAGATTCTTTTTTATGTTTTTATAATTTTATGAAAGCAAATAAAATCTCAGTTTTGAAGGAGTGGGCGGAATTAGTTGCTAGTCAACTAACCCAAAATTACTACGGATGTAAATAAAATAAAATAACAAAAATGAAATGTGGTGAGAAACTTATGTGTAGAGAAATGTGCTTACTTAGATTTCCTTACTCCCTAACTATCTTTTACCGGTTAATTAGTGTGTATTAGTCGCGTGGATGACGGGTGTATTCCTTAATACCATTCGTGGGGTGGCGTACTTACTTCCCCAACTCTACAAGCTCCT
This sequence comes from Artemisia tridentata subsp. tridentata, assembly GCA_021014915.2. Taxonomy (NCBI): domain Eukaryota; kingdom Viridiplantae; phylum Streptophyta; class Magnoliopsida; order Asterales; family Asteraceae; genus Artemisia; species Artemisia tridentata. The sequence goes on from CP139504.1 coordinate 252,208,954, forward strand.
ACTTCACTCCTATGTCGAGCCGGCTAGGAAGCACCTAACATGGGATCACTAGAATTCGCTTGTGCATTAAATACAACCATAAAAACCTTTAGTACGCGTTTGGTTCATGTTTCTTAAGACGTTCAAGCAAGTTACCGAATAGGAAGTTAGCCAGTTTTCTTAAGCCTAACATAGATAAACAATCATCCAATACAACTAACAACACACTAACAACCAATAATCAATAGCTAGGTTTCATTAGATCTAAGCAAACACAAGATAAATTTAGCCTAACATGTTAAACAAAAGACAAGAATAAGATAGAATCAAACAACACATAGACATATTGAATGATTAATTGATAACTTATCTTTCAATGAAACATGGAAGATCTCAAGGCAAAAAGCCCTGAAAAAGTAGCTAAAATCGTCTTAGGGTTTTATCCCAAAATTCCACACACTAAGCTCTCCTTAATGACAAAAGATTAGAAAACTATATATAGATTTTTGGATCTGACGGCGTCACCTTATGGAGTGTGACGCCGTCACCTCGCCGCTTTTAGGGTTCCCGGATGACCTTCTTGACGCCGTCCCTCTTTAGCTCTTCAAAAATCCATTCTGGCTTATCAAGGCTTGACGCCGTCTAACAATGAACGTGACGCCGTCCCCTTATGATTTAAGCTGTGACGCCCTCGATCAAGTTAAAGCGTGACGCCGTCAGAATTCACATGCTATTTTCACTGGCTTATCATGAGTAAATTTCACGTCCAACTTTTCTTGCCAAAGCATGACGCCGTCCAGAGTAAATTGTGACGCCGTCAAGAGTAACTTTTAGCCGATTTTTGAGACTTTGTCGTTTTCTTCACTTTTATGCTCCAAAAACGTCCAAAATGCCTCCTTTTCCAGATTTCTCCTCAAAAGTACCTAAAATGACAAAAGGAACGATTTAGGGCAATATTTGATCAAATAAATACGATTTAGGGCTTAAATGACCCCTTAAAAGCGGTACACTTTTTGCCTCATCAAATACCCTTACACTTGAGATTTGCTTGTCCTCAAGCAAATGCGCTTTTATTCTAATCAAAATACAAGTTAGGGGTCATTTAATGCTAACATAAAAGTAATTACAACAAATAATCGTTCCACTTCAATCATAATAAGCACGAAGATTACATACTAGCACCTCACAAGTAGTGTTTAGATACTCACATCTCTCAAGTGTCATCAAAATAAATCTCATAAATGAAAACGGATAATATCTCTCACTACCTGTCATAGCAAATAGATTACCATAGGCTTGGGAAAGGATCGAAAACCTCCTCCACTAGGCGTAAGCACCTAAGATAAACTATCAAAGAGGGCTTTTAAATGGGTTATAACGTTAGCTGTAGGGAAAAGGAAAACACGGTTTTGTTGGATAAAGGATATTTTACTGGTGGCTAGTTAAAGATCTTGATCAATTACATGTACAATACAATGTTGCTAAGCCAAGACTAGACTCGATCTTAAGCTAGAAACAAAATAACAAAATAACAAAAATATAAAACAAACATAAAATAAAACGGGATGGTAGTCCGTATGTTTTTTTCTATTTTTCATTTTCTCATTTTTTTGTATTTTTCTTGATTTTTTCGATTTTTTTTTTTTTTTTTTTTTTTTTTTTTTTTTTTTTGCATACACTTTTACCCTACCATCCAAAATAATACATCATAGGGGCATTGCATTCCCCTTACACTTGAATTTTTACATAACTTTACAAATACTAATCTAATGACTCGAATTAAGATAATCGAAAAACTTGGAGTACTTTTAAAATATTTAGCATATATGGGGGTAATAAATGATGTTCTTCCCCATTACTCCATTACACTAGTACTTTACCCATGAGTCCCAATCGTCCCAAAACAATATGTACAAGGATATGACTCGACTTAGCAACCATGTAATCAACTAGATAATTAACTTGGGTTTAAACAAATGTTGTAACAATAATGCACTAAAAATGAGTGCATACAAGGTAGGCTAAGGCGATTTGGGTGTACATTTAAGTGGGGTGTAACAAATTCTTCCTTTAAGTAAAATGCTTAAAGGTCGAAACGAAAAGATAGGCTCTGAGGGGTGTACTAGGGGTATCGTGTACTAAAAATGAGTACAACGCAAAGGGTGTGGGAGAATTACTTGACCAATGTAGCCAAAATAATTATAACAAAAACACAGGTGTAAAACAATGGGTTAATCCTAATGCCTCTTATCATGTAGTAAATCTAACTACACGAATGTAGTCTCACTTGTGGCCTTGGAATGGTCCTAACGCAAGTTCTAGAATCTAAGTGCTACCGATACACACATCATAGCATAAATGCTTTTCCTACCAATTCTAGGGGCGAACCTCACATATTTGGGGGTGGAAAATTTTTTAGTGGTACGGTTTTTGTGCTAGTCATATAACTCCTATCCGTGAGACGCTCATTAAGATCAAAGTTTCACTCCTATATGTTGTAAAAAAATTTAAATTTGGCACTAAAATTACCTTAACAAGTATTTCTCTCAGTTTTATTACACATCTACTATTAAACAAACAAAAATCAAGCGTAATTGTATTCTCTAAAATCGTACTTTTACCCCCCCTTACACTTAAGATGAACATTGTCCCCAATGTTCAAATAATAAGATGTAAAAGCAAAAAGTAAAAGAATGAAATCAAATACTCCCCTGATTCGTTCGGTGGATAATGAAATTACACGGTTAAATCTTCCTCCAAAGAGAATGTTGAAGCTCCATGACTAATGCATCGCCATAAGCTTGATTCAAAACATTTCCTTGTCCAAAATAACCTGTTAAACCTGAGAAAACAAACACGAAAACCTGCATAACATCGGCGGGAAAAATCTATATATAAGGATATAATGCTTGTGGAATGATAATTTTGCAGATTCCTGGAGATTATAAGTTGGAGATTTTAATAAAACTTTTTATGAAAACAAAACTTTCAAAAATTTCTGGAAATTAAATCTGACGCCGTCAGGTTATAACCCCTGACGCCGTCAGAAATGACCTGACAAAAATTTTCGTTTTAAGTTCCCGGAAAATTTCTGGAAAAACCTTTACCTTACTTCCTGGAAATCCTGCAAAACATCATTATGACTCGATACAAGCATTTGACTCAAACAAATACGAATATGTATGCTAATTTATTATTATTACGATTCATGTTCATTTGTGTTCTAATAAACCGATTTAGATTTCCCTTACACTTATCTTTTGCAAAATACCTTTATATGTAGTTAAGACGAAGTTAAAAACAAAATAAAGCATTTTCACAAATTAGTTTTTAACATGAATCAATAATAATAAAAATTAAACACACATACGGAAACAAATAAAATCAAACAAACAAATAAATAAACACACAAAGCAAATAAAACAAATAAAGCTTGGGTTGCCTCCCAAGAAGCGCTTGTTTTTGTTCGAGTCATGAGCCTGACTCTACCCTTATTTAATGGATAAAGGAGAGGTTTTCCCTACACTTAGGATTAAGTGCGGGTGATAGTAGCGATACACACCATCTCGGTGGAAGTATGTCGCGTGAGGAAAGAGTGGTGGATGAATTATATGCTCAAAGATGTGGGATCCAATCATCATAACCTTACTTAGTTCAATTGGGTCAATGGGTGAATTGAAGTTTTCTCCTAGAAAGGGATCATCTTCTATCAACTTCGAGAGATTCCTAGTTGAGAATCCACTTTGACCTAATAAACCCGGTTTAAACCCATAATATTTCTTGTGATCTATCATGAATGGGTGATGTAAGTATGTAAGGTCATGGTTCACTCCTATATTAGCTTCCTCACTACAAGGCTTAATGTCTACTACCTTAAACTTAAGATTACCCGGACTACATGGTTTGATGGGTGGATCGGGACCTAATTCAATTCCTAAGTTCACATTTAAGGATGGAAGATTAGGTAACGGTTTTGGTTTAGGCTCCGGTTCATCAAAACTAGGAACTTCCATAGAACTAAGAGTAAGGTTGTGATCACTAAAAGCATTCAAACCTATATCCTCTAGTTGTGTTTGGTTCAAAGGTTCTACCACTATTGGGGTTCCTATAGTCTCTTCTACTTCTTTCGGGTAAGTCACGGGCGGTGTATGTGCCTCAAATGATGGTTGGACTTGTGGGGTACTTGGTGGTCTTAGATTACTTACCTCATCATTCCTTATGTCAAGATCACCTATATCCTCATCATGTGTTTTAGTAGGATCTAACCCTAACATTTTCCCAAGTATCTCAAGTGCTTCTCTAGGCATCTCAACTTCTATGTCCGAATCATACGGATCATCCTCAATATTCTGACTGCTATATTCAAACTGCCTAAAAGATTCATCATGTGTTTCTTGAGATTCGACGTCATCAATCACAAAACCTAGGTCTTTTTGATCAATGTGATCATGTTCGGCTAAATCCTCCGTCACATCAAGGTCACCTATGTGTTTGTTTTGTACTATGGCATTACATGACAACCACTTAGGTATCTCAACACTAATGTATTCATCCCCAAACAAACTTGTTTCATGATCCAGGAAATTTGTGGTCAATTGACTTGTACTAAAGTTTGTTGGGTTGTCTACTATATAATAATATTGGGCACACTCTTCAATAGCTTCCCATGCTTTCTCAGCACTTAATTCCCTAATATCCCTGCCGGCAATATGGTAAATGTCCCTTTGGACATGTCGGTCGACATGATTGTAAAAGATTTGAGTTAGGGACCAAAAATCGAAGTTATGATGAGAGACTTTTTGGAGTAAATATTTAAAACGAGTCCATGCATCATAGAGAGGTTCATCTTTATGTTGTTTAAACATCAAGATGTCATATGGAGTGGGTGAATTACGTGGTTTGTAGTATGGTGGATTCGCGTTCTCCATAATGGTGAACGGAAGAGTCAATGGAAATTACGAACAAACAAACAAAGAAATAAGATAGACTAAAGAAAACCTAGAAAAATAAAATAAAAATCTCACTAGAAAGGAATCTAGTGAGTAGACCTAATAAAATAAAAATTCAACCTAAACAATAACTATTCCCCGGCAACGGCGCCAAAAACTTGATTGCGTGGTTTTGTAACCTTACAACAGGTTTTACCTCTCGAGGGATCTCAAGAGGCTTACAACCCCACCAGGCAGTGTACCTGACCGCTGTAGTATAGTGTAGTGGTAAGTACGGGGGATTGATCGTTCTCCACAGGGAATAGTGTTCGTTAGGTATGAAAGGCTACTCTAATTAGGTCTAAGGGTTGAGGAAGATTCTTTTTTATGTTTTTATAATTTTATGAAAGCAAATAAAATCTCGGTTTTGAAGGAGTGGGCGGAATTAGTTGCTAGTCAACTAACCCAAAATTACTACGGATGTAAATAAAATAAAATAACAAAAATGAAATGTGGTGAGAAACTTATGTGTAGAGAAATGTGCTTACTTAGATTTCCTTACTCCCTAACTATCTTTTACCGGTTAATTAGTGTGTATTAGTCGCGTGGATGACGGGTGTATTCCTTAATACCATTCGTGGGGTGGCGTACTTACTTCCCCAACTCTACAAGCTCCTACTTCACTCCTATGTCGAGCCGGCTAGGAAGCTCCTAACATGGGATCACTAGAATTCGCTTGTGCATTAAATACAACCATAAAAACCTTTAGTACGCGTTTGGTTCATGTTTCTTAAGACGTTCAAGCAAGTTACCGAATAGGAAGTTAGCCAGTTTTCTTAAGCCTAACATAGATAAACAATCATCCAATACAACTAACAACACACTAACAACCAATAATCAATAGCTAGGTTTCATTAGATCTAAGCAAACACAAGATAAATTTAGCCTAACATGTTAAACAAAAGACAAGAATAAGATAGAATCAAATAACACATAGACATATTGAATGATTAATTGATAACTTATCTTTCAATGAAACATGGAAGATCTCAAGGCAAAAAGCCCTGAAAAAGTAGCTAAAATCGTCTTAGGGTTTTATCCCAAAATTCCACACACTAAGCTCTCCTTAATGACAAAAGATTAGAAAACTATATATAGATTTTTGGATCTGACGGCGTCACCTTATGGAGTGTGACGCCGTCACCTCGCCGCTTTTAGGGTTCCCGGATGACCTTCTTGACGCCGTCCCTCTTTAGCTCTTCAAAAATCCATTCTGGCTTATCAAGGCTTGACGCCGTCTAACAATGAACGTGACGCCGTCCCCTTATGATTTAAGCTGTGACGCCCTCGATCAAGTTAAAGCGTGACGCCGTCAGAATTCACATGCTATTTTCACTGGCTTATCATGAGTAAATTTCACGTCCAACTTTTCTTGCCAAAGCATGACGCCGTCCAGAGTAAATTGTGACGCCGTCAAGAGTAACTTTTAGCCGATTTTTGAGACTTTGTCGTTTTCTTCACTTTTATGCTCCAAAAACGTCCAAAATGCCTCCTTTTCCAGATTTCTCCTCAAAAGTACCTAAAATGACAAAAGGAACGATTTAGGGCAATATTTGATCAAATAAATACGATTTAGGGCTTAAATGACCCCTTAAAAGCGGTACACTTTTCGCCTCATCATTAGGTTGTACGACCACTAGGGTCGTATAGACTTGTTGTGGATTATTGTTGATATTGAAAACGACACAACCGGAGTGTGCTCGTGATTTGTACCATGACACATAACTTGTTGTGGGGACTTTGGTTTGGATATTGGTTTATCTCGGTTTAACCTTGGGTCACTAACAAGATCGAGAGACCTTGTTGTAGTCATTGTTAATGTGGTAACAATGTTAACGAGACACACCCCAAAGGTGTGTGCTCGTTGTGGTCAAAAGGACTAGGTGTAGTCTCAAGTCGAGCCACACTAGTCATGTATGTGTTAAAATTCTTATTTTCGTCAAAACTAAACTTAGCATATTTGTTGTCGTTACATTTGTGTTTTAGTTTACGGATTTGAGTTGTTTTAATCTATCGGGCTAAGGAGCCCTTGAAGGATCTAGTGTTGAGTAAATGTCGGCCCATAAGCCCAAGTGAGTGTATTGGGTTATACGTTAACATTGGCCCTAAAGCCCAATCAAGTGTGTTCTTGTTTTACTCTATTTGCTAACCATTTCATTCTTTACTCACTTACTAACTTGATTTATATTTTTTGTTTGTCAATGATGGTGTTTCGGATGCTATTCGGGATTTGATATGGATTTGGATATTAGATATTGCAACAAAAACCTATGCTTGGATGTGATTTACGGTATTATCCGATGGACCTATGGACGATTTTGTACTTGAGAAGGAATAATATATTAGACTCAAAAGAATTTAATATATTAGGACCCGAACGGACACAAAAATGGTCAATAAACCCGACACTAATATTTACGCGAATGATAACAACAAATAAAAAAAATCAAACTTATAAAACTTGTATAAAGTGATAATTAAAATTAGTTTATTCAAAAGTTGCAACGACTTGGAAACGTTATATAAATGGACGCATCATGTCCAAATTTTATAAAAATCATTTTATAACTTAACAATTTATCGACATCGTAAACCTTTTTGAAAGTATACATTTCTTTCCTTAACCATGATGTTTTACCAACTATTTGGGCTTATGGGGTAAAACACCGAAACAACTTATTGACGTTTTCTTTCTTATTTCTTTATTTATTCTTTCTTTCTCTATTCTTTTTCTACTTGTTTGATTATGTTTTTGCCTACTTTTATCGTCTTAATATAAGTTAATCTTGAAACTATATTTCCAAAAACTACACGAGATACAAACAATTACTTCTTTTCTGCGTCATTGAAACTAAATCTTTTCAATAAATAACTCGAGTATTCCACGAACGTTACTTTTATAAATTACTTTTGAGTGTTATTTTCTGAAACATGTTACCTAAATACTAGGTTGTGCTGAGGTTTCTTTGTCGTGCTCTTCTATCTGATCATATTGTGATATCTTGTTTCCTCTAATACTAAGGTGAATTCATAGCCCCACTTTAACTTTTAAATTGTTTATAAACCCATGGGAGATATACATGCTACTTACTTTTTATGAACATAATTTCTTTAAACGTATGCTTTCCTAATTATGATACTGATGCTAAGTACCGCTATTGCCATAAACAAGTCCCTTTATCATGAACCATTAATCACTTATGAGTGAGCGCGAATATAGTGTATAGTGTTGGGTTCGTAAAACACCCAATTATCTTAAACAGGATTTGAACACAAATTAAGCTAAGTGTTTGCTAAACCGAGAACAATTCAAGTCACTGAGAGAACAGTCTCTCAGTGAGTCATCTTCAGGATGCTTAAGGCGAGTTCAATAAAGGACTCACTCTCAGGAAGGCGGTACTCCCTGAGTAGGACTTAAGCCAAAGAAGAAGATGATGGTTCAGTGAGTGTTGGACAAGAACTCACTGAACCCCAGTCTCCTCAAAAACAAAGTGATTGAAGACTGAGGAACCAACGCCTGAAGAAAAGGCGGGAACAACAGGGAAAAGATCTGAGAAGATAATAGTGTCAGCCCAACACTCTTCTCTTGTCAGATCCAACCTTCCCTACTGTGGCTAAAAGTCATGGAGTGTCAGCCAACAACTCCCAAAGTCTTATTAGCCCTTTCCTATTGGTTCTTGGAAATGACAATTACTATTTGTAATTGTCAGACACGCAACCTCAACAACTTGTATTATTTTTAATCACTTATACTTAGATTACTTGTGTATAAATAGATCAGATAGGAGATAAGTTAAGGTGTGCTTTGTATATTGAAAGCTTAGAACTTTTACAAAGTAACTTCTCTCCTACAAAGAGTATACAACTCACTGAGATAGCTCAGTGGGTATATTGTTACCACTCAAGCAAAACTTGAGTTTCGATAGGAGACACCCCATACCCTTGTCTATTCAATCCCAAGTGTTTGTTCCGCAAAACACTTGGGTAATAGATTCTTGGAATTATTTCTAATAAGAATTTAAACGTTGAAAAATATTGTGTTTTTATATTCACGTTTTATAACTGTTAGATTTAATCATAAACATTGTATTAGTCATAAACACAAATAGATTAACTTTCTTGTTAACTCTAAGTGTGTAAAGGGAACAACAAGTGGTATCAGATCCTCTGGTTTATAAAATCTTTTAAACTAACCAAGAGTGCTCTAGGTTTTTAAAACCAAGATCCTACTATGGCTGATATCAATGTACCCCAGCTAGTCGACAAAAAGGGTGGCAGCTACTCCGCTGTTGCACCCAGACTTGAAGCTGGGAAATTTAGCAAATGGAAGAAGCGTATGATTTGCTATCTTACTGGTATGGAACCCTACTACATCACCTGTATCAGGGATGGCCCATTTATCCCTAAGACAGCCGCAGGGCTAAATAAGCCTGAGGCCCAATGGACCATTGATGAGAGGAGGGTGGTCAATCAAGACCAACGCCTGAAAAGCATCCTTATATCATGTCTTCCTGACGATATAATGGAATCAGTCATCAACTGTCTAACAGCCAAGTAAACTTGGGATGACTTGGTAAACAGCTTTGAGGGTCCCTCAGATACCAAGGAAAATAGAGTCATGGACCTTAAACTTGAGTATAATACCTTCAGGGCAAAAGAATCTGAAAGTCTCTCACAGACCTACACCAGATACAAGACTTTGATAAATGAATTATCAAATGATGGTGTTGTATTTTCTAAGCATGAGACAAATGTTGGCTTTGTCAACAGTCTCCCTGAGAAGTGGCTCAACTTCTCACAAGGCCTGAGGAATGCTAACCACATTCAGAACCTTGAGCTCCCTGAAATTTATGGGAAGTTTATCTATGAGGACAACTTGATCTCAAGGAGATACCCTAACTCAAAAGCTCTTGAGTCCAAAAAGGCCTTAACCTCAACACCTATATCAACTGATTTCTATTCTAATGGTGTTGTGCAGGATATTCAAGAGGATTCTGAAGAAGAAATTGATGAAAGGACTGGTGAAGAGTACCTGAACGATCTGAACTTGGAATTCCAAGAAAGGGCACTCCTTGCTAGTTCAAGACGTTTCATCAAAAGAAATCAGTCCAACTTTACAAAACCAAAAGCAAATGAGACCACTGAATGCTTTAAATGTGGTAAAAAGGGTCATTTTGCTAGGGACTGTTATTCTAAAACTATCTCAGAACCCTCTTACAAGTTCTCAGGAAACAGTTCCTCAGGAACTAGCAAGTTTCAACCTAAAATGTTTCAGTCCACCCAACAATTTCAAAACAAGGGTCAAAAGGATTTTGAAACAAAATATAGGAAAATTAAAGCTAAACTTGCACTTCTTGAAACTAACCCCATATTGTCTCAGGATGCTCAAACTTCTAAACCTATTCAGAAAAAGAACAAGGTATTAGTTGCAGAAGCATATGACTGGGATGAAGAAGAGGTTTCCTCAAATGAGGAAATAAGAGTCAGTGCACTGATGGCACTTTCTGAAGAGGATCAGGTGGCTGTGGGAAAAAGCCATGCTAGGAATGGAGAGTGGGTCAACAACACCATGAAGAAGGTAAATACTTTACTTTCTATGGATGATAATTCTGATTGGCAGTCTTACATGAGTTATAATTGTGTTGATCTAAAGTTTGTTAAGGAATAAAGGCTTGACCTGTTTTCAAAATATAACAAAATTATGTCAGAATTAAATAAATGTAGAGATGAACTGATTGCATTGAAACAAGCCAAACTAGAATCTATTACTCTACAAATTCAGAACACTGAAATTTTGAAACAAAACCAAGTCCTTCAAACAGAACTTAAGAAAGAAAAAGCTGTCTTTGAAAGCTGGACCAAAAAGAACCCTAAGGTCTTTGATTCTGTGGGCTTAATTCCTCAGATAACTATAGGAATTGACCACCTCACTGAAACCTCCAGTGAGAGTCCCAGTGAAATGACCTTTGTTCCAGCTGGCATGTCCTTTGAGCAAGAGATGGAACCCAAGTCAAATGACTGGATTGTCAGGGACAACCCAGTCAGTAAGTTGCCAAACTTTGAGACTAGAAACATCTTGCTCCCTGAAAGTCAGGCTCTGAAAGGTATGCTTGGACTCTTTGACCAACTCAGTATTTCTGATCCAATCAGTGAGCCTGAATCAACTCCTTCACTCCCTCCACTAAATACCCTTCAGGGTGCTGCACCAAGCTCAGACCTCCCACCATTGGTCTACTCCCCACACTCTCCAAAGGAGAGATCAGGAAAAGGTAGAATCCTCCTAAAAAGACCACCCCTTGAAGTCTCAGTAAATACTCATGACTCATCAACTTCAGTCCCTTCTGAAGTTGCAACTCAAAGTCCTGATCCAAGAATTGATCAGTTGACTGAAATGGTCAGGAAGCTAAGTGAGAAGATTGTATCTTCTGAAAAACCTTCTCATTTAAAGAAGGAACAAAAACTAGCCTCCTCAAAGACCAAACCCAAACCAACCAAACCCCTGAAAAAGTGTGAACTGTGCAACTATACAAATCATCTCACTGATGACTGCTATAGAGTCCTTTACTGCATGATTTGCAAAAAGGAAGATCACAGGACCTCTGATCATAAAAAATGCTCAGTCATGTCAAACTTTTCAGGACTTAAGGCTCAGTGCCTGAACTATCCTTCTGATTCTAAACAGAAGCAAAAGGCCAAGCCTTTTCCACCTTGCCCATTGTGTGGATTCAATGACCATCATCCTGAGGATTGGCAAAATGACAAACACTGTGAATCTAGTGGAAGTACCACTCAGAAATCCTCAGGAAAAGAGAGGGTCATTCAGTCAAAAAGAGGAAAGAATAAACAATCCTCTCAGACTACTGAGGCTACCCCTGCAATTAAATGCAAAACATGTGGTAGCTTAGTCCACTCAACCTCTGACCATGAATCAATTAATACTTTCATAAAGACCTACAATACCAAACCCTCCATGAAATGGAGTCCTAGAAAGAACTGACCCAGTTTACTATTTGTGCAGAAGCATGCCAGGGATCCTGTTTAGCATCTAGATAGTGGATGTTCAAGAAGCATGACTGGTGTTAAGGAATGCCTGCACAAATATGTGGAAGAATCAGGACCTAAAGTGATATTTGCTGATAATTCATCATGTCTCACTGAAGGCTATGGTTCAGTAAACTGCAATGGTATTGTCTTTACTAGGATAGCATATGTAAATGGTCTTAACTATAATCTGATCAGTGTCAGTCAACTATGTGATGCTAAATACATAGTTCAGTTTGATGATAAGCAAGGAACCATCTTCAATGCAAATATGGAAATTGTCCTCATTGTACCAAGAAGACAAGATGTTTATATACTAGAAATGTCCAGTCTAACTCAGGATGGAACTTGTCTCTTTGCTAAAGCCACTGATACACTCAACTGGCTTTGGCATAAGAGACTCACCCACCTGAATTTTAAAAACATAAACAATCTTGTAAAACAAAACAAGGTCCTTGGCTTACCATCACTTGTGTTTTCAAAGGATAAACCATGCTCAGCTTGTGAAAAAGGTAAACATCACAGAGCATCCTTTAAAACCAAAACCAACTTTTCCATCAGGAACTGCCTACATCTTCTCCATATGGATCTATTTGGACCTATCAGTCCAATATCTACTAACCATGAGAAGTATACTCTGGTCATTGTGGATGAATACTCTAGATACACCTGGGTATTCTTCCTGATCAAAAAGAGTCAGGCAGCTGAAACAATCATGTCCTTTGTCAGGAACATTGAAAATCAAAATGACATTAAGGTCAAACAGATTAGAACTGACAATGGGACTGAGTTCAAAAATTATGAACTTGAATTTTTCTGTGATGAGAAAGGTATTTCCCAAAACTTTTTCTCTCCATACACAGCTAAACAAAATGGTGTTGCTGAAAGGAAAAATAGAACACTCATTGAAGCTGCTAGGACAATGCTATGTGGATCAGTCCTTTCCAACCATTTTTGGACTGATGCAGTCAAAACTGCCTGTTATACACAAAACAGATCCATCATTGTCAAGAGACATGGGAAAACCCCATATGAGTTATTCAAAGGAAGAATCCCTGACATCAGCTACTTTCATGTCTTTGGGTGTCCTGTGTTTATTCATAATCACAAGGATCACTTAGGGAAATTTGATGCAAAAGCTGATGATGGATACTTCCTGGGATACTCACTTGTCTCAAAAGCCTTCAGAGTGTTCAACACAAGGAGACATCAGACTGAGGAAACATTTCATGTTACCTTTGATGAGAGCACTGATGCAATCAGGTTCTCAACTGCCTCAGTAGAAGAGATAGGAATTGATAATTCTTCAAGATATCCTCCTGATGAATATCTTTCTGAAAACAATCCTTCTACTCAGTATCAAGATGATGCTAATCTCTCCTATTACATAATCCCTCACAACCTACCTAACCCAACCATCACTGAGTTTGTTGAGGCACATGCACACACTGATGATATCAATCAGTCAGTTCAAAATACTCAAGAACCAAACAATCTCAGTGAGCTGGTAGACACTCAAGATCCAATCAATGATCATGTGTCTACTCCAGAACCAACCCCTCTACCCAATCAGGCCTCCACAAGTTCAAATCAGTATCCAGGACCTCAAGAAAGTTGGACTAGGTCTCAGGACATTGAACTTGTCAATATTATTGGAGAGCCTACTAAAGGCATGCTCACCAGGAGCATGGTTGCTAGTCTAAGAGCAGCCTCATCCAATGAATGCCTATTTGTGGACTTCATTTCCACAATTGAAACCAAAAGTGTTAAAGAAGCACTTACACATCCAAGTTGGGTTCAGGCCATGCATGATGAACTGGAACAATTTGACAGAAACAAGGTAATGACCTTGGTTAAATGCCCTGAGAATGTCTCAGTCATTGGCATGAAATGGGTATTAAAAAACAAAACTGATGAAAACGGCATAGTCATTAAAAACAAAGCCAGACTTGTAGCCAAAGGCTATAATCAACAAGAAGGCATTGACTATGAGGAAACATTTGCACCAGTAGCAAGGATGGAAGCCATCAGGATCTTCCTTGCTTTTGCTACATACATGAACTTCAAGGTGTACCAAATGGATGTTAAAAGTGCATTCTTAAATGGTTCACTGAAAGAAGAAGTTTATGTTCAGCAACCTCCTGGATTTGAAAGCCATGAGTCTCCTGATCATGTCTGTAAGCTTAACAAAGCCCTTTATGGACTGAAGCAAGCTCCCAGGGCATGGTATGAGACTCTCTCAGCCTTCTTAATCCAAAACAAATTTGTCAGAGGCAAGATAGACAACACATTGTTTATCTATAAGACAAATAATGATGTCATACTAGTACAAGTGTATGTTGATGACATCATCTTTGGCTCAACAAGTTTCAAACTATAACACCCCAACCCAGCAAGGGTAGAAGTATCACATTAATGGCTTTATATCAGATCAAACAAAGCATACATTCAACAGTAATACAAAGATTCTCAAAGGTTACAAGTGAAATACTGAATACACAAGGATACAAAGGAAGCAAAAGCTAAATACTAAGTCTGCAAAAGCAATCCTTCTAGTGACTTCTACTTCAGAATAACTATCAAGGTCTTCTAAGTCCAAAAGTGTCTGCACTCTTACCCAGCTTCCAACTAAAACCTGCCGCGGAAAAAGAAACGCGGCTGAGCTTAAAAAGCCCAGTGAACAGATATAATGAACGGAAACGAAAGTAAACGGAAATGAATAGAAGTAGCATAATGAATAAGATATAAGTAAAGGTATAAAGAGTAAAGGTTTAGGACAGTCATCTACCACGAGCCCAGAATCATATCATATCATATCATATCATATCTTCATAATCATATAGAGGGGAGACCTCTCAGATAATCAGATAATATGAGGGGTGTCCTCATTCTTCAAACCAAATATTATGAGGGGTGTCCTCATTCTTCAAATGGAGTAGCTAGCTCCCAAATTTTGTGAAAGACGTGGATTGCACCCATCATCAGTCACCAAATAACAAATATATCAAATTCACTAAACAAATCAAATCTAGGATGCATCCATACGCCCCCCAAACAAATCATATTGGCCATAACAAATCATAAAGCGCGCATATCATATCAAATGGGGACGGTGTGTAACATCACTCGAACACACTAGAGTCATGCCATTGGTGCATCAATGACACGGCCATGTTACCTTCATGGTTAGGAAACAAATTTGGCTCGGGTATCAAACTGAAGGGTCAAAGGTCAAAGGTCCAAATCAAAGCAAAGGTTCATATAGTCATAGTCCAAATCTCAAGGTTCATATCAAAGGTTCATATGTCAAAGGTTCAAATGCCAAAGGTTCATATCATAGGTTCAAATCAGAAAACAAGAGGCCGAAGGCTCCTTATTAAAAAGGGCAGAATATCTGTACCTTAACGTAAATGAAAGAACACTCGGAAACACAATCACGCCTTCTTCAAATGATATACCTGAGTTAAGAATCGTTTTATTATTTATAAGTCCCTTTATTCATTCAGTGACGTAACTGATTATTGCCATTTGTATTTATTTATTAGTTAAACTCTTAATATTATTTTAACATGTTTTAGGGTTTGGTCATATAAAAAAAAAATAGATTTCAAATGTGTCTCAATACTAATAAGAAATGTCAGTTTGTAAAAAATAAATTGATTTCAAATGTAACACTAGCGTGCACTTTGAGAGAGTTTTTTAATTGTCCGATACCGTTTATCTTTTACTAAATTTAACAATTTTTACCACGTGACATATTACAATTGATATTCTCTTTATATTATTTGCTACTGTTGTTGAATATGAAGTGTTCACACATAGGTTCTTAGTTTATTTTTAGTCACATAAAATCATGACTCCAGTCCTGTCCTCAGTCCCCATGTCTTCGATCTATTAAACACGACACAAATATGTATGACTCCTCCATTTTCTATACGTACTACTAACAAAACTAACCATGTTTTAGCCCTACTCATGTTTAGTTTACATGCATGAACAACAGGTTTTTAATGGCCAAGCATAACCCTACTTCGACATGAATAAAGACGTCATTTCATGTGACAATTAATCAGATTATAAACCAATTAAATAACACACCCCATATCCCTTTCAAATCAGTTTGCAAACGTGTCATAAAACCTTATTCGACCCACTCAAAACTCATGTACGATCACACATTTTTGACAGCCACAATTACTAGCCACAACATGAATAACGAGGCCACAGCAGTTTACTCTTATTCCTTTCGATCCATGCTGAGACACACCCTTTCCCAATCAACCTCAACGAGGGACCAGCCCCACCCACAACTCTTTTCAACTTTGTTTATCATACACATGACACAAGAACAGCCCAATTCTTTATAACCATTCCAAACTCACACATATATACGTTAAATACATTTCCATTATTTTATGTGACTTCCCTACATTCATTTGATCGTATACTTATGTTTAACGAAGTAAAGGATTAGTCTTACATGTCCTAGACATATATGTGTGTTTCATAAGTCGAGCAAAACACAAGAACGAAGATAAGAGATACCTTAGGTCGGACCTAGGGAGAGATCGAAGAACAGCTCCAAAACCTTCATTCGAAATAACACTCCACGAGCATAAATCAAGACGAATAACCCCACGATCATCCACCTTGCCACCACGATCACCATGCCTACACATCACTACGTCTCTCGTTCTTTCTTGGAGAAAATGGGCTGTCGACTTTAGTTGTTGATAGGGTTTTATGTTTGAGTTTGAAGTGTGTAATTCGGATGATAGAACCAAGTAACAAATGGGGTGGAATATAGGAAAAATTGTCGAGTTTGTAGAGAATATGGCTGGAATAAATACTGGTTCAATGATATGAGTATAAATGAATATTCAAGGGATCAACATAATTGGTGGAGGTAAATGAGGAGGAATATAATAAAGGTTTAATTAGTAGGTATGCAGAATAGACTTTTAGTTTCAAGCCAGTATGGGCTTTTTTTTTTTTTTTTTTTTGGAATTGAGGATGGCTTCTTTGTGTGATACTTTCCAAGCGTATAAATGTTAAGAATGGAAGTTTTGTCAAATTTAATAGTGTGATTTGATTTAGTAGACTATGTTGGTGATTAAGGGAGAACTTAGGCCGAAAATTAAGTGGAGAAAATAAAGAGATGATTATTTCTTCATGTTTCCATATATACATATATATATTAATTTCACAAGAGGGTGGATAAGAGGAGTATGGGCACAGTAAAATGGGCAGTCAAAGGAGGCTATATATCATTTAAAATTTAAGATAAATCTAGACTTTGTTTTATCTCACAAGTTGTGCACAATAAATTTAAAAATTTCGGACCCTTTAAATATATCACTTGTGATATAGATAGCTAGGATATTCAAGGATGTCGAAATATATATATAGTTTAGGTTATGTTTTAATATTTTGTAAATTCTCAATTTATAACTTATAAATGATGTTTGAGTTACATTTGTGTTAAAGTTCAAGTTAGCCACGGGTTTTAGGAACCATATTTTAGTTTATCGTAATTGTTTAATTAGTCTAGTAACATAGGTTATGAAAATCTTTAATTCTTTTATTATACTTGATGTGTTCTTGAAAAAAATTTAAATTATAGGGTAATCTAGGGATTTCAACTGAACAGAAAATGAGGGTTTTACAACTCTTCCCCTCTAGAAAAAAAATATTCGTCCTCGAAAATTGAAGTGAAATGAAACGGAAAACACAACGGACAGTGAACGGAAATGTGACTAACTAGTTTCTCATGACTCGATCAAAACAAGGTGGGTTCAAATTCCTCAGAAGGAGACAAATTAGGTTGATTCTGATCAAAAGGTCCATGCAACATAAAATTGACGATAGGTGAATTTTCAGAAAGCTCATATGGAATACGAACAAGATTTCAAATCGAATTAATTGTATCAACAGTAGGGAGTTTTATAAGGATTCAAGATTTATAACTGGGGTCAACAGAATGTAAAACGAGAGTCCAAACTCATCCAGATATCTAATGAACGAAGGCGGAGTATACGCATCGGTAGAATGAACCTAAAGTCTCACTAATCACGGATAATCCAACAGAGATCAAATTCTAAACTTCTTAGGTACTACCCAAGATATCCTATGGCCACAATGAGTGCACGTTATATAGTGTAAGTATTATCACGTTGATCAGGCGTCATAATACTAGCACCACATAATTATGCCTTCATGATGATCATACTTTATCTCAAGTCGTAATCAAAACCACCTAGTACTTCTATAGTCATCAAAGGTCAACCAAAATCAAATGCCAAAGTCAAGCGGAAAACAAAACTATTCGCAAGAGTATCAAAATCCCAGATTGCCTAGCAGAAGTGAGGTACGCCGTCACAAGCATCATATCTTCCACAACTCGCCAAAATCTCTCAAACAAAGCCATCACCGAACATACGAAAAATGAACACGAACTGGAATGCTTCTAGGAAACATAAATCATCGGAGGATCTTATTACTTTATAACGAAATTTAAGAGGGTCAACGGAAATGAAAGTTAGGCGCCAAAATCTTCGGCCTTCATAGAATCAATTCTTCCAAACATAAAGGGTCTGTTTCAAAAATCCGCTCATGTAACACATCCAATCTCTTCAAGTCCGGTTAATCTGTCTTCGTCTGTCCATCAATCGGAAACTTGTGTCTGGTTCGTCGAGCCTCCTGTAGTTCTTCTTGGAATGCGATGGAGGAATGTGAATTCCTGTCATGCTCTTCATCATTCAGTCTGCTTCCGCTCTTAATTCATCTTAGTACAACCAAGATGAATAGGGAAGTGAGACTGCGCATCTTCATCAGCTCCGGGTTCGCCGTCTTGACTAGATCTTCAGCCTCGCCAACACTTCTACCTTGTAAGTAATGTCTTCACTCTCCAGGTAGCCATCGTTGTTGTCAACTCCAGGTCAGGCAGTGAAGTAACTCTTCTGACGTGCTTCTAGTTGTCCTGCTGCATACGAAAAGCCTTCTGTGCTGTAAGGGAGTATAACCGATTCTCTTTCCGATTTATCCCAAAAATTTGCTCCGCCCGAGGGTGTGGAAGCTAATCCTTCTTCAACTTTTCTAAAACTCCATTCTAAATCAAACTAAGTTGTTTCTCTCTGTTCACGAAATTTCTCAATGGTATCATAAATTGCAAACATCTTACAGTATTCTTCTGCAAGGTTCAAAAGGTTTCAGTTCTCCATTCTGTTATTAGTCTTGACCACATAGCGATAGTTTTCAAAACTTGCGAGATTTAAAGAGATATCCTCGATTAAGAACATCGTTGCCTCTACAAATATCAATCTCTCATAAAGCACCAATGACCGACGAATTTTCTAACGAAGTGCAAAGATGATTTTCATGCTCTTTCTCGTCTCCAAACGTACTATTTAGTCATACAATGACCATTTGTCCAAGTACTCACGAGAAAACATCATTCATCAATTTCGCAAAAATAATCAGAGCTTTAGCTAATACTATTAGCGTCACTAATCGTCATAGCAGTCTTTTACGAATACTGAAGGCAATTCCAAGAATAAAATCTATTCATCAGAAGGAAACTTCGCGCTCTGAAATTAAACAAGCACATAATCGTTTCAGGGTGGAGGTATTACGGTTCAGCTTTCAGAAATCAACACGCCCAGAAGATACACTTAAACCAACTCACTTCTGGTCTTCGGTTCTTGCTCCTCTCGGTTGCTCAAACAAACTGGTAGGATCCCGGACACATCTGAAAGACACCTTCGCTTGGTGACTAGACAATCTCCTGGTATCAAGTCAACTCCTATTTCACGCTCCGATGGAAAATTTTGGTGGTTCGACCAGGAATCATATTCAAGATTCAGGGTGCCAGAAATGTTCAAGATAAGGTTCATTCATTGGTGTACGAAATGGGTTCTAGGAAAACTTCATAACCGCTAAATTAACACAAGAGACTCCAGAGTAATAGTGATAGCAGAGGGTTTATCAATCGGTAATCATGGTAGGGAGTTCAAAATTGTTGCAAACGTTAAAGGTGAGACATAGAAGGGAAATTGTCCATATTTGAATGCTCCATCAGCCGATTCCTTGTCAGAATAAAATTGAAGATAACTATCCCAAGATAGACGGATCACAAATCAAATCTTTATCATTTAAAAGTGGGGGAAACATTTTATACTCGTGGTTACACACCACAAGACTTCTCATAGGGCAGAGATGGGTGAAACGAAATCAATTAGTGTCGGAAGATTCATAGCTACTTAGCAAAAGCAAGAGACAAATAAGAGAATACATCAAGTACGCCATTGCTAGGGGGATTCTCAGAATGATCGAAGAAGCATCAAAATGATTAACGAAAGGATCAGAGGTCAGAGTCAATATCTGAAGATAAGGATTAGTTAGTGTCTGGCAATTACTATGCAGTTCTCAAAGCCTTCCAGATTTAATCAGATTCAAATTTCAGGTGGTGTAAGGGGTGAGCTTTTAATTTCCAAAAGTGATATCAATCGGATCTAACCAAAAGTAAGGCACGAATCAGAGTGATGCGGAAGCAATGATATTCAAACAAATGCCTTATAGTCTACCCATTCCTCACTGGTCAAAACTTACGTTCCTAAGAGGGAATCTTAAAGCAAATTCTCAAAGGTTGTCCTATGAGTGCCTACAGGGGAAACTTAGTGGTCCTAACTTACACAGGCCAAGGGTAAATGTATTACGAATCGCAGCCTGTCGCTCTGATACCATAATTATAACACCCCAACCCAGCAAGGGTAGAAGTATCACATTAATGGCTTCATATCAGATCAAACAAAGCATACATTCAACAGTAATACAAAGATTCTCAAAGGTTACAAGTGAAATACTGAATACACAAGGATACAAAGGAAGCAAAAGCTAAATACTAAGTCTGCAAAAGCAATCCTTCTAGTGACTTCTACTTCAGAATAACTATCAAGGTCTTCTAAGTCCAAAAGTGTCTGCACTCTTACCCAGCTTCCAACTAAAACCTGCCGCGGGAAAAGAAACGCGGCTGAGCTTAAAAAGCCCAGTGAACAGATATAATGAACGGAAACGAAAGTAAACGGAAATGAATAGAAGTAGCATAATGAATAAGATATAAGTAAAGGTATAAAGAGTAAAGGTTTAGGACAGTCATCTACCACGAGCCCAGAATCATATCATATCATATCATATCATATCTTCATAATCATATAGAGGGGAGACCTCTCAGATAATCAGATAATATGAGGGGTGTCCTCATTCTTCAAACCAAATATTATGAGGGGTGTCCTCATTCTTCAAATGGAGTAGCTAGCTCCCAAATTTTGTGAAAGACGTGGATTGCACCCATCATCAGTCACCAAATAACAAATATATCAAATTCACTAAACAAATCAAATCTAGGATGCATCCATACGCCCCCCAAACAAATCATATTGGCCATAACAAATCATAAAGCGCGCATATCATATCAAATGGGGACGGTGTGTAACATCACTCGAACACACTAGAGTCATGCCATTGGTGCATCAATGACACGGCCATGTTACCTTCATGGCTAGGAAACAAATTTGGCTCGGGTATCAAACTGAAGGGTCAAAGGTCAAAGGTCCAAATCAAAGCAAAGGTTCATATAGTCATAGTCCAAATCTCAAGGTTCATATCAAAGGTTCATATGTCAAAGGTTCAAATGCCAAAGGTTCATATCATAGGTTCAAATCAGAAAACAAGAGGCCGAAGGCTCCTTATTAAAAAGGGCAGAATATCTGTACCTTAACGTAAATGAAAGAACACTCGGAAACACAATCACGCCTTCTTCAAATGATATACCTGAGTTAAGAATCGTTTTATTATTTATAAGTCCCTTTATTCATTCAGTGACGTAACTGATTATTGCCATTTGTACTTATTTATTAGTTAAACTCTTAATATTATTTTAACATGTTTTAGGGTTTGGTCATATAAAAAAAAAATAGATTTCAAATGTGTCTCAATACTAATAAGAAATGTCAGTTTGTAAAAAATAAATTGATTTCAAATGTAACACTAGCGTGCACTTTGAGAGAGTTTTTTAATTGTCCGATACCGTTTATCTTTTACTAAATTTAACAATTTTTACCACGTGACATATTACAATTGATATTCTCTTTATATTATTTGCTACTGTTGTTGAATATGAAGTGTTCACACATAGGTTCTTAGTTTATTTTTAGTCACATAAAATCATGACTCCAGTCCTGTCCTCAGTCCCCATGTCTTCGATCTATTAAACACGACACAAATATGTATGACTCCTCCATTTTCTATACGTACTACTAACAAAACTAACCATGTTTTAGCCCTACTCATGTTTAGTTTACATGCATGAACAACAGGTTTTTAATGGCCAAGCATAACCCTACTTCGACATGAATAAAGACGTCATTTCATGTGACAATTAATCAGATTATAAACCAATTAAATAACACACCCCATATCCCTTTCAAATCAGTTTGCAAATTTGTCATAAAACCTTATTCGACCCACTCAAAACTCATGTACGATCACACATTTTTGACAGCCACAATTACTAGCCACAACATGAATAACGAGGCCACAGCAGTTTACTCTTATTCCTTTCGATCCATGCCGAGACACACCCTTTCCCAATCAACCTCAACGAGGGACCAGCCCCACCCACAACTCTTTTCAACTTTGTTTATCATACACATGACACAAGAACAGCCCAATTCTTTATAACCATTCCAAACTCACACATATATACGTTAAATACATTTCCATTATTTTATGTGACTTCCCTACATTCATTTGATCGTATACTTATGTTTAACGAAGTAAAGGATTAGTCTTACATGTCCTAGACATATATGTGTGTTTCATAAGTCGAGCAAAACACAAGAACGAAGATAAGAGATACCTTAGGTCGGACCTAGGGAGAGATCAAAGAACAGCTCCAAAACCTTCATTCGAAATAACACTCCACGAGCATAAATCAAGACGAATAACCCCACGATCATCCACCTTGCCACCACGATCACCATGCCTACACATCACTACGTCTCTCGTTCTTTCTTGGAGAAAATGGGCTGTCGACTTTAGTTGTTGATAGGGTTTTATGTTTGAGTTTGAAGTGTGTAATTCGGATGATAGAACCAAGTAACAAATGGGGTGGAATATAGGAAAAATTGTCGAGTTTGTAGAGAATATGGCTGGAATAAATACTGGTTCAATGATATGAGTATAAATGAATATTCAAGGGATCAACATAATTGGTGGAGGTAAATGAGGAGGAATATAATAAAGGTTTAATTAGTAGGTATGCAGAATAGACTTTTAGTTTCAAGCCAGTATGGGCTTTTTTTTTTTTTTTTTTTTTTTTTTGGAATTGAGGATGGCTTCTTTGTGTGATACTTTCCAAGCGTATAAATGTTAAGAATGGAAGTTTTGTCAAATTTAATAGTGTGATTTGATTTAGTAGACTATGTTGGTGATTAAGGGAGAACTTAGGCCGAAAATTAAGTGGAGAAAATAAAGAGATGATTATTTCTTCATGTTTCCATATATACATATATATATTAATTTCACAAGAGGGTGGATAAGAGGAGTATGGGCACAGTAAAATGGGCAGTCAAAGGAGGCTATATATCATTTAAAATTTAAGATAAATCTAGACTTTATTTTATCTCACAAGTTGTGCACAATAAATTTAAAAATTTCGGACCCTTTAAATATATCACTTGTGATATAGATAGCTAGGATATTCAAGGATGTCGAAATATATATATAGTTTAGGTTATGTTTTAGTATTTCGTAAATTCTCAATTTATAACTTATAAATGATGTTTGAGTTACATTTGTGTTAAAGTTCAAGTTAGCCACGGGTTTTAGGAACCATATTTTAGTTTATCGTAATTGTTTAATTAGTCTAGTAACATAGGTTATGAAAATCTTTAATTCTTTTATTATACTTGATGTGTTCTTGAAAAAAATTTAAATTATAGGGTAATCTAGGGATTTCAACTGAACAGAAAATGAGGGTTTTACACAAACTTTGCAAACAATTTGAAAAACTAATGGCAAAGAAGTTTGAAATGAGCATGATGGGAGAACTGACATACTTCCTTGGTCTACAGATCAAGCAGACTGATAGAGGAACCACTATCAGTCAAGAGAAGTATGTAAAGAATCTACTGAAGAAGTATGATCTCAGTGACTGTGCCTCAGTCAAAACTCCCATGGTCCCCCCAAACAACCTTGGTCCTGATCTCACTGGTAAACCAGTAAATCAAACTCTCTTTAGAGGAATGATAGGATCACTGATGTATCTACTTGCATCAAGGCCTGATATCCAATTCTCAGTATGTCTATGTGCCAGATATCAATCTGACCCAAGAGAATCTCATATCACTGCTGTGAAAAGGATATTCAGGTACCTGAAGGGCACTCCTAATCTTGGATTATACTATCCAAAGTGCTTAGGACTTGATCTCAAAGCATACTCAGACCCTGACTATGCTGGATGCAACATGGACAGAAAAAGCACCTCTGGCTCTTGCCAAATACTTGGTGGGAAATTAGTCTGTTGGAGTGCCAAAAAGCAACAATCAGTTGCCTTGTCCTCAGCTGAGGCTGAATATGTTGCAGCAGCTAGTTGTTGTGCAAATGTACTCTGGATGAAAAGTCAACTCAGTGACTATGGAATTCAGTACAAGATGGTACCCATCTTTTGTGATAACACAAGTGCAATTGCAATCTCAAACAACCCTGTTCTTATTCAGAGAACAAAATACATTGATATTAGATATCACTTCATCAGGGACCATGTCATGAATGGTGACATTGAATTACACTTCATCCTTACTGCATATCAGTTAGTTGATATCTTCACCAAACCTTTGGATGAACCAACTTTCACAAGGCTGAAAGCTGAATTAGGAATGTTAGATATAGAGAATCAGTCTACTGATTGAATCCTTCCAACTGAAGTGTAAATTCTTAAAACCTCAGGTCCCTGACTTAATGTGTACATCAGTGAAAACATCTCACTGAATCCTCAACCTCAGGAACTAAACCCAAGTTCCTGAAATCTTGAGGGTTCAGGAACTAAACCCAAGTTCCTGAATCCTTGTTGCTCAGGAATCATTTCATATTCCTGAATCATCAGTGACTAATCCCAAGTCCCTGAAAAACTAATCACTGAATGAAGTGTCATTCAGGGCCCTGAAAAGGACATTAAATACTGACTTAAATGCTCTAAGTATCCTGTTAGTAAATGTTCGAGGTTGGTAACTGAACTCGTATTTAATTCAAGAATATTTGTTCTTTTTGCCTTTCTGGCTTCCACCTCTGGGCCACCACATTCCCACTTGGCATTAAATGCCTCTCCAATCACATTACAAATATGTGATGACTCATCTCTGCAAATTACACTTTTGCAGAACTGCTCAACTATTCACTTCGACTGTTGCGCCAAACCAGGAAAGTGGAGTGTTGACATTAAATGCGGATCCCAAAACATATTATTCAAAACAATTTCCAATAATTCTTTTTGAATAAACTAAGATCGCTCAAATTTCTTAAATACCCCCATCTCCACTTCCCTATAAATACCCATCCAAAAGAATTCACACACACGCTTTTTGAAAATCATAAGCAAACTCTGCCCTTTTTCTCTCTCAAAACAAATTGTGTGTGTGTGTTCTTAGCATTAAGAATATCCGACCATTTTTTTGACCATAACCAGATCATAAAATGGCTTCCTCTAATGCTGTTACCATCGCCCCCAATGTGAACTTCAGAATGGAGGGCATGGACCTAACCAAAAACAATGTGGTTGGAAATTTCCACTATCCCCAGCAATATGGGGGTTACAAGGATGTAGTTAAGTATTTACAAAACTGCTTCCTTGCCACAGCTTTTACAACCACCCCAGAAGTCATTTATAATGACTATCTCAGGGAGTTTTGGTGTACCGCAACGGCTACTAGCCCTAAGGACACCAAAGAGTCGATCATCACTTTCACTGTGATGAATGGGACTAGGACTCTCTCCCTGAACTACAAGACCTTCATCATGGCAACCGGTCTTAACTTTGTTGAGAACTTTGTGGCAAACCCTACTGATCAGGAAATAAAAGATGAAATGCTTTTCCTAGGGCCTCATGATGTTAGGCGTCCTACTGAGTCCCCTGAAGCCTTGCTGGCAAAGGCTCCAATAGTGAAGACATGGTTTCACCCTGTCTGGAGACTTATGATAAAATTCGTCATTCAGGTACTCGGAGGAAACAAATCCTCCACTGAGCAATTGAACTCATCACAACAATTTATGATGTTCAGTCTCTTGGAGGGTAGAAAAATTGACATCGGAGGAATAATCTTCCGTGACCTCGTGTCAAAGCTCTCAGGGAAACATAGGCAAAGACACATGTCGTACCCTAGGTTCATTTCCTGTGTACTTCAGGACCTCCTTGGTTCTGACTACTTAAGGTCTGACGTAGAAGGTACTAAACCTGACGTCTTGCATAAGACCAACTTTAATAGTGACATAACTGAGGTACAACCAGTCGCCCTAACCACCTACATGTTAATGGTGATTCAGGGTGAAAATATATGCTCACCAGTTCCTTCACCGACCAAGAAGGTGAAGAAGACCAAAGGGAAAGGGGGACAGTCCAGTAAGGTGGTTAGACCTAAACCAGTCGTCACTGAGAATGTTGCCTCAGGCACTAAGAAAGTTGTTGTGGCCTTGACCTCTAAGACTCCCATCAAAGAGACCACATTGGCCACAAAACAACCGCCAACGGAGGGTGCTGGGCAATCATCCTCAGTATCCTCGGGCACACCCTTTCCAAATGTCCCTACTGACAAAAACAAGTCAGGTGGGTCAGGAGCATCCACCCACTCACATCCCAATGAAGGCACTGATAAATCACAATCAGAGCCTGAGGGAGTTCAGGGTTCTATATCCTCGGTGGAGCAGTACTACTCCACTGAGACGGGGACCCATACCCACTCACATCCCGTTAACGTCTCTAAGCAATCACACTTAGAGTCTCAGGGAGTTCAGGCCTCTAAATCCCCAAAAGGATAACACAATCCTGATGGGAAGGGAGGCAATCAACAATCACCAATAGTACCTAGTGATTCTACTGGAAAACACCCGTCAGTAGATGAAGGTGCTCGGGGGACAAAGACTCAGGGGGAAACAAACCACCCGCTGATATGGAACCCATCACCCCCTCAGGCGGTCCAAGTGACTTGGGAACTGATCTTAACAGTCAGGCTGGGCAAACCTCCCCCAGTTATTATGGCTAGTCAGGCTAGTAAAACCCCACCAGTTATTATGGCTAAAGGATCAGGACCTGGCCACAACAAAAGTGAGCCCTCTTTTGAGGGGGAGCCGGATATCCTGAAGGCTCCTTCTCTGGCTGACTATGAAAATTTGTTGGCTGATGAGTCAGAGGAGGAGATTGATTTTGGTGATGATGATATCCCTGATGCTGAGGAGGAAATGGAAAGTCAATTAAGCCCTCCTCAGCCCTCTGAGAAACAACATTCTTCTCCTCATCCTGAGGATCAACCACTGAGTTCTCAATCAACCTCATCATCATCATCAGGTGCTTCAACCACTCCTAAGTGGTTGAAAAAGTATGACAATGCTCGTTCGGCTTCTGAAAGACAAATGGCAAAATTCCTTCGCAAAGCCAACGAAGGTCTTTACAACTCTCTTACGGATGAGCAATGGGATAAGCAAACTGAAGTGGCAGCCTCCTATGCTGACTTCAGGGCTTCAGTAGAAGAATCTCAGGCAAAGATTCTTCAGGCCGCCACCCTCACTGATAAACAACTTGGCGACCTGAACAAATCTGTAGATGACATAGCCACTGGACAACATCAGGAACTGTCCAACATCCTCAAGGCTATCGAATCCGTACAAGAACATCTTACAGATGATCCCACATTTGTCACCAGACTGGATGCATACTTTGCCTCTCAGGCGTCCACCTCCACCAGCATTACTGAGCTTCTAAAGCTCCTTCAGGGGGTAGATCTTTAAGGTTTAAGGACACAGCAAGAGTCCATTCATCAGGCTGTTATTGCATCCAAGGAGCACCTGATCAGAATCTCCTCAGCCTTTGAGCAGCTCTCAACAACACATAATGAGCTGGTCATCCACTACACCACCCAATTCACTGAACTCACCACCCACCAGAAGGAAATGGCTGCCGAATTGAGTGTCGTGAAGAAAGAGACTTCTGAAACAAAGTCTATGGTCTCAGACATCCTATCCATTCTTCAGGCCTCTCATACTCCTCCACCTCCTCAGTCAGCAGGTGTCTCCGCTGAAGCTCCACCATCTGCTGAGGGGGAGAAAAATGATGATCCTCCAATCCCTGACCCTACTTCTACTTTGGTAACTGTCCCTGAGACATCCACCAGTCAACCTCCTCCCATTGACTAAGGGAAGAAAATCATGGTGACTGAAACAAACCCTCCTCCTGAAGCACGCTTAGTCAAGGCTTCAACTGAAAGACGTGCAGATCCTGATGCACCGTTCTATGTTGATTTAGAGGATGGGAGAAGGGTCTATGGGACTCATGAACAACTTGCTAAAATTTTACACCAAGAAGAGCTCAGGAAGGAACAAGAGAAAGAGCTGGAACTCAACAGGTCTGAAATTTCTAAGGTTGCCAAAGAAGTGATCAAGGAGTCTGAGAAAAAGGACATCAAAGGGGATGAGTTTCTCAAGCTTCAGGCTGAAATCCTTAAGGAACATAACAAACAAGCAAACTTAAGGAAGAAAAGAGGCAGAGGATATATGAGAGGTATGTATGGCACATGACCAAAACCAAAGGTGAAGGCAAAATAACTGACATCACCATTCACCCCACCAGACCTCTGAGCTTAACAATCCATAGAGGTCCAAGAAAGTCTGAACATCTTCCAACAGTCAAATTTTCAGACTATGGGTTAAGAGAATGGGATATGATGATGCCTATCCTAAGGAAGAAAACCACAAGCAAGAATGCCCCAATCATCATCAAGTCACTGAGTGCTAAGTATGAGGAACTCGCAAAAGTGGCAAAGAGTCTTGGCATTAACCATGATGAGGCACTTGCTTCTCAGGGACTGGCTATCCCTGAACTTACTCAGAAGACCGAGAAGAATACATAGCTACACTTCATTGCAACAGGACTACTCCTCAGGGAGTCAAGTTCCGTCCCAACCTGGTCATCAAGGAACCTGAGTATGGTATCTTCTTTGTGGATGAATTTGGTCAGGAAGCCTTTCAAAGAGTCTCTGACATCGATAAAGTGGAAACGACAACACTCCTTGCTTACAAACTGATGGCGCTTAATATCAGGAGACCTGAAAATGAGGAGTTTGTCAGGCTGATGGATCAAATGATGAAGGATCGACCTGATAAAGAGGTGTTGATGTCAAAGAAGGCGAAACTTGAACTCATGGGTCTTGTTCAGGAACCCTGAGTATTTTATACTTAGAATAATAGGACTTGTAATGATATGAATAAATTGATGAATGTTTTGCTATATCAATATCCTTATTTATTTTCTAGTACATTCAGTATGAGCAGAAGACTTTAGCTCACTCATACTGATCAAAACACTTAGGCATAATTTATATCCAAATAGGGGGAGATTGTTGGGTTCGTAAAACACCCAATTATCTTAAACAGGATTTGAACACAAATTAACCTAAGTGTTTGCTAAACCGAGAACAATTCAAGTCACTGAGAGAACAGTCTCTCAGTGAGTCATCTTCAGGATGCTTAAGGCGAGTTCAATAAAGGACTCACTCTCAGGAAGGCGGTACTCCCTGAGTAGGACTTAAGCCAAAGAAGAAGATGATGGTTCAGTGAGTGTTGGACAAGAACTCACTGAACCCCAGTCTCCTCAACAACAAAGTGATTGAAGACTGAGGAACCAACGCCTGAAGAAAAGGCGGGAACAATAGGGAAAAGATCTGAGAAGATAAAAGTGTCAGCCCAACACTCTTCTCTTGTCAGATCCAACCTTCCCTATTGCGGCTAAAAGTCATGGAGTGTCAGCCAACAACTCCCAAAGTCTTATTAGCCCTTTCCTATTGTATTATTTTTAATCACTTATACTTAGATTACTTGTGTATAAATAGATCAGATAGGAGAGAAGTTAAAGTGTGCTTTGTATATTGAAAGCTTAGAACTTTTACAAAGTAACTTCTCTCCTACAAAGAGTATACAACTCACTGAGATAGCTCAGTGGGTATATTGTTACCACTCAAGCAAAACTTGAGTTTCGATAGGAGACACCCCATACCCTTGTCTATTCAATCCCAAGTGTTTGTTCCGCAAAACACTTGGGTAATAGATTCTTGGAATTATTTCTAATAAGAATTTAAATGTTGAAAAATATTGTGGTTTTATATTCACGTTTTATAACTGTTAGATTTAATCATAAACATTGTATTAGTCATAAACACAAATAGATTAACTTTCTAGTTAACTCTAAGTGTGTAAAGGGAACAACATATAGGCCTGTAGGACTGACGCAACCCACTCTCCTGACCAGATAGGCAACACGTGTGTGCTATATTCGATTTACCTAGGTAGATGGCAAACTACCTACTTGAGAGCAAATTTGTGATTATTATGATTATATCAATGCTATTGATACAGGTTAACGTTTTGCATGTCATGAGTTTAGCAACTATACGACGCTTTGCCTGATATTTGTATTTGTTACTCATATCATCCAGACTTGATAAATCTTGTGTTCAACTATTTATTTTTAAACCTATGGATTTCACTCAACCTTTGTGTTGACTTTTTAGCATGTTTTATCTCAGGTATTTGAAGTATTACTATTCTGGCTTTTGGAGTGGCATGAAGAATTTTGATGGCTATCTACATTTACTATCTTTTATTTACTATCATTCGAAAAACCTTTAAATTTTGTCATGTTGTTTTGCGTGCTTTGCACTACTGGGAACCTCTTAAACTCTGTTATTTGTTATATTCGACTGATATGTTTTTAAAATGACTCACTTGAGTTCGTTTCTATTATTGTGGCTATTATCTTATCCAGTAACACCCAACTTTTATTCCGCTGCAAATGTATTTTTCTAGGGGTGTTACACACCAACCGATCTTGAGCTAAAACCACTTCTCGATCATCTTGAATATGCTTTTCTGGAAGCGAATTCGCTTCTTCCGGTAGTAATATCATCATTACTCAAAGATGATGAGAAAGAACATCTCATTTCTTTTCTAAAGAAACACAAACAAGCTTTTGCTTGGAAAACCTCTGATATTCCTGGGATTAGCCCTGATTTTTGAAAACACAAAATCAATTTCAAGGATGGTGCTAAACCCGTTGTAGAAAGACAACGTAGACTCAATCCCAACATTAAAGAAATTGTTAAAAAGAAATTATCAAACTTATCGATGCCGGTATCATCTACCCCATCGGGGACAGTCCTTGGGTTAGTCCAGTTCACAGCGTTCCAAAAAAAGGAGGAATGACCATTGTGACTAAGGAATGGAACGAATTAGTTCCTACTAGAACTGTCACTGGATGGCGTGTGTGTATTGATTATCGAAAATTAAACAAAGCCACTAGAAAAGATCGTTTTCCTTTACCTTTTATGGATCAAATGCTTGAAAGACTAGCAGGGAACAAGTTCTTTTGTTTCCTCGATGGCTTTTCAGGATATTTCCAAATTCCCATTGATCATGCCGATCAAGAAAAGACTACTTTCACATGTCCTTTTGGAACCTACGCTTACCGGCGTATGCCTTTTGGTCTTTGTAATGCCCTTGCGACTTTTCAATGGTGCATGATTGCCGTATTTCAAGACATGCTTGAAACGTCCATGGAAGTTTTCATGGATGATTTTTCAGTCTTCAGAGACTCATTCAATGCTTGTCTTTTAAATCTCGATAAAATGCTCGAAAGATGCAAAGCTGCTCATCTTGATCTAAACTGGAAAAAATGTCACTTTATGGTGACTAAAGGAATTGTGCTTGGTCACAAAATTTCCAATGCAGGAATGGAGGTGGACAAAGCCAAAATCGATGTTATCACAAAGTTACCACCTCCGACTAACGTTAAAGCCATTAGAAGTTTTCTAGGACATGCCGGTTTTTACCACCGTTTTATCAAAGATTTTTCCAAAATTTCTCGTCCCATGACGAAACTTCTTGAGAAATACTCTGTCTTTGACTTTAATGCAAACTGCATTAAAGCATTCGAAACATTGATAACCCAACTGACTAGTGCACCTATTATGGTTTCACCTGATTGGTCACTTCCATTCGAGCTCATATGTGATGCAAGTGATTTCGCTGTAGGAGCTGTATCAGGACAACGAGAGGGTAAACACTTTCTCCTATATATTTCGCTAGTAAAACGCTAAATAATGCTCAACAAAACTATACGGTAACATAGAAGGAATTGTTAACCGTAGTTTTTGCTTTTGACACATTCAGATCTTACCATGTGCTTTCGAAAACAATCGTGTTTATAGATCATTCAACGCTAAAGTACCTGTTTACAAAACAAGATGCAAAACCACGTCTTATCCGATGGATTTTACTACTCCAAGAATTCGAAATTGAAATCAAATATAAGAAAGGAGCAGAAAATCTAGCCGCTTATCATTTGTCGCGCCATGAGAACCCGAATTTAGAAGAATTAAGGGAAGACAAAATCGATGATTATTTCCTTGATGAGACTCTCATGACTGTTGGCATGAATGAAGATAAAGAAATTCCATGGTTTGCATATTTTGGAAATTATCTCGTTGGGAAAATTCTCAGAAAAGGGTAGACTCATGCCCAACGTAGTAAATTCTTTCTTTTCAGAACTGAAACACTATTATTGGGAAGACCCATATCTTTTCAAGATGTGTCCTGACGGGATGATCAGAAGATGTGTTTATGGTTCTGAAAGCCAAAGAATTCTTGATGAATGCCATCATGGCCTGACTGGGGGCCACTACGGTCCTTCCACTACAGCTAAAAAGGTTTTTGATGTTGGATTCTATTGGCCAACAATTTTCAAAGAAGCTCATACTCTTGTTCAAAACTGCGATGCTTGCCAAAGATATAACACCCCCATTTTCGTTACGCAGCGGAATACAACATGGGGTGCTATTTATTAGTCACATCGTACAAGCATAGTAAACGACTCAAAATAGAGACGTTTATAATAAAACATTCACATTCGATAAAATCAGAGTAAGCAAAAGAAGGTCCCAAAGTTCAACACAACACAAGTGTTTGAAGCAACATAAGTTTAAACATGGCATAAGTTTAAAAGTTTAAGTTTCATTGAATGTGACTTTAAAACGTGGACCATCATTTCAGATATCCATATCTTTGCGCCGCCCATCCAAGCTTTAACATATCACGGACCTGGGATAAAACATGCTAAAAAGGTCAACATAAAGTTGAGTGAAATCCATAGAGTTTAATAAGTAATAAGTTGAATACAAGTATCATTCATCGGGCGACAAGTAATGCATATACAAGTCGTGTAGTTTGATTATAGTTTGAGCTCATGACACCGAACCTTAACTTTGATAAATAATGTCCCTTAAGTGGTAAGTTTGCAAAATTTACCAAGATCTTCTAAATATTATGCTACCCGTTTCAATATGAGCGCTACTCATTCGGACAGGCTTGTCAGGCCAAATATGCATATTCATAATACTAGCGTTCCCAACGGAATTAACGGTTCATGAAATTTGGGACTTTAAGCAGCAAAAGATTACTCAATAACTATAATCATGTATCGGGTCAAGCATACCAAAAGCTACTTGTATTCAGTTTTAAAAACTAGCATGTATCCCCCTCGCGAGGTTTATAAAACATTAAAATGAGTAAAGGCGAGGCTATGAACTCACCGTGAATAAAGGAAGTAGTATGCAATAAGCAAGTGAGGAAAAATAGCCGCGAAGCTCTACGATGAACCTAAATAGATATACGCTTGTCTTAGGTTTTTGAAAATAAACATTGATGCAATTTAGCTATATATATAAATTATGATCTTAATTATGCTTGGTACATAATTTCTATATACTTAACAAGTTCTAACAAAAATGGTCTTTAAGTATGACATGTGCATTTCTTACAAAAATTCAAGTCTATAGTCCCTTTTTATTCCTAAGTCCAACATAAGTGCTAAAGGTCCAATCTAAGTCTAAGGGTTCAATTTAGTCAAAGGGGTCAATTCTTAGTCAATAGGGTCAGTTTATGACTAAAGGTCCATATTATATTAGGTGGTTCAAAATGAAACTTAGGGGTCCAAATTCATAAGTTATTAACCTTTTCATAACTTTTAACTCAAAATCTGATGGAATTTTTATAACTTAACCATTTCTAAAAATTCGTATCTCTCAAATCGTAAGTCAAAAAATTATGTTCTTTATGTCCCCGAAAAGGTATTCATTTGTACTAACAAGTTCTGTGGGGCCCACTAATTTAGAAATTTCGTAACAGTAGTGAATTTATTATTTTTCCCTTTTATACCCAGTTCTGAAATTACTAGTATCACAACAGTCCCACGAAAAATACAATATCTTGAGTTCTACAAGACCAATTAATTCCTCGTTAGCGGCCACGTTTAAGATAAGATGTTATCTACAACTTTTGTGTTTTGAGTAACAGTGGGTTATTCACAAAAAAAAAATACTTTTATACGTTTCAAATATGTTACGCAGAATGTAACATGTTTCACTAAAATATTTCTAGTTTAATCATCGTAATGAGTTATTCAATGAAATACCCATCAAAACGACCGAAAAACATTGATCTACAACTAAATATTTTTAGTTTATGTCCAAAGTTCACTATTAAAATCAGTTTATTACGTCTTTACTCCTGATCAGAAACAACTGTTGCATGTCTAGTCCTTTTGTGTTTTTATTGTTTTCTAAGCTATGTACCAAGCCTAACCAAGCAAAATAATTTATATAATATTCAAATACATCAAGATTTACAAGATTTACAGAAGTGAAAATAAAATAAAATGATGAATATGTGAGGAGTTTCTTACAAAAGAGATGAACAAACAAAATCTTTCAAGAACAAAGATCAATGATCAACCAAATGACACCACCAAGGATAACTCTTGTAAGCTTGAAGGAAGATCTTTATAGGGTCGTGAGGGGCTTCAACCTACAGCCACAAAAACATTTTGTGAGCTAAAGAAAATATAGGAAGAAGAATGGTTCATAAAACCTCCAAAAGCATCAACAAAACCTTCAAAAACGTGATTCAAACCACCATCTTTTGAGAGTATCTTCAAGATGATGCTGTATAGATGATTTTATGATAAAAATCAAGATGAGGTGAGTGTGTTTGTGTGTGATTTTCTACAGAATTAGGTGGAGAAGAGAGGAGTTGGATGGTTAGGTTAGATTTGCATGGAGAGAGGTGATGATTGAGTTTCTTGGAAATGAAAAATGGGAAAAGTGTGTGTGTGGTAATGGGGTGGCCGGCCTAGGGGTCATAAAGGGAGGGTTTTATCTTTTTTTTTTTTTTTTTTTTTTTTTTTTTTTTTTTTTTATTGTTAGTTAAGTATAAAAATGTAAGGGTAAAATTAAATGTAAAGGTTTAATTGTTTAAAACGCGAATAGTTGCTAAAAATTAACGAAATTGTGAAACGAAGTGGGAAATGTGAAAAATAGAATTACTTGATTCCTATGAGTAAATGAAGGAATATTGAATCACTTAAAACAAGGACATGGATAGAAATCCTAAACACGGCTCGAGAAAAGCTAAAAACGCGAAATTTGCTAAATCGGGTAAAAATTAAAAAGTAAATTTTTACTCAAGAGGAAATGAAATATATTATGGTTTAAAGAATGACTTGAATTTATGAAATGTCACATCACGTACCCCTTAAGAGAGCTCCATCCCGGAGCTTAACTTTCTTAAACTCCCGACGTTTCATTTGCGAAAAGATGAGGATACTTGCTCTATGTACCTTTGAGCCTTGATACGAGATATGATTTTAAAAATTGATGGTGATGTTGTTATCTACAGCCTCGGATAGAGGTGCTTGATTCACCTTGAAGGTTTTGTCTAGTGAGCAATGGAAGGTCGTTCCTTGAACGGCTAGTGATGAGTCCCGAATTATCGATTGGGTGCAAGATGTAGGGTAAAGGTGGATGTGACGTGTTAAAGCTGAGACGAAAGTGTACTATAATACCTGAAATTCAGATAACCTGTAAAATGACCAAATTACCCCTGATAACATAAAACCTAATTAAATAACTTATAAATTCTGAAACAATTCCAAAACTTCTGAAATCGAACTATATCTGAAACAAACAAATTTATGAGACAATGTTACATCATTTTAAATGTTCAAAAATTATCATACACATTTATTTATTTAAAATCCGAAAATGCATAATCAACTAAATATGATGATTAAATCTTTTTAATTAAATAATATGTGAAATAAATTAAGGAAAGGATAAATAAAATCAACCCAAATAATATTATGATTCTATATACCGAAATTCCTGATTCTCTGCCCCCCTAAGTCGGTTTTAAGAGATATAAACAAATCTTTTTTTTTATTTTCATCAAAACCTAATCGCTAAAACATACGAAAAAACCCTAGCGACACAAAAAATTCGACCAAGGCAAGCACACAAGTTCTGGACGTGAACAAGGATTTTTCTGGGGTTCTTGGAGGTGTAAGCAAGCTAGGAAAAATAAGGGTTGGTGCGTGTTTTCTCTGGTTCATTCTTGGTTCTTTATTTCTTGTCGAATTGCCATACGCAAGGTAAATAATTCATACGCCTAAACCACACGTTCTAAAATTAATATAGCAATTTTACTGTGATCTTTACATGTTATATAACTCATAGAAATTATGTGAACCAAATCATGCAAGCTAATCTATGCGTATGAAAATATTATGACCAAAGAACACGTAAATCTCAAATATATGTAATCCGAATTTCTGGGTATGATGAATATTTTATTTAGACCTCATATGATGTAATAGACCTGGGAAAAATGATAGATCAATTTATGGTAGCCTAAATCAAGTCGTGGAAATTTTGATGTCTAAAACGTACATAAAAATCAAATATGTGTTAAACGATTCTTCTGGGCATGCTATTTATTTTTCGTGGGATCTTTATAAGTCATATGATCTGGGAAAAATATGATTTTGTTTTTTGGAAGCCTAGATTTAACGTGGTAAATTATTGTTAAAACCGGATTTTAATAAAACAAAGAAAACAAATAAAATGCAAATCGTGAGTATTAGGGTTAGGGTTCTTGGGTGAAATTCTGATATTTAATGATGTTTTAAGGATAAATTAATGATGGTGCAATGATTGGTAAATAGTAGGGTTTGTAATTGTTTCTAAAAAGTCTAGCCGATTTAAAGTAAAAAGTATAAGGACCTGTTTTGTCAACTTTGAAACTTCTGGGATATTTTTGTAATGTCATATACATCTGTAAGAATGTGGGAAAAATATAACTTTGGGGTCCTAAGAGTAAATATTGCATTATAATGAATTAAATGGATTTTAAAGGGTACGAATGGAAATTAAATAAAAGACAGGGACCAAAAGTGTAAATCTGAAATCTTGAAGTTATTTTGAGTTAATACTGATATAAAAAGGATGTTATGTAATTTTGAGGATTTATGGGCAAATTATGTAATTGTTATGAATTATGATTTAATATATATGTTTTGTAAACTTAAAGGACTAAATATGTAAATTCTGAATTCTGAGGGGTCTAATCTGTAATGTACTAAATTTTGATGGTATATTCTGTAATTATGAAATATAATATGCTTGGTTGGTAATTATGGATATTGTAGGGTTTAATTTGTAAAATATGTAGATATAAGGTTGGTTTTGTAAATTTTGTAACTAAAGGGGTGTAATCTGTAAATTATGAAACTTAAGGGAATAAAATGTAATTCTGAATAAAATGAGCATATAATTCTGTAACTTAAAGTATTTTTCACTAATGACCTTGGAAATTAATGAAGTTACATTTAAAACCCTAAGCATGGTATAAATGTCATAATTAACCCTAAACTTCTGTAACTTGATAAAATATACTGTTATCCCATAATAATCTGTGAATCAGGGTTAAACCTAATCTGAAATGATAATATATGTTAATTCTGGAAACCTGCTAATTATGGGAACTTACTAAATCTGGAAAGTTACTAAAAAAAGAAAGTACATAAAATGAAGAGATAAACTAAAAATAATAATCTGAATAAGAAACTTTAGTAATTCTGTCTTCCTCATCATTAGGTGTGAAGAAGGAGAAGTCCTGATCATTGTTCTGTGTTTGTTTGTTTGTCCGCTGTGCTAGTAAGGTACAGATATTCTGCCCTTTTTCAGTAAGGGTTTTCATTCCCTTTTCTTTCAGTTTTACATTTTCTTTATTAGGATCTCCGATACCACTGCTATGTTCCCTTTTGTTGTGAATCTTTGTTGTGATCTGTTTGTCTTGAACCTTTTTGTTTGAACCTCTGCTATGATTCTTTTATTCTGAACCTTTTTCCTGAACTCTGATTGACCTCTTGTTCAGAACCCTGAATTTGTGAGTCTTGATTGAATCTGATCTGTGAACCTTGTTTTGAACCTTAACCTGATATATCTGATGTAAACTTTGAATTGATTTTGGTATAAACCTTAACCTGTTAAATCCTTATCTAAACCTAATTGATTTTGAACCTTTATTAAAAGCTATTTTAAAAAGAAGCTATACCACTTGAAATGGAAGTTACTAAAAGTTTTGGAAGACCATTTTTATGAAAACTATTTTGAAGGATCATTTCAATGAGAACCATTATTAAAGGATTGATTTAAATGAACTTTTGACAGGAACTTCTGAAATGGATTATTGCTATAAACTTGTAATTATTAACCTTTGATATACTCTTTTGGACTATTGGAAATAAACCTTTTAATCTGAACTTAAGCTTTGATATTAAACTTAATCTGATAAACTCTGATTTAAACCTTATTATCTTATTCTGAATTGTTGACATGACCCTTCTGCCATGAACCCTTAGATATGACTCTGTTTATTATATGACATCTGACCTTGACCACAGTCTGATATCCGAGCCAATCACTAGGCATGAGGGTTTCATGTCCATGTCATTGATGCACCGATGGCATGACTCTAGGGCAGGAGAGTGATGACCTGTCCCGTCCCTGATTTTATCTGTTATGTAGGAGAAGAATCTGGCCTACTGGGGCGCATGGATGCATCCTAGTTCTGATCTGATTTCTGTTATCTGTTACTGTACTGTTATATATATGTATCTGGTGACTGATGGTGTGTGCGATACACGTCTTTCACATTATCTGGGAGTTGATCACTCCAATTGATACATGAGGTCACCCCTCATATTATTTGTTACTTGAGAGGCATCCCCTCTGGATTATTATATGATTACTCTGTTATGATATTATCTGTTATCTCTGGGCTCGTGATGGATTTTTGTATTTCCCTAAACCTGGTTTGTACATTATCTCTTTCTCATTTCTTTTCTTTTACCCTTATTCCTTTCCTATTCTTTCACTTTAATTCAGTATTTGTATAATCTGTATTTCGGATTTGTTTCTGTATTGTTATCTGTTATTGTTTCTGTCATCTATATATCTGTTCACTAAGCTCTCGTAGCTCAGCCGCATTTCTTTTCCTGCGGCAGGTTTTAGTAGGAAGCTGGGAATGAGTGAGAGTGTACCTCTGGACTTAGAAGGCTTGGTAGCTATTCTGGATTAGAATTGGATGGAAGATATTATGTTTTAGAATTAGTTTTGATAGTTTTCGTTGTAACCTTGTAGATTCAGTATTTCATTTGTAAACCTTTGAGATTTTTGTATTACTGTAGATGTACGCTCTGTTTTGATCTGATATGAATCCATTGTTGTGATATCTTTACCCTTGTCGGGTTGGGGTGTTACAATTTATGGTATCAGAGATCACTGGCTGCGACTCGTAATACATTTACCCTTGACCTGTGAAGTCTGGGTCACTAAGTTTCCACTGTAGGCGCTCGTAGGACAACCTTTGAGAATTTGCTTTAGGATTTCCCTATAGGAACTTAAATTCTGACCAGTGAGGAATGGGTAGACTATAAGTCATTTGCTTAAGTATCTTGCTTCCGCACCACTCTGACTCGTGTCTTGCTTTTGGTTAAAATCACATTTGGAAATGTAGAGCTTATGCCTTGCACCACCTAAGAAGTAAAACCTAAATAAAGTTTGAAGCATTGGGAATTGCGTAGTAATTATCTGACATTATTTGATCCTTGCCTTCCGATTTCAACTCCGACCTCTGAACCTTCTGTTAATCATTCTGATGCCTCTTTGGGCAATCTGAGAATCCCCATGATGATGATACACTTGATACATTCTGTTATTTCTTTCTTGCTTCTGATAATTACCTATGAATCCTTTGATTCCGTCTTAACCATCTCTGTTTCCATGAGAAGTTTTGTGGCGTTTGACTACGAGTATAAAATGCATTCCCTCTCATTTCCGAACGATAAGATTTATCTTTATTGATCCGTCTTTCTTTGACAGTAACCTTGATTTTATCCTTATAAGGATTGATTGATTTGATCATTTAATATTGACGACTATCCTCCTAAGTTTCACCTTTGGCATTTGAAACAATTTTGGAACTCTTGACATGATTACCGATTGTTAAACTTTTGCTGCCACTACCCAATTTTGACCTTCATTTCTGACCTGTTGGATAAACAGTCTAATATCTTTCCGACCATCCCGAAGACCATTTAACCTTAAAGTGTTTGACACATTCTATAAATTCATGACCCATGCTGGATATAAATGTATCCTCTGATCCTATTCTGTCCTGAATGATGAATCTTATTTGCCAATCAGTTTTTCTTTGGAAGGATTTGATGCAAATACTATCTTTGCATGGAATTGTTAACTGAACTTATAATGCTAATATCCGACATTTCATACGTCTCACTTCTGACAGTTATACAATGTTCGTATTACCAATGATGTACACCCTACCTGTCACTTATGCTAAAAGCTAAACCAAAAACACCAACACCTTGAACTATTCGCGTACCTATCCCCACACTATACTGAACCATGTACTTGACTCTGACATATGAACTATCAGTCTGGTTAAGTGACCATATACGTTCTGCGGATCTGTTTACTATTGATATACTTAATTTTGGAGATCTTGTGATTATTGATTGACTGGTTCTTCAGCTATCATTAACTACCGCATCTGAAATGTAACAATCTATTCCACCCTATTTGATATAATAACCTTGAACCGCTTAAATCTGTTAAGCTTAACCCTGCTATGGAAATATGTACCCTGACCTCATTTGATTATCAAATTCTCCGGACACCCTATTAGTATCCACCCCTAGAAAGTGTTGGCATTGAAAGTTTTGTTGTACAAATTTTCAGGCATTTTCTGATGAAACTCTTGGGTTTTCCTCCCGTTTGAGAAGTAAAATTGACTCTGAACCGATCTCAGTTAATGAATCCTGATGCTGGAGTAGATGATGAGATATGTTTTTGTCCACCTCAGTGTTTCCCTTAAATACCCTATTAGTTTATGAAGAAGAAAGAGAAAATTTTGCGTCTGCATATCAATTATCGTAAACTTAACCGTAATCTCACTGTAACCACTTTTCATTTCCGAGTATAAATGATTAAATTATTCTATCCTTGTGAACTCTGTATCAGACAACCTCATTTAACGTTCGAAGGAATGAAGAAACAACCACAAGAACTCCTGAGAAGGGAGATGACTAACTGAGAGAAACTTCCGTAAAGTAATTCAGTCTTATTCGTAAAGATGGGTGATGTGATTTAGATATGAAGTTTCCCTGATGTGATTCATGAAAACTGTTTTCGTACTCATTGTGACCATTATGAGTCTTAAATAATGCCAATAGTATTGGCTAATAAGAATCATGTTTTCACAAGTATCTAGACAATTGTCTTAGTATGACAACATGTTTGTGCCCTGAGACGAACCA
Organism: Artemisia tridentata subsp. tridentata; assembly: GCA_021014915.2. Taxonomy (NCBI): domain Eukaryota; kingdom Viridiplantae; phylum Streptophyta; class Magnoliopsida; order Asterales; family Asteraceae; genus Artemisia; species Artemisia tridentata. Next base: position 252,251,008 of record CP139504.1, read on the forward strand.
GGAAACATGTAGACCATCTTCGTATTAAATGGAATGACCTTTGTTCTAGAAGAGTAGATGTGATTGGCGTTCAGAGATTGTAGCAGACACCACTACCAAGCATCCGATGACGACAGCAATCTGAGTTGGCGAATTCCAAACTGTGCTAATAGACCTGTCCAATACTCGCAGTCTTGCTTCTCTATTCATTTTAGTTGTACTAAGATGAATTGAGAGTAGAAGCAGACTTGAGAATGGAAACTGAGATCACGAACTTGAATAGAAGAAAATTATGAAGCAAAAAATTATGTGACGGGTGAAGCTATGGATGATGTGATTCACTTCCGCTCGACCTATTTAAAAATCTGTTACCTGATGATAAATTCTTTGAATGATTTAAGTTCTTTATCAGTAATTCCGCTCTGTGTTCATTCTGCGTATGTCGGATGATGGTTTTGTTATCTGAAATTTGACGAATGATGGATGATCTGATGTACCAAATTCTGATAGAAATTCTGGGACTTCCGTTAACTTTTCGAGTGATTCGTTTTCCTCTTAGTTAGGGTATTTGATTCTGATGACCTCTGAGACCGTAGGAAAGCTAGGCGGATTAAGATAAGTCTGTTCTGTTCACGACTTGAGATAAAGTATGACCATCATGAGGGCATATTTATATGATGCCAGTATTAGGACGTCTGGCCAACGTGATAATACTTACATCATATAACGTGCACTTGTTGTGGGCATCGGATATTTCGAGAAGTGCCCTAGAGCTTTAGAAATTCTGATAACTGTTTGAGATCGTCTGCGTTAGTGAGACTTTAAGTTCATTCTACCTATACGCGTAATCTGCTTTCACCGTATGCGAATTGATACGTCTGGATTCCCGTCACGCGTTTTGCTGACCTCTGTACATCTGATACTAATCTTAGCTTCTGTTATAGAACTTTCTGCCATTGATGTCATTGATAATCTATTTTCTGTATGTTCAAATCTGATCTGTCTATTCAAATTCTGTGAACCGTATATCCGTCAAAACCCTATGTAATCCTTTGTCTCTTCCAAGGGAATATGATTTTCATCTACTACGTTGGTATGTTATCCTTCTGATCTGGATTCAGTATGTTATGTCTGTTCTGAGGACCTGAAACAATTTTGGAATCTGCAAGTTCGAGTTATGAGAAACAAATCTTTCATATGTCTGTTCACCGTCAGTTGTGTTCCTGTTTCGTTGCACCTCAATTCTCGTCTTAGTCTGTTATGTCTTTGTTTTGTTTTCTGCTCTCTTTTCGTTCTGCTTTCTGCAAATTTCGAGGACGAAATTTTTTTGTTAGTGGGGAAGAAGTTGTAATACCTGAAATTCAGATAACCCGTAAAATGACCAAATTACCCCTGATAACATAAAACCTAATTAAATAACTTATAAATTCTAAAACAATTCCAAAACTTCTGAAATTGAACTATATCTGAAACAAACAAATTTCTGTGACAATGTTACATCATTTTGAATTTTCAAAAATTATCATACACATTTATTTATTTAAAATCCGAAAATGCATAATTAACTAAATATGATGATTAAATCTTTTTAATTAAATAATATGTGAAATAAATTAAGGAAAGGATAAATAAAATCAACCCAAATAATATTATGATTCTATATACCAAAATTCCTGATTCTCTGCCCCCCTAAGTCGGTTTTAAGAGATATAAACAAATCTTTTTTTTTTTTATTTTCATCAAAAGCTAATCGCTAAAACATACAAAAAAACCCTAGCGACACCAAAAATTCGACCAAGGCAAGCACACAAGTTATGGACGTTAACAAGGATTTTTCTGGGGTTCTTGGAGGTGTAAGCAAGCTAGGAAAAATAAGGGTTGGTGCGTGTTTTCTCTGGTTCGTTCTTGGTTCTTTATTTCTTGTCGAATTGCCATACGCAAGGTAAATAATTCATACGCCTAAACCACACATTCTAAAATTAATATAGCAATTTTCCTGTGATATTTACATGTTATATAACTCATAGAAATTATGTGAATCAAATCATGCAAGCTAATCTATGCGTATGAAAATATTATGATCAAAGAACACGTAAATCTCAAATATATGTAATCAGAATTTTTGGGCATGATGAATATTTTATTTAGACCTCATATGATGTAATAGACCTGGCAAAAATGATAGATCGATTTATGGTAGCCTAAATCATGTCGTGGAAATTTTGACGTCTAAAACGTACATAAAAATCAAATATGTGTTAAACGATTCTTCTGGGCATGCTATTTATTTTTCGTGGGCTCTTTATAAGTCATATGATCTGGGAAAAATAAGATTTTGATTTTTGGACGCCTAGATTTAACGTGGTGAATTATTGTTAAAACCGAATTTTAATAAAACAAAGAAAACAAATAAAATGCAAATCCTGAGTATTAGGGTTAGGGTTCTTGGGTGAAATTATGATCATTAATTATGTTTTAAGGATAAATTAATGATGGTGCAATGATTGGTAAATAGTAGGGTTTGTAATTGTTTCTAAAAAGTCTAGCCGATTTAAAGTAAAAAGTATAAGGACCTATTTTGTCAACTTTGAAACTTCTGGGATATTTTTGTAATGTCATATACATCTGTAAGAATGTGGGAAAAATATAACTTTGGGGTCCTAAGTGTAAATATTGCATTATAATGAATTAAATGGATTTTAAAGGGTACGAATGGAAATTAAATAAAAGAGAGGGACCAAAAGTGTAAATCTGAAATCTTGAAGTTATTTTGAGTTAATACTGATATAAAAAGGATGTTATGTAATTTTGAGGATTTATGGGCTAATTATGTAATTGTTATGAATTATGATTTAATATATATGTTTTGTAAACTTAAAGGATTAAATATGTAAATTCTGAATTCTGAGGGGTCTAATCTGTAATGTACTAAATTCTGATGGTATATTCTATAATTATGAAATATAACATGCTTGGTTGGTAATTATGGATATTGTAGGGTTTAATTTGTAAAATATGTAGATATAAGGTTGGTTTTGTAAATTTTGTAACTAAAGGGGTGTAATCTATAAATTGTGAAACTTAAGGGAATAAAATGTAATTCTGAATAAAATGAGCATATAATTCTGTAACTTAAAGTATTTTTCACTAATGACCTTGGAAATTAATGAAGTTACATTTAAAACCCTAAGCATGGTATAAATGTCATAATTAACCCTAAACTTCTGTAACTTGATAAAATATACTATTATCCCATAATAATCTGTGAATCAGGGTTAAACCTAATCTGAAATGATAATATCTGTTAATTTTGGAAACCTGCTAATTATGGGAACTTACTAAATCTGGAAAGTTACTAAAAAAAGAAAGTACATAAAATGAAGAGATAAACTAAAAATAATAATCTGAATAAGAAACTTTAGTAATTCTGTCTTCCTCTTCCTTAGGTGTGAAGAAGGAGAAGTCCTGATCATTGTTCTGTGTTTGTTTGTTTGTCTGCTGTGCTAATAAGGTACAGATATTCTGCCCTTTTTCAGTAAGGGTTTTCATTCCCTTTTCTTTCAGTTTTACATTTTCTTTATTAGGATCTCCGATACCACTGCTATGTTCCCTTCTGTTGTGAATCTTTGTTGTGATCTGTTTATCTTGAACCTTTTTGTTTGAACCTCTGCTATGATTCTTTTATTCTGAACCTTTTTCCTGAACTCTAATTGACCTCTTGTTCTGAACCCTGAATTTGTGAGTCTTGATTGAATCTGATCTGTGAACCTTGTTCTGAACCTTAACCTGATATATCTGATGTAAACTTTGAATTGATTTTGGTATAAACCTTAACCTGTTAAATCCTTATCTGAACCTAATTGATTTTGAACCTTTATTAAAAGCTATTTTAAAAAGAAGCTATACCACTTGAAATGGAAGTTACTAAAAGTTTTGGAAGACCATTTTTATGAAAACTATTTTGAAAGATCATTTCAATGAGAACCATTATTAAAGGATTGATTTAAATGAACTTTTGACAGGAACTTCTGAAATGGATTATTGCTATAAACTTGTAATTATTAACCTTTGATATACTCTTTTGGACTATTGGAAATAAACCTTTTAATCTGAACTTAAGCTTTGATATTAAACTTAATCTGATAAACTCTGATTTTAACCTTATTATCTTATTCTGAATTGTTGACATGACCCTTCTGCCATGAACCCTTAGATATGACTCTGTTTATTATATGACATCTGACCTTGACCATAGTCTGATATCCGAGCCAATCACTAGGCATGAGGGTTTCATGTCCATGTCATTGATGCACCGGTGGCATGACTCTAGGGCAGGAGAGTGATGACCTGCCCCGTCCCTGATTTTATCTGTTATGTAGGAGAAGAATCTGGCCTACTGGGGCGCATGGATGCATCCTAGTTCTGATCTGATTTCTGTTATCTGTTATTGTACTGTTATATATATATATATATATATATATATATATATATATATATATATATATATATATATATATATATATATATATATATATATATATATATATATCTGGTGACTGATGGCGTGTGCGATAAACTTGTAATTATTAACCTTTGATATACTCTTTTGGACTATTGGAAATAAACCTTTTAATCTGAACTTAAGCTTTGATATTAAACTTAATCTGATAAACTCTGATTTTAACCTTATTATCTTATTCTGAATTGTTGACATGACCCTTCTGCCATGAACCCTTAGATATGACTCTGTTTATTATATGACATCTGACCTTGACCATAGTCTGATATCCGAGCCAATCACTAGGCATGAGGGTTTCATGTCCATGTCATTGATGCACCGGTGGCATGACTCTAGGGCAGGAGAGTGATGACCTGCCCCGTCCCTGATTTTATCTGTTATGTAGGAGAAGAATCTGGCCTACTGGGGCGCATGGATGCATCCTAGTTCTGATCTGATTTCTGTTATCTGTTATTGTACTGTTATATATATATATATATATATATATATATATATATATATATATATATATATATATATATATATATATATATATATATATATCTGGTGACTGATGGCGTGTGCGATACACGTCTTTCACATTATCTGGGAGTTGATCACTCCAATTGATACATGAGGTCACCCCTCATATTATCTGTTATCTCTGGGCTCGTGATGGATTTCTGTATTTCCCTAAACCTGGTTTGTACATTATCTCTTTCTCATTTCTTTTCTTTTACCCTTATTCCTTTCCTATTCTTTCACTTTAATTCAGTATCTGTATAATCTGTATTTCGGATTTGTTTCTGTATTGTTATCTGTTATTGTTTCTGTCATCTATATATCTGTTCACTGAGCTCTCGTAGCTCAGCCGCATTTCTTTTCATGCGGCAGGATTTAGTAGGAAGCTGTGAATGAGTGAGAGTGTACCTCTAGACTTAGAAGGCTTGGTAGCTATTCTGGATTAGAATTGGATGGAAGATATTATGTTTTAGAATTAGTTTTGATAGTTTTCGTTGTAACCTTGTAGATTCAGTATTTCATTTGTAAACCTTTGAGATTTTTGTATTACTGTAGATGTATGCTCTGTTTTGATTTGATATGAATCCATTGTTGTGATATATTTACCCTTGTCGGGTTGGGGTGTTAGATGTACTGTGCATAGATGCGAAAGTTGGTGATATGAAATGCTTATATACTCACACAAAATTTGCAACACCCGAAGATTTAGCAGGAGATGGAGTTAGATTCATATGTTTGTTCAATTCGAGGGTTATAGTGGAAGATTTACAAAAGGATGTTGCATGAGATTATATTAGTTAGATCAAGATTAAATTGTAAGTAACATAACCGGAATTGAAAAAGACTCATCGTATCAAAATTGATCAAAATGTGATATGACAAAAGTACTCAGTGACTATCAAGCATAGTCGAAAACGTAGCATAACAAAACAATACAAGAAGGACAGGAACAGGGTATGCTCGATGCTAAAGATAGGTGTTTAGCTATAGGGTTCAATGCACAATTACGGATGCAATTTCAGGTGGCTGCCTTTTGAAGACTCGAACATACATGATCCGAGACTACTACTCCCATCATTGCATGATTCTTCCTGGATTAGACATAGGTGATCAGGCTATGTATAATCAAGGAATAACGATGCAATGCTCGGACTAGTCAACTCATGTGATGTTCGGTGTTTTAAGAAAACTTTCTTTTAGTTATAGTTGTAATTTTTATTTTAGGAAAACCGGTATTTTCTACAACTTCTAGTTCTACTGTTTTATGGTTTTTAGTGTTATATCGACTTAACCACATTGTTTGTAAGATAGTAGTCAAAGTAGTTTATATAGTAACGACACAATTTATAAGATTCATCAGAGAGTGGCAACCGATAAAAAAAAATGATAACAAAACCGTTTATGAAGTAATAGTAAATAAGTGTTTTTAGCTAATAAGACTGTGGTAGAGTAATTCTTAAGAGAGTAACAAAATGGTTTATAGTATGGTGACAAATTGGGTATAAGGTAATTGACAGAACGATTTACAAGGTGATAACAAAATAGTTTATTCGGAACAAGTCCAAAATAGTTTATGTGGTAGTAATATATCAGTGGTTTAGTTCATAAGATGGTGGTAAAGTAGTTTGTAAAAGAGTGATGAAATGTTTGATAGGATCGTAACAATTAGTGTATAAAATTTTAGCGAAATGGCTTATAGAGTGATAGTAAAATAGTTTCACAAGGCAATGGTAAAACTGTCTGTAAGGTGTTTACAAAATAGTTTATATGTTATTAATAAAACGGTTTATAAATTGATAGTAAGTCTGATTATTAATTTATAGGTATTAGTAAGGAAATTCTTAAGAACATAGTAAATCCATTTGTAATATAGTGAAATGATAGTTTATAAGATAATGACAAACTTGTTTACAAAATGATAGATAAATAGCAAGTGTAATGGATAGAGTTTGTCGCAACATGTTAATATAAAATAGTAGATATTTATGAGTTGTATAAATCCCACCATTAGGGATAAACATATTATAAGATGATAGGTTAAAGTCGCGTTCAATTTAACTGACGTGTTTCTAGATGATGGGTTATGAGGTGATGTAGTGTTCAAAAAGTTTTAGGGCAAATTTTCAATTTCATTTTCGGAGGTGGATAGTGAGATAATCCAGGGGAAACGATAGACTGAGACGGGTTTTAGGTAAAACAATGTTGTGTAAGGTCATGAAAAGCTTTTAAAGATCATAATATCGCTCACGATGTTTTGAAAAATGAATGAGACCGTTGTGCCACCCAAAATGCCTGAGAAAGTTTTAGGGGATCATAAAAATAAATGAGTATGTATAACAATTTAGTAATTTTGGTGAATTAGATACATAATTGGGAGAAGTAGGGTTTGACATGATGCTCTGGAGACTGAGTATATAAAGGATAAGAATCGGTAAAACATTTATAATGATAAGTAGTCGAGGGTAAACTAAGTGTATATGAATAATCTTTATATACATAGTATTAATAGTGGTGTTTCGGAAAGTAAGCAGAAATGCTCAGAAAACATGAGTTCACAGGGAGTAAGACAACCAATAGAAATCGATAAACTGTAACATGTTTTGATGTTATATGATATGATATACGATTATGAAAGAGTTTAGAGGCCATTGCAATCACAAACAATGTCTGAGAAATAAGAGAGACCACTGTAATCACCTACAATGTCGGATAAATAAAAGAGATCATTGTAATCACCTACAATGTCTGATAAATAAGAGAGACCATTGTAATCGCATACAATGTATGAGAAATAAGAGAGACCATTGTAATTACCTACAATGTTTGATCAATAAGAGAGACCATTGTAATCATAAACAATGTCTGAAGATTTTAGTATTCACATGGAGAAACTTCATAAAAAATATAGCGATGCTTTAGGAACAAGCAAGAGAGTCTAACAATATCTTAAGTACATATAGTAATATCTACTATATGTATAACAAGGGTGCACCTGAAGATGTGTATAAATTTCCAGAAGAAAATAAGAATAATAGTTATGCTTACTTGTAGCATAAATAATAAGAAATCTTGTGCATAAAGATTTTATATTTATCAAGTGATAATTCGCGGATTATCGAACGAGTTAAGAATAATTATAGTGCTTATATAATTATTTTCAATATAGCAAGATTAAGATATATATACAAAGAAGAAATAGGAAGCTCGGGAGTAGGCGCGCATGGATATCAGGAAAAATGATGGAAACTCATGATTTTTGAAAAATAAATGATTATAGTCTAGGTTTTTAAAAAAATTAACCTAGTTCACTATAACATGTGCTCTGGTACCGATCTTTAACACCCCCATTTTCGTTACGCAGCGGAATACAACATGGGGTGCTATTTATTAGTCACATCGTACAAGCATAGTAAACGACTCAAAATAGAGACGTTTATAATAAAACATTCACATTCGATAAATCAGAGTAAGCAAAAGAAGGTCCCAAAGTTCAACACAACACAAGTGTTTGAAACAACATAAGTTTAAACATGGCATAAGTTAAAAAGTTTAAGTTTCACCGAATGTGATTTTAAAACATGGACCATCATTTCAGATATCCATATCTTTGGGCCGCCCATCCAAGCTTTAACATATCACGGACCTGGGATAAAACATGCTAAAAAGGTCAACATAAAGTTGAGTGAAATCCATAGAGTTTAATAAGTAATAAGTTGAATACAAGTATCATTCATCGGGCGACAAGTAATGCATATACAAGTCGTGTAGTTTGATTATAGTTTGAGCTCATGGCACCGAACCTTAACTGTGGTAAATAATGTCCCTTAAGTGGTAAGTTTGCAAATTTTACCAAGATCTTCTAAATATTATGCTACCCGTTTCAATATGAGCGCTACTCATCCGGACAGGCTTGTCAGGCCAAATATGCATATTCATAATACTAGCGTTCCCAACGGAATTAACGGTTCATGAAATTTGGGACTTTAAGCAGCAAAAGATTACTCAATAACTATAATCATGTATCGGGTCAAGCATACCAAAAGCTACTTGTATTCAGTTTTAAAAACTAGCATGTATCCCCCTCGCGAGGTTTATAAAACATTAAAATGAGTAAAGGCGAGGCTATGAACTCACCGTGAATAAAGGAAGTAGTATGCAATAAGCAAGTGAGGAAAAATAGCCGCGAAGCTCTACGATGAACCTAAATAGATATACGCTTGTCTTAGGTTTTTGAAAATAAACATTGATGCAATTTAGCTATATATATAAATTATGATCTTAATTATGCTTGGTACATAATTTCTATATACTTAACAAGTTCTAACAAAAATGGTCTTTAAGTATGACATGTGCATTTCTTACAAAAATTCAAGTTTATAGTCCCTTTTTATTCCTAAGTCCAAAATAAGTGCTAAAGGTCCAATCTAAGTCTAAGGGTTCAATTTAGTCAAAGGGGTTAATTCTTAGTCAAAAGGGTCAGTTTATGACTAAAGGTCCATATTATATTAGGTGGTTCAAAATGAAACTTAGGGGTCCAAATTCATAAGTTATTAACCTTTTCATAACTTTTAACTCAAAATCTGATGGAATTTTTAAAACTTAACCATTTCTAAAAATTCGTATCTCTCAAACCGTAAGTCGAAAAATTATGTTCTTTATGTCCCCGGAAAGGTATTCATCTGTACTAACATGTTCTGTGGGGCCTACTAATTTAGAAATTTCGTAACAGTAGTGAATTTATTATTTTTCCCTTTTATACCCAGTTCTGAAATTACTAGTATCACAATAGTCCCACAAAAAATACAATATCTTGAGTTCTACAGGTCCAATTAATTCCCCGTTTGCGGCCACGTTTAAGTTAAGATGTTATCTACAACTTTTATGTTTTGAGTAACAGTGGGTTATTAACAAAAAAATGACTTTTATATGTTTCAAATCTGTTACTCAGAATGTAATATGTTTCACTAAAATATTTCTAGTTTAATCATCGTAATGAGTTATTCAATGTAATACCCGTCTAAACGACCGCAAGACATTGATCTACAACTAAATATTTTTAGTTTATGTCCAAAGTTCACTGTTAAAATCTGTTTATTACGTCTTTACCCCTGATCAGAAACAACTGTTGCATGTCTAGTCCTTTTGTGTTTTTATTGTTTTCTAAGCTATGTACCAAGCCTAACCAAGCAAAATAATTTATATAATATTCAAATACATCAAGATTTATAAGATTTACAGAAGTGAAAATAAAATAAAATGATGAGTATGTGAGGAGTTTCTTACAAAAGAGATGAACAAACAAAATCTTTCAAGAACAAAGATCAATGATCAACCAAATGACACCACCAAGGATAACTCTTGTAAGCTTGAAGGAAGATCTTTATAGGGTCGTGAGGGGCTTCAACCTACAGCCACAAAAACATTTTGTGAGCTAAAGAAAATATAGGAAGAAAAATGGTTCATAAAACCTCCAAAAACATCAACAAAACCTTCAAAAACGTGATTCAAACCGCCATCTTTTGAGAGTATCTTCAAGATGATCTTGTATAGATGATTTTATGATAAAAATCAAGATGAGGTGAGTGTGTTTGTGTGTGATTTTCGGCAGAATTGGGAGGAGAAGTGAGGAGTTGGATGGTTAGGTTAGATTTTCATGGAGAGAGGTGATGATTGAGTTTCTTGGAAATGAAAAATGGGAAGAGTGTGTGTGTGGTAATGGGGTGGCCGGCCTAGGGGTCATAAAGGGAGGGTTTTATTTTTTTATTATTTTTTTTAATTGTTAGTTAAGTATAAAAAAGTAAGGGTAAAATTAAATGTAAAGGTTTAATTGTTTAAAACGCGAATAGTTGCTAAAAATTAACGAAATTGTGAAACGAAGTGGAAAATGTGAAAAATAGAATTACTTGATTCCTATGAGTAAATGAAGGAATATTGAATCACTTAAAACAAGGAAACGGATAGAAATCCTAAACACGGCTCGAGAAAAGCTAAAAACGCGAAATTTGCTAAATCGGGTAAAAATTAAAAAGTAAATTTTTACTCAAGAGGAAATGAAATATATTATGGTTTAAAGAATGACTTGAATTTATGAAATGTCACAAAAGATCCGGTAGTCTTTCTCGAAGAGAGGAAATTCCACAAAAAAGAAACAAGTTTGCGAAATATTCGACATTTGGGGAATCTATTTTATGGGACCTTTTCCTAAATCACACAAATTCGAATACATTCTTGTTGCTATCGATTATGTTTCCAAATGGGTAGAAGCTGAAGCTTTACCTACGAACGATGCACGAGTTGTGGTTAATTTTCTCAAAAAGTTTTTTGCTCGTTATGGAATTCTAAAAGCTTTGATAAGCGAAATAGGAACTCACTTCTGTAACTAACAAATGGAGAAAATCATGAAACGATATGGAGTTCATCATCGTTTCTCTACAGCTTATCATCCACAAACCGGTGGCCAAGTTGAAAATACCAACAGAGCTTTAAAAAGAATACTCAAAAAGATGGTCAAGGATAATCCTTCTGTTTGGTCGGATAAGCTCGATGATGCTGTTGGGAATTAAACCTAACAGTACAAACTGATAAGCTTAAGTTGAAGACTGTTGATGATTACACTAGCAGAACTAACTGACTTAGTACTGTTAGCACAAGATGTTTGTACTGCTTATATTCTGAATATGTGTAATAGGATAAGTATAGAAAAGATTTAGTGAATATCCTATTTAGTTAGAGTTATACGGATATTATAGTTATCTTGTAAAGGACTCCTTATTCTATAAAAGGAGGTCCTAGGTTAGAGTTTATACGTAATTGTTTTAGAGAGATTCAAGGTTGTGTAACCCTAGTGATAACATAGATCACTCGTATTATTGATAATAATATTGAATCGTTTTGATTAAACATTGTCTTCATTGTTCATACAAATACTTTACTGTTTCATTCATTCATATACACACAATATCTTCTAAGTATTAACTAGTAAATTCCGCGTGCTAGTTAATATTACTCAAAGTATCTCTAACACAAGGAGTGTGTTTAGATCCTATCAAGTGGTATCAGAGACAGGTTCTTATACTTTGAATTAGAAGATCCAGAAGAACTCTTTCAACAAGGAAGATGGACATGGAGACTACCCAAACCAATGTTGCTACCAAGTTGCCAATCCTTAAGCCTAATGAATTTGATATGTGAAGGTTAAGGATAGAGCAATACTTCTAGGTGCAAGATTATGCACTCTGGGAAATCATTGAAGAAGGGAATTCTTTCAAGCCTACAACCAAAACCTCAACTGTAGATGGTAAGGTTGAAACAATTGTGCAGACAAAGCCAATGACTGCAGAGGAGCGGATTTAGATGAAGAATGACCTCAAGGCCAGAAGCATTCTGCTAATGACCATTCCTAATGATCAATTATTGAACTTCAGTAAGTTCAAGGATGCCAAGACACTATTTGAGTCCATTGTTCCTAGGTATGGTGGGAATGAAGCCACCAAAAAGACACAGAAGACACTCCTCAAGCAAAATTTTGAGAACTTCTCCGCAACTAGCAGTGAATCACTGGATCATATGTTCAACAGACTTCAGAAACTTGTGAGCCAACTTGCAGTTCTTGGAATTGAAATACCTCAGGAAGACCTCCACTCCAAATTCCTAAGAAGTTTACCATCAGAATGGGCCATGCATGTTGTTTTCTGGAAGAACAAACCAGACATTGATTCTATAAGTCTGATGGATTTGTATAGCAACTTCAAGATAGTGGAGCAAGATGTGAAGAAGGTTGCTGGAACAAGCTCAAGTACTGGGAATGTGGCATTTGTATCAACTCCTAGTAACTCAAGTTCTAAAGAAGTGAAGGTTGGTGCAGCAGTTGGTACTGCTAGTTCAAACATTGGTACTGCTAGCACATCAAGCAGTACTAAAGGCATTATGGATAAGACAACTTACTGTGCATTCCTTACAACCCAGCATAATGGATCTATGTTGACATATGAAGATCTTCAAGAGATCAATGATGATGATCTGTAGGAGATGGATATTAAATGGCAAATATCTCTTCTTAGCATGAGGGCTAGGAAATTCCATCTGAGAACAGGGAAGAAGATTTCCATAAACAGCAATGATACTGCTGGTTATGATAAGTCAAAGATTGAATGCTATAATTGCCATAAGATGGGTCACTTTTCAAGGGAGTGCAGAAGGCCAAGACAACAAGATGGCAAGATCAGAAGCTATGGTAGCAAGACCAAGGAAGTGGAGATTACTGACTCAAGCTCAAAGGCTATAGTAGCCATTGATGGTTTAGGATTTGACTGGAGCTTTATGGAAGAGGAGGAAGTATCACCTACTGAGATGGCACTCATGGCTTTCAATGATTCAGTGGTACAAGTTTCTAAATGTTCTAAATCATGTGTTGCTTTAAAAGAACTAGAAACTCTTAGAGAACAATATGATGACCAAAGAATAGAGCTAAACAAGACTAGTTATAACTTGGTAAATCATAAGAGAGGTTTAGCTATTTTAGAAGAGCAAATTGTTCATTATAAGAAGAATGAGTCTAGTTTTGCTGATGACATAGCTGTGCTTAAAAGGGACATATTTTTTAGAGATGCTGAAATTAGCATGTTAAAAGCTGAGGTTGATAGACTTAAACAGGATAAAGAAAACATTCAATTAAGTGTTGACACTCTTGAATACACATCAAAAGGAGTTCAGAAATTAATTGAATGTCAAATAATCAACAAGGCTAAATCAGGTCTAGGTTATAAGTCTGTTCCACCTCCTCATAGAGGAATACCTGCACCTCCAGGTATAGACCTAGAACACACAGGTTTGCCTGAATTTCAACTACCCAAGATGGAATATGGTCCTAAGCTAACAGAAAAAGAAGTAGTTGAGAAACCTGTAGAAGTTAGTGCTCCAACCATATAGGATTGGACTTCTGATGATGATGAGGATGATCAGGTTAAGGCTAAACCTGATAGTGTTAAGGTAAAGGAAACAAGAGTTCCTAAGGTGGTCAAAGTTAATACTGTTAGGCCTAAAACCAATGTTAGACATGTTAGGCAACCAGTAAGATATAGTGAAATGTATAGAACCACACACAAGCCCAGAGGTAACCAAAGGAATTGGAACAACCTCAAGTCTCACCAACTAGGTGATGACTTTGTCTTTTATAGAAACCATAGAGTGAACGCAGAAAGACCTCAAAATCACTCTAACCATACTAGAATGATACCCAGAGCAGTTCTACTTAAGTCTGGCCCGAAACTAGTTTCTACTGCTAGACAAGCAGTTACTACTGCTAGACCATTTAGGACTTTTTACGCAAGACAAGCAGTTCAAAGTGCAAAAACATTTTTCAAATTTGCACCATCAACTGCTAGAAGGCCATTTCATAGCAAAGCAGTGGTAAAGAACCAAATTTGGAAACCTAAGGTTTCAATTGCAAAACCAGCAGTTCATACTGCTAGGCAAGTAGTTAATACTGGTAGTCTTAAAAACACTGCTAAGGGAAAGATGGGCAATGGTATTAATGCATCAGCATCATGGGTTTGGAGACCACTTCAATCTAATGGTGCACCAACTGTTCTAAAAAGGATTAATTATATTGATGCAAGAGGAAAACCAAAGTCAGTAATGACTTGGGTTCCCCAAGGAAATTAATTTCCTTGTTTATGTGCAATGTTAGTCATATGCTTATAATGTTATGAGACAAGTGCTTTGCAATTTGTTTTCTTGTTTTTGGACTAACAATTGCAGGTTGATTGGAGTTTGTGAATTGAATGCTTTATGTTTTGGATGGTGAGGTGCTTTGGAGATTCAAGTGTGTGATATGTGCACACAACAAATGGTAATTGGTTCACCATGTCTAGCCCACATCAAGAACCAACTAGTCCAGAGCAAACGGTTTCTGGTAAAGACTTCTCAAATCCGTTCATGGTTGATAGTTTACCAAAAACTATATGGTTATCAACTCACCATATCTAACAGTGAAGAGTTGGCTAGTCCAAAGCAAACGGCTATTGGTAAAGACACATCAAATCCGTTGATAGCTGATAGTTTGCTAAAAACTATATGTGGGCAGTATTGTTTTTAAATCAATATTAAGTTTATACTGATCATTAAAATTTTTCTTAAAAATTAATACTGCTAGTGCAAAGTTTGTACTGCTAGTGTAAACTTTGTACTGCTGAACTAGCCGTTGGAAATGTTGTGTCAGTAACAGATTTTTTAACTAGCCGTTGGGTGAAAACGTTTCTTACCATACTTATAGGGTTTTTCTTTAGGATAATTATCTTCTTACTAAAAATTTACTTATTCACTTTCTAAAGATAATAATTATCCCTTACATAAAAATTCTCAAACCCCAACAGTACCTCTATAAAAACCCAGTTGGCTTTGCACATCTTCAATTAAACCACATACGATCATCTTTCTGATATAACTTGTAAATATACTCATGGCTATTTTGGAGTTTGTTAAGACGCATAATCAGGTTGCTTTTCTAGAGAAAACAGAGGAAGGGGATGGACCTAAGTTCTATGAGATTGTGGATTTTCTCAACAATTCCTACATAAGGTATGCTTTGACTGTTAGTCCCACTCTCTATTCCTCACAAATCAAACAGTTTTGGCAGACTTCATCTGTCATAACACTTGATGAAGATGATGAGGATACACCAATCACTGCACTTAGTGCAAATATGGATGGGCAAACCATCTATGTTATAGAAAAATCTTTAAGGAGACATCTCCATTTAGATGATTCAGATTGTATCATAGACTTGCCAAACACAGAAATTTTACGTCATATTTCAAATATGGGGTATGACATATCCAATAGACTTTTAACTTTTAAAAAGGGATGTTTCTCACCTCAATGGAGATTTTTAATACATACACTTCTTCACTGTATTATCCCTAAAAGAACCTCATGGGAGCAATTCAGTAGCAATATTGCTATTGCGCTTGTGTGTTTATCCACTAACCGAGTTTATAATTTTTCAAAAATGATTTTTGAAAGTATGGTGAAGAATGTGACATCTCCAACAAATTTTTTGATGTACCCAAGGTTCATTCAAACCATTTTAAATGCAAAGAAAAGTAAGTTGCTTTCCTATAAAACTGTTTTTCCTACTCCTTGCCTGCAACAAAAAGTGTTTCAAAATATGGCAATGGCAACTAGGGGTTGGAATGGGGAACTAACACCTTTATCTCAAGATATGCTTGCTCAAATTCAAGATGTTCAGGGTGAAGGGTCAGTAAACTGAACTGAGCCCCAACACATACCCATTGTGATTCCAGAAACAACTCATACACACCAAGTCACCACAAACTATAGGAGAAGAACCAGAAAGGAGACTATGGGTCCTCATCCTAGTCCTCCTACTCAAACCTTTGTAGCAGATGAGGCTATCATTTTTGATAGTATGGGTGGGGCTTACACTACTGCTTCTGGCTTAGTAGCTGGGCAGGTCAGTGTAAACATAACTAAGACCCCTACCATGGCAACATCTAATGTGCCAAGTCCTCAAAGAATTGTCACAGGTGATGAAATCCCAGGCCAAATGGAATATATGGGTGGTTTAGGAGTACCTCCTAGTCCAACTAGGGTGGAAAATGAACCTTTGCCCCTTGATTCACCTCTCCTAGCAGGTAACACAGATAGAAGTGATGAGGGCAGCTCTAGACTAAAGGAATTGATGGTCTTATGTACACAATTGTCTAAAAAGGTGGTGTCTCTGAAGGATGAGCTAAAAAGTCACAAGAGGAATTTTGCCCTGATCTACACCAAATTAACCACAAGAGTGAAGAAATTAGAAACTCAAGTCAAGAGGTTCAAGCGTAAAAGTTCTAAGATGGTTCTAACTACTAGTTCTTCAAGTTCTGATTCAGATGATGGTGATGATTCTCCCAAACAGGGGAGGAAATCAAGGAAGACAGGATCACAAACTCAGGGGAGGATATTGGAGTTTGATGAAGAAGGTACTGGTGGTAATGGTGATGAACAAGAAGGTACTGGTGGTAATAATGATGATATGGAAAAGGGTGAGCAAAGTGGTACTGAAGAAACTCAACAACAACAAGGTACTGCTGGAGTTGAAGGAGCAGTACAAACTGCTGAGGTAGCAGTACAAACTGCTAAAGACAAAGGAAAAGGTATTCTAATTGAAGATGAGCCAAAACAGTTGAAGATCAAGCCCAGAACACAAGCACAGATTGATTTTGATGAAGAAGTAGCAAGAAAAGCTCATGAAGAAGAAGTAGCAAACTGGATGGAAGCTCAGAGAATAGAGAAAGAAAGAATTAGATCAGATGCCATTATTGCTCAAGAGTCACTTGAAGAGCAGATACAACATTTGATAGATACCGATCCAGTTGTGAGAGAAAGAGCTTTGGAACTACTTGCAGATGAAAGACTAAGTGTAGAAGAAAGGTCAGCCAAGCTTGCAGATTTCATTTATTCTAGGAATGAAGAAGTGGCTTTAGATGACATCATGGAGAGTATTAGATCTAGTCAGAAGAGGAAGAGGAAACCAACAAAGGCTCAGATTATAAGTGGAATGAAGATGTATCTGAGAAATCAAGCAGGTTGGAAGGCATATCAGTTGAAGGGAAAATCAAATGAAGAGATTGAGTATTTGTACTACACTTCTTACAGAAGAGTTCACAATTATATTCCTATGGATTTAGAAAGAGGACCTTCAAAAAGACTAAAGACTGCTGAGACAAAACCAACTGAGAAAGTGGAAGCACATAGAGAGAGAGTTGAATTGTCACCAGAACGGATGAGCAACATGTTAGTCACAGTGCCAGAAGTTCTACATGTTGATCCACTTCAAGCAAGACATCCTATCATGGATTGGGAGATCTACAGAGACAAATTTGGAAAAGCTTGGAAGTTTACTAGAGTTGTTGTGTAACACCCCAACCCGACAAGGGTAGAAGTGTCACGCAAATGGTGACATATCAAAGGCAAGCATAACATATGACTTAAATAATACAATAGAAATTCAAAGGTTACAAATGATATACTGAAGCTACAAGGTTACAAATAAGAAACAAAACTAAATACTATGTCTGTCAACGCAAATCCTTCTAAAAACTTCTACTTCCGAAAAACTATCAAGGTCTTCTAAGTCCAAAGGTCTCTTCACTCATACCCAGCTTCCAACTAAAACCTGCCGCACACGGAAAGAAAACGTGCGGCTGAGCTTAAAAAGCCCAGTGAACAGATATATATAATAAACGGAAACGAACAAATGAAACATAATGAAAGAGATATAAATAAGGTACAAGAGTAAAGGTTAGGACAGTCATCCACCACGAGCCCAAACAAATCAAATCATATCATATCGTAACCATAATCTTCAAATCATATAGAGGGGAGACCTCTCAGATAATCAGATAATATGAGGGGTGTCCTCATTCTTCAAATGGAGTAGCTAGCTCCCAATTTTTGTGAAAGACGTGGATTGCACCCATCATCAGTCACCAAATACAAATATACAAATCATATACAAATCAAATCTAGGATGCATCCATTCGCCCCCCAAACAAATCATATTGGCCATATCAAATCATATCAAAGTGAGCTCATATCAAATCAAATGGGGACGGTGTAACCAAATCACTAGGGCTACACACTAGTCATGCCAGTGGTGCATCAAAGGCACGGCCATGTTACCTTCATGGCTAGGAAACAAATTTGGCTCGGGTATCAAACTGGGGTCAAAGGTCAAAGGTTCAAATATCAAAGGTTCATAGCAAAGGGTTCATATCAAAGCAAAGGTTCATATAGTCATAGTCCGAATCTCAAAGTTCATATCAAAGGTTCATGTCAAGGTTCAAATGCCAAAGGTTCATATCATAGGTTCAAATCAGAAATCAAGAGGTCGAAGGCACCTTATTAAAAAGGGCAGAATATCTGTACCTTATTCCAAAGCAAAGCACAAACCAAAAGAATAAGATGCAAAGGATCATGTCCTCTCCTTCTTCACACCTAGAGGGGTAGAAAAGAATTACAAACCTTTCCATTTTAAGTAACTTTCCATTTTAAGTAACTTTCCATTTTTAGCAGGTTTCCATAATTAGTAAGTTACCACATTTAGCAAGATTCAAGTGATATAATTAAAGTCAAGCCTTTAATTAGCTTATTATGGAAGTAACATTCATTTTAACAAGTTACACAAGTTCAGGGTTAATTATGACAAGTTTTCATAGTTCAGGGTTATAAACGTAACTTTACCAAAGTTCAAGGTCCCCATTTGCAATCTTATCATTATACCATTCCAACACTTATACTTTCCAGAATTACATATTTAGCCTTCAAGTTTCATAATTTACGATTTACGCCCTTTTAATTAATTAATTACAAATTAAACCTTATACTTATATAGTTTACAATTTAATCCTCACAATATTCATATTACACATCAAGTCCCTTTATTTCTTCAAATTACAGAAATTAACCTTCAATTTAATTATGTTACAAACAGCCCTCAAAGTTTCGGTAATTTACACATTTGGTCCTTATACTTTTAAATTACAAATTCGAATTATATAATTTACTATAATTACATATTAAACCCTTAATTTACCAATTTTACACCATGAGCACTTATTTTAACATGTTATCCGAACACACCCTTAAACTTTCCCACAATTTCACATCAAGTCCCTCTAGTTATCAAAGTTACATATTTAGTCCCTTAATTTACAATTTCAACCTTTAATTATTAACAATTTCATATTAAGCCATTAAATTACCAAAATTACACATAACCCCATGAATATAATTTATTACTCAAAACAGCACCAAGTTTCCAGAAATTACATATTTAGTCCCATCATTTTTATTTATTTTCAATTCGACATTAAATTACTAATTAAATCCATATCTTGCCAAAATTACAAATAAGACCCTCATGTTATAATTTTTAAACATTCTCCCAGGTCCATACAATATTACAAAAATATCCCACAAGTTTTAATAATTACAAAACAGCCCCTTAACATTTAATTATTCAATCGGTTTACAAATTATTTATCAAAAATCAAGCCCTAATAATCCCAATCATTATCCAATAATTTTACCATCATTATAACACTATTATTCCCAGATTGCATCACTAAAAACCCTAGGTCGATTTGTTCTTAGGGTTTTCACGATTTTCCCTTTTTATTTCTTGAATCCGGTTTTAATTTAAATTCGACATACATGTTTTTAGGCCTCAAAAATTCGAACTACCATTTTTCTCATGTTATATGAAGCATATAGAACCCATGAAAATTATTTACATGTCCAGGAAAAATCGCATGAATTAGAAAGAATCCGATTTCGATTTTAGGGTTTATAAACCCATAATTTTCTATTCGGCCAAAATACAATGCATGGGTCGATTCCATTATTTTTACCATGTTATATATGATTAAGAGAGAGCTAGAAAAATACCAGAAAATTTATAGATCAAAGGATTCACACGTTGTGGATTATTGATGCTCGGTTGCACTAATTCGACCCAAATAATTCGCCACAACCAAACGATCGACTCCAGGACCTTGTGGCTATTTTTCCCACCTCCTTTGCACTATGAAGAACACCAGAAAAATACTCCCTTGATTCAGAAAAATCGGATTGAGGTGTGGGTGAATTTTTGATGTGGCGGCTCCTTTTGTTTTTAGGGTTTTGGGGTGAAATAAATTTATGGAGTGATATATTAGTGATAGGCCGAACCTTGGGGAGGGCATGGGGCCAAATAACCGGCCTTCAATGGCCCAAGAGTTTATTTACCAAATTAAATGTATTTTCCTTAATTACTTTTATGTTTAAATGGTTTTTAATTATTAATAATTGTGTATTTAAATTTTTGGTACACACAAGGGTATTATGGTCATTTCACAACTTGTATAAATATAAATCGAAGTCGTCAAAATTATTTTGTATCATATCTTGCTCGTTTCCAGAAGTTTGGGATCGATTCGGAACTTTAATTAAGCTTTAATTAAATTTTAAAGTTTCAGGGGCATTTTGGTAATTTTTGCATGTTTTAGATTTTCGGGTTTTACAACTCTTCCCCTCTAACAGAAAAATTTCGTCCTCGAAATTTGCAAAGAATCAGAAGTGAAAGGATCGAAAACAAAATAAGGACGTACTAGATCAGAATGCGGATAACTAGCTCGTATCGATTCCTCGGTTTCCCAGGTAGCCTCCCGCTCTGGGTGGTTCTTCCAAAGAATCTTTACGAACGGAGATGAAACGAAACAGAAGACACAACGGACAGCGGACGGAAATGTAGAAAGACTTGTTTCTCATGACTCTTCATTGCCGATCCAAAAGTAACTTCCGTTCCCAGAAATGACATATCATACGGAATTCAGATTGCAAGGATCATATTCAAACATGACGAATGGTTAACATATTCTCTCAGAAGAGATACAAGGATACGCAAGATTGTGACGGATATGTTGTCCATAGCATTCGATTAGACAAATCAGATGAGATCGTACAGAAAAATAAATTGTAGGTGATATCAAATGGAAGAAACTTATAGCAGAACTTAAGATTCTTATCGGAATTACAAAGGTCAACAACCGCGTACGGAGAATCCAAACGTATCAAATCGTATGATGGCGAAACAGATTAAGCATATAGGTGGAACGAACCTAAATCTTACAAATGCGAAATTTCTCACATCTCTAATTAAAATTCTAAGGTTTCTAAAGTACTCCTCGAAATATCCTATGAATATAATGAGGGTACGTCATATGACGTAAGTATTATCACGTTCGCGAACCGTCATAATACCAGAATCATATGAGTATACCATCATGATGGTCATACTTTATCTCAAGTCGCGAACAGAACTACTTATCTTAACCACCTATCAGTCTTTCTACTTCCTAAGGTTGGTCCAAAACAACCATCACTACGGATTCTAAATCGGAGGAATTTGAACTACAAATAGCGTAACGAAATGTGTACACCTCAAAATGAAACTCGTCGTCAAAACGTTAGGTCTTCCACAATTCATCATCCTTCTCATAACGAACCAACGTCCAACACATGCATAATGGACATCGAACGGAATTTCTAATAGGGAAAAGGCTCATTCAAGATCTTATCGAAAGGTAACGGAGACTTGAGTGGTCTAAGAGGAAATGAATTACGTCTTCAATATCTTCATCCTTTACAAAAATCAAATCTTCCGAATCCAAACGTTTACTACAAAATTTCATCCCTTCAATTTCATGATCTCGAATCCTTTCAAATTCCAAGTAGCCGCTCTCTTGTCTAATCATAGGGTGAAAAGGAAATCATAAACTTGAGTCTGGTTCCTCAAGTCTTCGATACTTCTTCTTGACACTTCGGTGTGGTAGCATGAATCTCTTACGTGATCACCGTGCATTCCTCCATTGGCGAGTCTGCTTCAGCTCTCAATTTATCTTAGTACAACTAAAATGACTAGAGAAACAAGGTTGCGTGCCTCCTACAGGTCTTCTAACATGATTCAGAATTCACCAACTCAAACTGCTGTGGACTTCCTGGTTTATGTGCTGAAGCTCATCTCCTACGGTCTGGTCGTCTTGATGCCCAACTGAAGTCTCCACGTGCTGCTTGGGGTATAATCGAGTCTCATCTCAGTCTATCTTCTTCTCACCTGCTTCTCTCTTGGTAATGCCTGTCACGAACCTCTTCTGCACATCTTCTACAAGGTTTCTAACTCTGACAATGGTCTTCAGACCTGGTCCTTTTTGTGGAAGCTCTTCAGTCATCGGATACCTGGTGGTGTTATTTGCTACAATCTCTGATCATCAAGTGAATCTATTCTTCTAGAACAAAGGGTCGGTTCACTTCATACTAAAAATGGTCAACGTGTTCCTTGTTCGTCTCTGAGCACAAACATACTGTCATACTATGACAATTGTCCGAATACTTGCGAAAACATGAATCTTCTAGCCAATACAATTGACATCATTCAAAACTCATAGTGGTCACATGGGTACTAAAGCAACTTCAGGAAATCTTCTTAGGGAAAACTTCATATCACAAATCTCTCTCTTCACAAATCAAATTGTAATGCTTCGCGGAACTTAATCTCAACTAGTCAACTTCCTTCTCAGATGTTCTTGCGGTTGCTTCTTCCGTCTTTCAAACTCAAATGAGGTCGCCTGCTACGGAGTTTCAAAAATAGAACAAACCGAATATTGATACGCGGAAATAGAATAATGATTACGGTTACATTCACGGTGGTCGGTGCGCCGCCGCATACTTCTCTCTTTCTTCTTCATAAACGAACAGGAGCATTCATAGAGATCACTGAAGTGAACAAACTCATATTCCATCAGTTCTTACAATCTCTTAACTTCTTCAGTATCGTGGTTTCGCCAAATTCATATTAGTTCAATGCAACTTTTCTTCCCAAGCGGATTTCAAAAGGTTCATCAGAAACACCAGAAATTCGAACAACAACTTTCAAATGCCGGAGCTTTCTAAGAGTGGATATTCAGGCGTTAGGAGAAAATTGGAAATCAAAGAGATCGGAGTATGTGCTTCATAGCCACAATAATCTTAACAGATTCAAATGATTGAGAATATCATATCAAAATATGGTGAAGCAGATTGTTAAAGGTCGCATTTCGAATATTGCAGTCCATGATAGCTTTACCACCCATCCATAGTCAAGAGACCTCAAGGTCAGAATACATCCAAAGGGAAACGGATTCTCAGGGCGAATGTGATTTTCCAATCACACGGATAGTTCACATATCGAATTTAGGTACATGGTTCATCAAAGTGTGGGATGGGAGAGTATTGGAATATATCAAGGTCAAATATATCAAATTGAAGGTTAGAATCATGAACAGTTCAAAGAATTGGAATCTTGTTTAGCTTATAACATAGGAATGGTAGGGTGTGCACCGATAGTAATACGAACATCATTTAACTGACAGAGTTGAGATGTATGGAATATCAGTTATTAGCATCAGCATGCTTAGATAACAATTCCGTACTGGACAAATATCAACATCAAATCCTTCTAAAGGAAATTGGTTAACATACAACGTTCATCATTCAAATGACGGAAGGTAAGACTTCCTCGTCTTCTGCGACAACGTTCTTATAAGACATGACTAAAGGCAAAGGCAAGATTCAGAGTGATGCGGAAGCAATTACTACTCACATGGATGTCCTAGACTACCCATTCCTCACCGGTTATGACTTATATTCCTATGGGAAAATTCTACGCAACTTCGCAAAGGTTATCCTACGAGCGCCTACAGTGGAAACTTAGGGGTCCTAACTTACACAGGCCAAGGGTAGATGTACTACAAGTCGTAAAACTGGCTCTGATACCATAATTGTAACACCCCAACCCGACAAGGGTAGAAGTGTCACGCAAATGGTGACATATCAAAGGCAAGCATAACATACGACTTAAATAATACAATAGAAATTCAAAGGTTACAAATGATATACTGAAGCTACAAGGTTACAAATAAGAAACAAAACTAAATACTATGTTTGTCAACGCAAATCCTTCTAAAAACTTCTACTTCCGAAAAAACTATCAAGGTCTTCTAAGTCCAACGGTCTCTTCACTCATACCCAGCTTCCAACTAAAACCTGCCGCACACGGAAAGAAAACGTGCGGCTGAGCTTAAAAAGCCCAGTGAACAGATATATATAATAAACGGAAACGAACAAATGAAACATAATGAAAGAGATATAAATAAGGTACAAGAGTAAAGGTTAGGACAGTCATCCACCACGAGCCCAAACAAATCAAATCATATCATATCGTAACCATAATCTTCAAATCATATAGAGGGGAGACCTCTCAGATAATCAGATAATATGAGGGGTGTCCTCATTCTTCAAATGGAGTAGCTAGCTCCCAAATTTTGTGAAAGACGTGGATTGCACCCATCATCAGTCACCAAATACAAATATACAAATCATATACAAATCAAATCTAGGATGCATCCATTCGCCCCCCAAACAAATCATATTGGCCATATCAAATCATATCAAAGTGAGCTCATATCAAATCAAATGGGGACGGTGTAACCAAATCACTAGGGCTACACACTAGTCATGCCAGTGGTGCATCAAAGGCACGGCCATGTTACCTTCATGGCTAGGAAACAAATTTGGCTCGGGTATCAAACTGGGGTCAAAAGTCAAAGGTTCAAATATCAAAGGTTCATAGCAAAGGGTTCATATCAAAGCAAAGGTTCATATAGTCATAGTCCGAATCTCAAAGTTCATATCAAAGGTTCATGTCAAGGTTCAAATGCCAAAGGTTCATATCATAGGTTCAAATCAGAAATCAAGAGGTCGAAGGCACCTTATTAAAAAGGGCAGAATATCTGTACCTTATTCCAAAGCAAAGCACAAACCAAAAGAATAAGATGCAAAGGATCATGTCCTCTCCTTCTTCACACCTAGAGGGGTAGAAAAGAATTACAAACCTTTCCATTTTAAGTAACTTTCCATTTTTAGCAGGTTTCCATATTTAGTAAGTTTCCATAATTAGTAAGTTACCACATTTAGCAAGATTCAAGTGATATAATTAAAGTCAAGTCTTTAATTAGCTTATTATGGAAGTAACATTCATTTTAACAAGTTACACAAGTTCAGGGTTAATTATGACAAGTTTTCATAGTTCAGGGTTATAAACGTAACTTTACCAAAGTTCAAGGTCCCCATTTGCAAACTTATCATTATACCATTCCAACACTTATACTTTCCAGAATTACATATTTAGCCTTCAAGTTTCATAATTTACGATTTACGCCCTTTTAATTAATTAATTACAAATTAAACCTTATACTTATATAGTTTACAATTTAATCCTCACAATATTCATATTACACATCAAGTCCCTTTATTTCTTCAAATTACAGAAATTAACCTTCAATTTAATTATGTTACAAACAGCCCTCAAAGTTTCGGTAATTTACACATTTGGTCCTTATACTTTTAAATTACAAATTCGAATTATATAATTTACTATAATTACATATTAAACCCTTAATTTACCAATTTTACACCATGAGCACTTATTTTAACATGTTATCCGAACACACCCTTAAACATTCACAATTATCACATCAAGTCCCTCTAGTTATCAAAGTTACATATTTAGTCCCTTAATTTACAATTTCAACCTTTAATTATTAACAATTTCATATTAAGCCATTAAATTACCAAAATTACACATAACCCCATGAATATAATTTATTACTCAAAATAGCACCAAGTTTCCAGAAATTACATATTTAGTCCATCATTTTTATTTATTTTCAATTCGACATTAATATTACTAATTAAATCCATATCTTGCCAAAATTACAAATAAGACCCTCATGTTATAATTTTTAAACATTCTCCCAGGTCCATACAATATTACAAAAATATCCCACAAGTTTTAATAATTACAAAACAGCCCCTTAACATTTAATTATTCAATCGGTTTACAAATTATTTATCAAAAATCAAGCCCTAATAATCCCAATCATTATCCAATAATTTTACCATCATTATAACACTATTATTCCCAGATTGCATCACTAAAAACCCTAGGTCGATTTGTTCTTAGGGTTTTTCACGATTTTCCCTTTTTATTTCTTGAATCCGGTTTTAATTTAAATTCGACATACATGTTTTTAGGCCTCAACAATTCAAACTACCATTTTTCTCATGTTATATGAAGCATATAGAACCCATGAAAATTATTTACATGTCCAGGAAAAATCGCATGAATTAGAAAGAATCCGATTTCGATTTTAGGGTTTATAAACCCATAATTTTCTATTCGGCCAAAATACAATGCATGGGTCGATTCCATTATTTTTACCATGTTATATATGATTAAGAGAGAGCTAGAAAAATACCAGAAAATTTATAGATCAAAGGATTCACACGTTGTGGATTATTGATGCTCGGTTGCACTAATTTGACCCAAATAATTCGCCACAACCAAACGATCGACTCCAGGACCTTGTGGCTATTTTTCCCACCTCCTTTGCACTATGAAGAACACCAGAAAAATACTCCCTTGATTCAGAAAAATCGGATTGAGGTGTGGGTGAATTTTTGATGTGGCGGCTCCTTTTGTTTTTAGGGTTTTGGGGTGAAATAAATTTATGGAGTGATATATTCGTGATAGGCCGAACCTTGGGGAGGGCATGGGGCCAAATAACCGGCCTTCAATGGCCCAAGAGTTAATTTACCAAATTAAATGTATTTTCCTTAATTACTTTTATGTTTAAATGGTTTTTAATTATTAATAATTGTGTATTTAAATTTTTGGTACACACAAGGGTATTATGGTCATTTCACAACTCGTATAAATATAAATCGAAGTCGTCAAAATTATTTTGTATCATATCTTGCTCGTTTCCAGAAGTTTGGGATCGATTCGAAACTTTAATTAAGCTTTAATTAAATTTTAAAGTTTCAGGGGCATTTTGGTAATTTTTGCATGTTTTAGATTTTCGGGTTTTACATGTTGGAGAGTCAACAGTCTGCAAGAACTTTGAAAATGTGGTGAGAACTTGTGATAGAGAAGATTTGGACACATTGTGGAGATTAGTTCAAGAGAAGCTCAGTACAAAGAAGAAGACAGATGTGAAAGAGCAAGAGCTATGGGTTGAATTTAAGAGACTATATGAGCCAGATCCTACAGATGTTTATTGGAATTTTCCTTATTATGATCTGACTACATCATGGGAGTTTTATAGTACTTGCAATGTACATCATTTGTCAACACAGAGTGGAGTAGATATCTTTATGTTAGCATAATTGGAGTATCAACTAAGTTATGAAGTGTTAACAGTAATGATTTCTACAAGGCTCAGATGTGAAGAAAACTCTGAAGTTGTTCAAAGTCTGATACAGAGGATATATGATCAGTATGAAGCTCTGAGGAAGAATAGAAGATGAAGTGTTCGGAAGAATCCCCCCATCATCAGTGTTAAAGTTTAATTCAAGAAAAACTTAGTGATTTGGAGAGAAATCATAAGTATAGGGGAGGATTGTTGGGAATTAAACCTAACAGTACAAACTGATAAGCTTAAGTTGAATACTGCTGAAGATTACACTAGCAGTACTAACTTACTTAGTACTGTTAGCACAAGATGTTTGTACCGCTTATATTCTGAATATGTGTAATAGGATAAGTATAGAAAAGATTTAGTGAATATCCTATTTAGTTAGAGTTATACGGATATTATAGTTATCTTGTAAATGACTCCTTGTTCTATAAAAGGAGGTCCTAGGTTAGAGTTTATACGTAATTGTTTTAGAGAGATTCAAGGTTGTGTAACCCTAGTGATAACATAGATCACTCATATTATTGATAATAATATT
Organism: Artemisia tridentata subsp. tridentata; assembly: GCA_021014915.2. NCBI lineage: Eukaryota > Viridiplantae > Streptophyta > Magnoliopsida > Asterales > Asteraceae > Artemisia > Artemisia tridentata. Next base: position 252,279,383 of record CP139504.1, read on the forward strand.
GAATCTTTTTTATTAAACATTGTCTTCATTGTTCATACAAATACTTTACTGTTTCATTCATTCATATACACACAATATCTTCAAAGTATTAACTAGTAAATTCCGCGTGCTAGTTAGTATTACTCAAAGTATCTCTAACACAAGGAGTGTGTTTAGATCCTATCAGATGCTATGTGAGCATTCCGTACGGCTTATAAAATACCAATTGGTACAACACCATACAGACTTTTGTATGGAAAAACTTGTCATTTTCTGTTCAAATTTGAACATCGTGCTTACTGGGCACTCAGAAGTTGTAATTCCGATCTCAAAGTAGCTGGAGAAAAGAGATTTTTGCAGTTGCAAGATGTAGGACCTTAGATATCAACTCTATCATGTATATTAAGCTCGTATTCGGTGACTTGAGATAGATAAAGTATGCTTATGTAGAGAGAGAAAGTAGAACAAGAAAGAGAGAATTCTATTAATGAAAAATACACACTTACACACTCAAGCACACACCTCAAATGTGTCATTTGATGTGTATTTATACATAAAACAAGTTGCCCTAAAGGGCCTTGTAATGGGCTTCATTTGGTGGGCTTGGATTACATGAAACTAAAAGGCTTATTACATAACCTATAGAATATTACAATTTCTAAGACACGTTACAAAGTTCTAATAATCGAGAATGACCATCACTTTTCTTTAATGCTAACAATCTCCCCCTAAGGGGTGGTCATTCAAAAGATGCTCCACGTGATTAGGTCATTTGTCTTCTTAGTCTTGAACTTTGTGTGTCATCATAGAATTGTCTTGATTCATTGTTCATTCATGCTTTATGATTTTCAAATAAAGTCTTTTAATCGTTACTTCCTTTGATCAACATCTTCTTTTGTTTTGTTGTGTCATCTTCTCCATCATACTCATAATTCTTGGTAAGACTTTGAACTTCATACTTATGTATTCCTCACTTGATTCATGAACTTGTTCTTGATTGCTTGATTAGCTCTTTGACTTTGACGCAACTCTTTGTCTTAAACTTGATCTTTTTGCCTTGAACGTTCTTTACTTGAGCTTGTTGAGGATGGACTTCATAAGTATGAGTATGTGGATGTGAAGATGTTGATGAATGAAATTATGGTGTATGGTCTTTCTCCAAGGGACTATCATTAGTACCTGCATGAATTATATTAGTAAAAACACCAATCGATCACGGTGGACTTTCGTTAGAGAATTGACCACTACGATCATTTTATTGATGAATGTCTTGATTTCATTCACCTTGGTCGGGCACATCAGCCGTCCGAATCCCGTTAGGGACAGTTATCAATACTATGGATAAAATCTAAGTAAAGACCCAAGTCTTCAGGACTCGATTCGTGAAAGTGTTTGGAATATAAATATTCATGTGAAAGACTCGGTCACAGCATTAAGTAGCTCATAGGATTATTAGTATTAATTTAGTTATCATAGTGTTTGTGGAGTTGGGTCGGGTCTTTACCCATTGTCAGCTGACTCCACAGCCCACATGGGGCGTTTATGTTTGTTGTATAAATACCCTCTCCCACCAAAAGAGAGGGTTGGACCTTCTCAATTATTTAATCTAACATATTCAAATTTTCTCTCACAAGGTTCCATATTCTCTCTTTTATCTCTCTAGATTCGGCCCAAAACCACAAGAACCATACGTGTTATGATTTGATATTACTTACAATTGGTATCAAGAGCCTTATTTAGATCTTTTGGTTTGTGGTTAATCGGATTTTTTATTGGTTTTGTGGTTTTCTTTTGGTTCGAATAGTTCTTAGTGAAAACACCTTGGTTTGATCTTGTTTGTGGTTAGACTTGAGAGATGTTTGTTCTTTCTTGATTAGGATTGTTGTATAAGCTTAGTTTAGTGGTTGGATAGCGTGTTTCATCCGTGTATTGGTGTAGTTTAGTCAATTCGAGTGTTGTTTTGAAGTTGCTCCTCGTTGCGATTTGAGTCTCGGTAAGGATTTCTGGGTTGCGATTTGGCTATTGTTTGTTCTGCGATTTGGCGTTTTACTTAAAAGAGGAAAGAAGACAAATCGCAAGAAAGTGATAGTTTTGTCTGCTCGTGACTTGTGATTTGAGGTTGCGATTTGAATCTGCGATTGAGGTTGCGAGTTGGGATTGCGATTTGCCTAAGATTGTGATTTGTGTCTTTGCGATTTGGGTCACTGCGATTTGAGTCACTGCTATTTGACTAGTTGCGATTTGATTAGTTGCGAATTGACAAGTTGCGATTTGACTAGTTGCGACTTGACTGACTGCAATTTGACCAGTTGAGATTTGACATTGCGAGTTGATACTTGCGATTTGACTTATTGCGATTTGGATAATTGCGATTTGACTTGTTGCGATTTGACTTGTTGCGATTTGATCAATTGCGACTTGACTTCTGTTACTTGATTTTTTGATGACCAGTATTGCAATTTTCCTTTGGTTATTCATTATGATTTGCAAATATTATTATATCACACTCAAGTAATCAGTATCTTACGGTTTCTTTTGTTGATTTTATAAAATCCCGAGAAAGATTCGATTTCTCGGTTTAAATCACAAGAGTTGTAAAATCCCGTGTAAGTTTACATCATGGCAAGCACTTCTTCTGATGACATTCAAGCTGTCTGGTCCGATACCCGCCCTCCTACGCTTGATAAGACGAATTATGAGTCATGGGCACATAGAATACGACTTTACTGCTTGGGAAAAGAAAATGGATTCAACGTTCTTAAATCCATTGATGAAGGACCCTTTCAAATGGGCACCACTAGAGATGCTGTCACTACCGCTGAGGATGGAACTGTCAATTTTGGAATCGACAGGCCACGAACTTACAACGATCTGAATGAGGAGGAAAAGAAGCGTTATGATGCAGACATTAGAGCTTCTAACATTGGGATTCGAGGACTTCCCAAAGACGTTTACAAGATTATCAACTTCAACACTAAAGCCAAAGCTGTTTGGGACAACGTCAAAATGCTTCTGGCTGGATCTGAACTGCCCAAAGAAGATCTTGAATCTCAGTTGTATGATGAGTTTGAGCACTTCAAGATGAATCCTGGTGAAAACATCACTGACTATTATGTGAGGTTTCACAAGCTTGTGAATGACATGAGGATCATCAGGATGACAATGCCAAATATCCAGCTCAATTCAAAGTTTGTGAACAACATGTCACCTGAGTGGGATAGATTTGTTACAGCTGTAAAGCTCAACAAAGGGTTGAGATAGACCAATTATGAACATCTGTATGCTTACTTACAACAACATGAAAAGCATGCTGTCTATGATTGTCAACTGAGGGAAAAACTCAATCCAACAACAACAACAAATGATCCACTGGCTTTTATTTCAAATGTTCAGTCGATCAATCAATCATCACATGATCAAGTTTATCACCATCCTTCTTCATCACAAAATCAGACATCATTTGTTCAATCATCTTTGCACCCACTATCTGTTGTGAACACCCATCTGGATTCAGGATACTCTCACATTGACAAGATGATTGATAATCTCTCCAACCAAGTTTCTCTACTTGTCCAAAAGTTCAGAGCAACACTCCCTCAAACCAACAACCAACTTCGAACTTCATCAAATCCACGTAACCTTGCAACTGTTGAAGATGGAAGGGTTATGATTCAGAATGTTCAGGGAAGGCAGAATGTGAATCAAAGGAATGTTGCTCGAGGGAATACACAAAACAGAGTTGGAAATGCTAATCAGGGACAGGGAAGGCAAACCAAGTGTTACAACTGTGGTGGACTAGGACACATAGCAAGGAATTGCACTCAACCAAAGCGTCCACAAAACTCTGGCTAGTTCAAAGATAAGATGCTGTTGATGCAAGCTCAAGAGAACAGATCAGCTTTGAACGAAGAAGAGTTAATGTTCCTTGCTGGTGATGAGGGGAACACATTTGATGATGATGTGGATGATCAACCAGTTCAGTACTTGGCACTGAATGATCCCAATATCTTCCAAGCTGACGACTGTGACACTTTTGACTCAGACGTTGATGATGAACCCACTGCTCAAACCATTTTCATGGCTAATCTGTCTTCTGCAGTCTCATCACCTCAACAAGCTGGTTCTTCCAATTTATCTATCATATCTGAGGTACTAAAGCTTTATGACACATATAACATGGTAGATGAATAGAATATTCCCAACAGAGTACAACAGACACATGTTGTTGAATCAGATACTGTCGATATGGGAAATAGTAATGTTATTCCATATGAACAATATGTGAATCACAATGCCGCGTCTATTGTACCAAGTAGTGCATCTTCTGTTGTTGATAATTCTTCTAAGTTGCATGAGAACATTGTGTTTATTCCTGATGACACCTTGACCACTAGACTTAACATCTTTAAAGATCAGGTGGCCATATATGAAGAACGTGCAAAATTTGAGCTGACTGAACGTGAGCAGAAAATGGATAGTCAAATGCGTACATTCATAACAGAACGTAATTTAAGGGAAGAAACATTGAAAAAGGAGTTATATTCTTTACGAAAACAACTTGATCAAACTGTTAAAAAAAACAGGAGATCCAAGAAAGTGTAATTACACTAAAACATGATTTCAAAGAAAAAGAAACAAAACTCTTAAATGATTTTTCCAGACTTAAAACGTTAAAGAGTAAGATTGAAAACAAGTTGTACGCACAAGACCAGACCTGACAAACTGCTCAAATGATTCAAAAGCATAAAAAGTTGTGTGATGAACATAGTGAAAAGAATATAGGTGAACCTAAATCAGCTTTTCTTAGGAGTGCTAAAGTAGCCCAACCTTCCTTATATGATGGAAATGTACGGCTTAAGACAGGTCATGCCCCTCCTAATGTGTCATCATTTGAAGAGATTAATGAGATAGAAGTAATAAATAGAGAGAAATTGGCTGAAAAAATGAAGGATCCCAAATGTATAGCAAATCGAGTCATAATCAAACCCCATGATTATTATAAGGAGAACCGAATGACTGTTTTTGCACCTCAAACTAAGTTGAAGCCAGAACAAATATTTTGGTCTTTGGACGTTGAAAAGAGAAAGGCCGAAGAACTTAAAGCCAAAACTCCACACTTTAGGAAGATAGCTGCAGCAACGGTGTACCAACCCAATACACCCATGCACTTAGTTCCTTTAACTCTTCCCACAGAATGTAAAACTCTAATTAGCATATACGTTCTTTGTCAACTATTTGCTGATTTTGATAAAACATGTAAGTAAAGAATTACGCCAACAGGAATTACTGAAGGGGAAAGGGGTTTTGAACTAACAAAACAGTGTTACTTAACTGAAGTTATTCCATTTTTTAAACTTCTCAAACAACATTTTGAGGGCATGCAAAAAACCCTTAAAACTGATGTAAAAGAGATGAAAGAAGTATTTAAATATGTAAAACCCCAAAATAAAAACAATCCAAAATGACAAAAATGCCCTCACATTTAAATTTTGAGAACTTATAAAAAATTAAATAAGTAACATTTGTGAACTTAACTTAAGGTAATTAAAACCAAAAGTTACCTAACAAGTTAAATCAATTAAAACCCAACATTATGTAAATAATATGTAAAAAATAAAAAATAAAAATCCTACAACTACACTAAGCTAGGCGATTTTCTTTTATGTGTTACAACATAATTTTCGGCCCATAATAAAATAAGAGATAACCATGCAATTAATTGGATTGATTTAGCCCATTATGGAGATTGATCCCTTCCTTATTTGTATACATCAAAAAACACGGTTTCCCCTTATCTCCCTAATACCGAAAATTTGCATCCCTCCCTCCCATAATTCGGTTCAAGAAAACAAACCCTAACTCCCTCCATCACAATATACGGTAAAAAAAAAAAACAAAAAACAAAAACAAAAACCCTAAGCTCTATTGTTCTAGTCGATCCATTCAAGGAGAAGAAGGAGAAAAGATTTTTTGTTCTTGTGTCATTCATATCATCAACAAGGTAATCATGTAACACAACATAATTTTAATCCATTGAATTATTGAATAAAACCCTAATCGACCACTTTGTTTTGTTTCTGTCGTGCGTACCACAAGAAGAGGAGGAGAAGAGGCATGGTGATTTGATCTTGTCATGTTTGTGATTCTTCGCTTGGTCTCCAAGGGTAATCGTATCATTCTCGTTGATTCTTGTTGTCTTTTGATGTGTTTTTCGAATTATATTCACATGAAATCATAATAAGAAACCACATAAAATAATGAGAATAAAACCCTAATATGAATCGACACATGGATTTTGTTGTGATTTGAATTGTTTTGGTTATGTTAAGATTACATATGAATCAATCTAAGACTAAGTTAATGTCAATTATAATTATTTTGTATCAAGAATTGATCATTGGAATATGAAAAACCCTAAGAGATTACATGAAATATTGAGAACTGCTACTGATCTGAAAAATTGTCCGACTTTAATCGATTGTAACTAAATGATGGTAACGTGTTTTTGGGAGTTTTGGGAGCCTAAAATTAAGTTCAATGAAATAGATTTTTGGGAAAATTAATTTTGTAATTTTTAGAAGTCGGAAAGGCAACCTTTTAATTTTTAGAAAATTAAGTGTCAAAACGGATTCGTATGTCTGGAAAAATAGTCCGTGTTTATGAATTTTAATTTGCAAACCATGTCGAATTAGGAGGTTCCCTTTTAACTGAGTAATATTGAATATGTCTATTAATTACTGGAATTTTTGTAGATTTTTCTGAATTTTTTGGAAGGGGTTACAAATTACAAACTTTTCGTACGTTAAAACTGATTAGAATTCTGAACGAGTTGGCTTAAGTGATTTTAATCCATAGTTTTACTACTTAATAAAATCTGGAAAAATTAGGTAAAATACTTAAGACGCTGAAGTATCTCTGGGAATTTTTGGGGATTTTATTTCTGAGTTCTTTTATGATTGGAAAATTAGAGAAAACACAACAAATTCGTACTTAAAAACTGTTAAGGTTTAAAAAGGGATTTTAAAAGGTGTAATGTGTTATTTTCTAAACTACAGGGTCTAAATTGTCAATTTTTCTAATACTAAGGGACTTAACTGATGAATACCTGTAACTTGATGATATTTACACTTTATACCCTAATCTTATCATAATGACACTATAACCCCTAGACTTATTATAATTGAATATTAAACCCTAAAATTTTGGAAACTACATTTTGAACCTTAAACTTATGTAAATGACATTATGAACCTTAAGCTACTAATATTGTCATCTTTAATACTTTAAGTTGATAAACGGGAATGTTAATAACCAAAGTTACTAAATATGGAAAGAGAACTAAAATGAGACCTTATGATTATATGAAACTTATAAGTGAAACTTATGATTATTTGTAGATCGGGTGAAGAAGGAGTGACCTTCTGTTTCTTTTCATTTCATTGCTTTTACTTGCGTATTTTGTTAAGGTACAGATATTCTTTCCCTTCTCAGTAGGGATAATTCCATTGATCCTATGCCTGCTATGTTCGCCTTTATTTGACTCATGACTTTCATTGTATGATAGTCATTCTATGTGATCTCTTCTGACATTTATTGTAAATGTCTCTGCCATGCTATGCTTATTTGTTTGCCATGCTTAATTGAGTTACTATCTTGTTTCTCTTGCCATGTTAGTTTTGATTTTGTATGATATGATATTCCGTGCCTGAGCTTAACTAGTTCTAGAGGTACTAGGACCATGTCTAGGATGGCACCCTTGTAATGACACTTCCGTAGAGGTGTGATAGATCTACGGCATTCCCCCCTTATGTATATGTATTATAACGCGTTTTACTATTGGCCAACCGTATGTGTGCTTAGTCTAGTACTGACATACATACTTATGTTAGGGAGCGTATGGATGCATCCTAGGTTTAGTTGTTTTATGTGATTATGGTGACCAGGTGGTGTGTGCCTTGCACTCCTTCTCACACTTTTATTTTATTTACTTAGAGGTCTCCCCTCTTCGTATACTTGATATGATTTTGTATGATTTGTTAGAATATGTATGGAGCTCTTATGGCACATCCTTTTATGAACCCTCCTTTGTTTTCATTTCATTTCTTGTTTCATTTTCTAATTCAGTTCTCATGCACTTTGACTCTTGGTTATCTTTGGAATTCGTATTGACTTCATGATTATGCTTTCGTTTTGTATCTTTATTTCATTCGTTGCTTATGCTTATTTACCTTTACATTTTGTATTCGTATATATATCTGTTCACTGGGCTTGTTAAGCTCAGCCGCATTTCTTTTCCTGCGGCAAGTTTTAGTTGGAAGCTGGGTTATGAGTAGAGAGTACTTTGGACTTAGAGGACCTTACTAGCTATTCTGGACATAGACATGACTAGAAGAGATTGTATTTTAGACTTAGTATTTTGTTATTATCCTCATTTGTAACCTTGTAATTTCAGATTTTCCCTTGTAACCTTGAAATTCATTTTTAATATTTAAGTCTTATGCTTATGTTTGCTTTGATATGTCACCATAATGTAATACTTCTACCCTTATCGGGTTAGGGTGGTACAATTATGGTATCAGAGAGACAAGCTGCGACTTGTAATACATTTGTAATACCTGAAATTTGAATAACCTATAAAATGACCAAATTACCCCTGAATCCATAATACCTAATATGATCATTTTTAACAATTCCGAATTGAATCCAAAAATTACGAAAACAACTGCATATGAAACGAAATGAATTCTGGGTCAACACTACATTATATTGAATGTCAAGAAATTACAAAATAACATATACATTTAAGTATGGTCCGAAATTTAATTAATAAAATTAATATATATATTTTGCAAAATTATTTTAATTAGATAATTACAAATTAAATAAGGGAATTATATATCAAATAAAAGTATGATTTTGTGATATTCTTTGGGCCGAAAATACTGAGTTTATCCCCCCCCCCCCATAGTCGGCCAATAATATATACAAACCAAATCTTTTATTTTTGCAAAACCTTTAAACCGAAAACCTTATTGTCGATCCAAACTAAATTCGACACCAACTTTATTCGACTTCCTGGACGTGTGCAAGTATTTTTCTGGGATTGATCATAGAGTAACCGAGCTAAGAAAAATAGGAGTCGAGTTGTGGAAGCTCTCATTCGATCGTGAGGATTTGTCTTTGTTCGATATATTCAGCCGATAGGTACAATATTACCACGACTTAATTTTACGTTCTATATTCGATCTAGTATTTTTCTTATGATCTATATGTCATATACAACCCAGGAAAAATACGTAAAACAATTCATGCAAGCTAAATAACACGTACGAATTTATAATAGCTAAAACATACGTAAATTCCAAATAATGTTATGCGATTTTTCTGAGATGCAAATATAATTTTTATATATTCTATACTGATCATATAAGCTTAGAAAAATAACCACATGATTTGTTGAAGCTTAAAATAATTGTTTTGAATTGTTGTTCATAATCGGATTTAAGAGAAAACAAAGAAAAATAGGAAGAAACCCTAGGATGGATTAGGGTTAGGGTTTACATGTATAGATCTGATGTAATTAATGAAATTAATGATTGTATGATGATGGTTTAATGAGTGGTTAAACTAGGGTTTTGTTTTGGTACATAAAAAGGATATACGATTTGTAAATAAAAGTGCAAGGGCTTGTTTTGTCAACTTTCAAACTTCTGGGATATTTTGTAAGATCATATAAGTCAGTAGGAAGGTGAGAAAAATATAACTTGAGGGTCCTAAGTGTAAATATTGCAAGTAAATGAATTAATGATAATTCAAGGGGTCGATTTGTAAATAATTAAAATGGAAGGACTAAAAGTGTAAGATCTGGAAACTTGAAGTTATTTTGAGTAAATAATGTCATTCAGGGTGTAATGGGTAAATTTGAGTATTTGTGGGGTTGTTATGTAATTATAAATGAATTATGAATTGAATTGTAAGTTTTGTAAAGGTAAGGGACTAATTGTGTAATTATTGAATCTTGAGGGTCTAATTCGTATTTCATGTAAAACTGAGGTAAGGTTCTGTAAAAATTGGTGAAACTAAAGTATTTTCATTTTAAACCTTTGAAGTTAATGAATTTGTAATTAAAACCCTAAATTATGAAAATTATCAAAGTTAACCCTGAACTTTTGTAACTTGATAAAAGGTACTTTGAATTCCATAATGAGGTTGAAATAAAGATTTAACCTAATCCGAAATATCAACATATTACTAAATCTGGAAAGTTACAAAATGAAAAGTAAATTAAAAGTAATAATTTACGTTTGAATAATTCGTAATTCCGTCTTCTACCTCCCTAGGTGTGAAGAAGGATAAGTCTTGATTTCTGCTTCGTATTTGCTTTCTTATCTTTTGCTTCGATAATAAGGTACAGATATTCCGTCCTTTTTCAGTAAGGGCTTCTCAGTTCTTTTCTTTCAGAAGTCATTTCCTTATTAAGATTTCCTATACCTTTGCTATGTTCCCTTTTGTTGTGAACTTTCGATGGGGTCTTTGATTTGAATCTTTTGCCATGTACCCTTAAGATATAATTTTGATTATTGTTAGTACGCCCGACCTTTGTTCTACAGTTTAATATTACGAGCCAATAACTAGGCATGAGGGTTTCATGTCCATGTCATTGACGCACCTCTGACATGACTCTAGGGCAGGAGAGTGATGACCTGTTCCGTCCCTTATTTATTATTTGCTATGGCCATTATATTATGATTATTGATTTATCTGTGGGGCGTATGGGTGCACTCTAGATTTGATCTGTTATCTGTATATGTTATATGTTATTATATCTGGTGACTGATGGTGTGTGCGATACACGTCTTTCACATTTGATTTAGAGCTGATCACTCTATACAGGTATGTTTTATTTTATTTGTAATGCTATGGTATCGTAAGTAGTCTGGGCTCGTGATAAATTGCTGTGTCCTTGTTTTCTTGAATCTTTTCTTTATTCATGATCTACTTCTCATTTCTTTCATGTCAACTTCGTATCATTTCGTTTTTCCTAAATTGCTTTCGCATTTGCTACTTGCTATTGTTATCGTTATCTATATATCTGTTCACTGGGCTTTTGAAGCTCAGCCGCATGTTTCTTTTCATGTGCGGCAGGTACTTAAGCTAGGAGCTGGGTTTAGCTTTGGGATGAGAGCGATCTATTTTGGAGTTGACCTTAGTATTTAGCTTTGCCATTTGAACTTCTATTTATTTCATTATGCCATTGTTTAGGCATTTAAATATTGGATTTTGTACTTAAGCTATTTGGTCTTGCATTTTTATTTAAGTCATGTTGACTTATTTTGGATTTAATGTTAAGACTTATGAGGTTTTGTTTATTGAATGCTTTGTTGACTTCTGATATGCCACCATTGTTGTGATATCTTTACCCTTGACGGGTTGGGGTGTTACAATTTATGGTATCAGATCCAGGTTTTCATGAAACCTTAGAGCTTAGGCTATCGACCTGTGATGATCTGGGTAGACATTAGGTTTTCCTTTCGCGCACTCTTTTTCCTGTCCTGCTTTGTCATGCTTTCCTTTTGCTCTATCATTTTCCTATTGATCTTTCTAATCGTTTGAAAATCCTGTAGATGGTTGTTACTCGTCGTGGTGGTGATTATTCTGAAGGGGAGGAAGAGATCCCTAATTTGGAGGAGTTGGTGGCTAATGCTATAGCCAATTTGCTACCTGGGCTTAATGCTAATGAGGTGATCACTCGGATGATCAACGAGTTTCGTAATGGAACTGGTCCCTCTGGTGGTGCTGGTCCTTCTAGTGGTACTGGTGGTACTGGCGGTGGGGGCCGACCCACTACCATTAATGGTTGGCTGGAGAGTTTCAATAAACTTAAGCCGTTGTCGTTCAGTTCTGCTGCTACTCCTCATGCTGCAGAGGACTGGATAACACACATGGAGAAGCTGTTTGAGGTGCTGGGTTGTGAAGACGGGTTTAAGACTCGTCTGGCTGCGTTTAAGCTTGAGGGAGATGCGCTTAACTGGTGGAAGGCGCACAAGGAAGCTAAGGGTGGTGATGCTTATGTTCTTGGTTGTACTTGGGCTAATTTTCGGGCTACATTCTATAATAGGTACTTCCCTGTGTCCGAACAGCAGAGATTGATTAGGGAGTACAACACTATCTCTCAGCTTGAGACTGAGAATGCAGGGGAGTTTCTGGAGAGATTCCAGAGATTGGTTAGCTTTGTGGGCCCGGTTGCTGGGGATGCTGAGCATCAAGCCAAGCATTTCAAGTGGGCACTGAAGAGTTGGGTTTTAGATCGTCTTTTTAATCAGGAGTTCCTTGATCCGTCAGCATGTTGCGACGCAGCTCGCAACATTGAGATATTTCATGAGAAGGTGGGTTTCAAGAGAAACCGTGATGGCGACAGGATTCAGCCGCAAGGTCAGAATCGGGACAACAAGTGGTATTCTGGTAAGAACTTTGAGCAGCGGGGTCAGTCAGGTAGGAGCTTTGATCAGCGGAAACCAGATTTTAAGGGTCAGGATGCTGGTTCAAATTCTAAGCAAAATGATAATGGTCAGAAGCAGTGGAAGGATCAACCTTCTAAGGGTTTTCAGCAGCAGTCTCGTGGTTCTGGATCAAGTTCTCAGAAGGGTTCATCTGGGAGCTTACCTACATCTCCAATCTGTACTTCTTGTGGGAAAAATCATTCAGGAGTGTGTCGTAGAGCAACTGGTGCATGTTTCCGATGTGGGTCTGCTGAGCATCGGGTAAAGGACAGCCCAAAGCAGAATCCTGCATCTGACAAGAATTATCTGCTACCTCCGCCTCCTCCACCTTCGAATACTGGGCGTGTGTTTTTCTACTACGCGAGATCAGGCAGCTAAGGCTACAGGTACCATTACCGGCTTTTTTTATATTGATGATTTTACTGTTTTCGCGTTATTTGACACCGGAGCAACACACTCTATCATATCTACGAATTTGACTAAGAAACTGAACATACCTGCAACACCATTAAATAACCCAATTGCTATATCTACCCCCATGCAAAACCACATTCTCATAAACCATGAATATTTGAACTGTCCGTTACGTTTCGATGATCGGATTCGTCCGACAAATTTACTTCCTTTAGACCTGATTGACTTCGATGTCATCTTGGGTATGGACTGGTTGGCTTTCCATCGAGTAACCATTGACTGCCACGCCAGAAATGTGATTTTTGGTGACATGAATAATCCCGAATTCATTTACCATGAATCTCGCCCTCTTAAAACCGTTAAAATCATTTCCGCCTTGAAAGCTCGAACCTTGATGTCTCATGGTTGCCAAGGTTATTTAGCCTCAGTGAAGGATTCATCTGTTGAGATTCCAGATATTTCTAGTGTTCCCATTGTTCGGGATTTTGCTGACGTTTTTCCTGAAGTACTTCCTGGTATTCCTCCGGCTAGAGAAGTGGAATTTTCTATTGATCTAATTCCCGGTGCCGAACCTATCTCTAAGGCTCCGTACCGGATGGCACCTGTTGAACTGAAGGAGTTAAAGGAGCAACTAGAAGAGTTGCTGGACTGTGGATTTATTCGACCTAGTGTTTCGCCGTGGGGTGCTCCTGTACTTTTCGTGAAGAAGAAGGATGGGTCTATGCGTTTGTGTATTGATTATTGTGAGCTAAATCGCATTACCATTCGAAACCGTTATCCGCTTCCTCGCATTGATGATTTGTTTGATCAATTGCAAGGAGCTAAAGTTTTCTCTAAAATCGACTTGCGATCTGGTTATCACCAATTGCGAGTAAAAGAGCAGGATGTTCCTAAGACTGCTTTCCGAACCCGTTATGGACACTATGAGTTCCTGGTTATGCCTTTTGGCTTAACAAATGCTCCTGCTGTGTTTATGGATTTAATGAATCGAGTTTTCCATGAATTCCTTGATAAGTTCGTCATCGTTTTCATTGATGATATTCTAGTGTATTCTAAGTCGTCCGAAGAGCACGAGCAACATTTGCGTATCGTATTAGGTATCCTGAGGCAGCAGAAGTTATTCGCGAAATTTTCTAAGTGTGAGTTCTGGCTGAATCAATGATGAGGCGAAAAGTGTACCGCTTTTAAGGGGTCATTTAAGCCCGAAATCGTATTTATTTGATCAAATATTGCCCTAAATCGTTCCTTTTGTCATTTTAGGTACTTTTGAGGAGAAATCTGGAAAAGGAGGCATTTTGGACGTTTTTGGAGCATTAAAGTGAAGAAAACGGCAAAGTCTCAAAAATCGGCTAAAAGTTACTCTTGACGGCGTCAGACTTTACTCTGGACGGCGTCATGCCTTGGCAAGAAAAGTTGGATGTGAAATTTACTCATGACGGGCCAGTGAGTTAGCATGTGAATTCTGACGGCGTCACGCTTTAACTAAATCAAGGGCGTCACGGCTTAAATCATAAGGGGACGGCGTCACGTTCATGATCCGACGGCGTCAAGCCTTGATAGGCCAGAATGGATTTTTGAAGAGCTAAAGAGGGACGGCGTCAAGAAGGTCACCCGGGAACCCTAAAAGCGGCGAGGTGACGGCGTCACAATGCATAAGGTGACGCCGTCAGATCCAAAAATCTATATATAGTTTTCTAATCTTTTGTCATAAGGGAGAGCTTAGTGTGTGGAATTTTGGGATAAAACCCTAAGACGATTTTAGCTACTTTTTCAGGGCTTCTTGCCTTGAGATCTTCCATGTTTCATTGAAAGATAAGTTATCAATTAATCATTCAATATGTCTATGTGTTGTTTGATTCTATCTTATGCTTGTCTTTTGTTTAACATGTTAGGCTAATTTTATCTTGTGTTTGCTTAGATCTAATGAAACCTAGCTATTGATTATTGGTTGTTAGTGTGTTGTTAGTTGTATTGGATGATTGTTTATCTATGTTAGGCTTAAGAAAACTGGCTAACTTCCTATTCGGTAACTTGCTTGAACGTCTTAAGAAACATGAACCAAACGCGTACTAAAGGTTTTATGGTTGTATTTAATGCACAAGCGAATTCTAGTGATCCCATGTTAGGAGCTTCCTAGCCGGCTCGACATAGGAGTGAAGTAGGAGCTTGTAGAGTTTGGGGAAGTAAGTACGCCACCCCACGAATGGTATTAAGGAATACACCCGTCATCCACGCGACTAATACACACTAATTAACCGGTAAAAGATAGTTAGGGAGTAAGGAAATCTAAGTAAACACATTTCTCTACACATAAGTTTCTCACCACTTTTCATTTTTGTTATTTTATTTTATTTGCATTCGTAGTCATTTGGGTTAGTTGACTAGCAACTAATTCCGCCCACTCCTTCAAACCCGAGATTTTACTTGCTTTCATAAAATTATAAAAACATAAAAAGAATCTTCCTCAACCCTTAGACCTAATTAGAGTAGCCTTTCATACCTAACGAACACTATTCCCTGTGGAGAACGATCAATCCCCCGTACTTACCACTACACTATACTACATCGGTCAGGTACACTGCCTGGTGGGGTTGTAAGCCTCTTGAGATCCCTCGAGAGGTAAAACCTGTTGTAAGGTTACAAAACCACGCAATCAAGTTTTTGGCGCCGCAGCCCGGGGAGTAGTTATTGCTTAGGTTGAAATTTTATTTTTATTAGGTCTACTCACAAGATTCCTATCAAGTGAGATTTTTTCTTTTTATTTTGTAGCTTTCTCGTAGTCTATCTTTTCTTTGTGATTTTGTTTGTAATTTGCTTCAAATGGACTTTTCACTTAGATTTCTAAGATTGCATGATATGGTTGAGTGGCTAGAACACCAAGAAGTTCAAAATACCTCATTTAGAGACACTTATGAATCATATGAGCCTTCACCTAGGATAGATTCTTATGAACAACCTCCATGTTTAGGATCTTGTTTTAGTGAGGCTAATAGGAAAAGCGACCTAGTTTGCCAAGGAATTGTGGATAGAGCCGTATCAATAAATCATAAGTTGGATGAAGCACTAGGTTTGTTATTATCACTACCTAAGAAAACAATTGACGAGGATATAGGTGATCTTGACACGTGGAATAATGAGGTAAACACCATAAGCCCACAAAATACTCAACCATCATTTGAGGCACCCACACCGCCCGTGACTTACCCGGAAGAAGTAGTAGAGACTTTAGGAATCCCGATGGAGGTAGAACCCTTGGACCAAGCACAACTAGAGGATATAGGTTTGCACACTTTTAGTGATGACCTTACTCATAGTTCTAGGGAATTTCCTAGTGTTGATGAATTGGAACCTCAACCTTTACAGAACTTTTCATCCTTAGATTTACATCTAGGAGAAAAAAGAGGAACCGACCCACCCATCAACCAAAATTATCCGGGTAGTTTTAGGATGAAGGAAGCCATTCACTCACCCCCTTCACCTCACGTGGCATATTCACACCCTAAGGGTGTGTATCTCTACTTTCACCCGCACTTAATCCTAAGTGTAGGGAAAACCTCCCCTATTTTTGTTAAATAAGGGTAGAGTCAGGCTCGTGACTCGAACAAAAACAAGCGCTTATTGGGAGGCAGCCCAAGCTTTATTTAATTGTTTGTTTGTTTGTTTATTTGATTTTATTTGTTTCCGTATGCATGTTTTATTTTTATTGTTTGTGGATCATGATTCAAAATAAATTGTGAAAATGCTTTATTTTGTTTTTAACTTCGTCTTAATTAGATATAAAGGTATTTTGCAAAAGCTAAGTGTAAGGGGAGACCCAAATTTGTTTATAAGAACGAAATTGAGCATGAACCACAACAATATTAAATGAACATGTATATTAGTAATTGTTTGAGTCAAATGCTTGTATCGAGTCATAATGATGTTTTGCAGGATTTTCCAGGAAGTAAGGCATAAGTTTTTCCAGAAATTTTTCGGAAACTTAACATGAGATTTTTGCAGGAACATTCTGACGGCGTCAGGAGTTATAACCTGACGGCGTCAGGTACATAAATTCTGAAAAATTTTGCGAGTTTTGTTTATACAGGAGTCGTAAAAGTTTTTTGTTAAATCTTTAGTTTTATAAACTCCAGGAAATCTGCAAATATTCATTCCACAAGCATTATATCTTTAATTGTTTTGTTTTTATTTCTAAGTCTGGAATTACATCTAGTTGTGAGTTTTCTTTGTTCGGTTTGATGCTTTGGTTTTTCTTGTTTGTTTTCTCAGGTTTAACAGGTTATTTTGGACAAGGAAATGTATGTGGAATCAAGCTTATGGCGATGCATTAGTCTTGGAGCTTCTACATTACCTTGGAAGAAGATTTAACCATGTTACTTCATTATCCACCGAACGAATCAGGGGAGTATTTGATTTCATTCTTTTACCTTATTTACTTTTACATCTTGTTATTTGAACATTGGGGACAATGTTCATCTTAAGTGTAAGGGGGGTAAAAGTACGATTTTAGAGAATACAATTGCGCTTGATTTTTGTATGTTTGATGGTAGATGTGTAATAAAACTGAGAGAAATACTTGTTAAGGCAATTTTAGTGCCAAATTTAAAATTTTTTACAACATATAGGAGTGAAACTTTGATCTTAATGAGCGTCTCACGGATAGGAGTTATATGACTAGCACAAAAACCGTACCACTAAAAAATTTTCCACCCCCAAATATGTGAGGTTCGCCCCTAGAATTGGTAGGAAAAGCATTTTGCTATGATGTGTGTACCGGTAGCACTTAGATTCTAGAACTTGCGTTAGGACCATTCCGAAGCCACAAGTGAGACTACATTCGTGTAGTTAGATTTACTACATGATAAGAGGCATTAGGATTAACCCATTGTTTTACACCTGTGTTTTTGTTATAATTACTTTGGCTACATTGGTCAAGTAATTCTCCCACACCCTTTGCGTTGTACTCATTTTTAGTACACGATACCCCTAGTACACCCCTCAGAGCCTATCTTTTCGTTTCGACCTTTAAGCATTTTACTTGAAGGAAGAATTTGTTTACACCCCACTTAAATGTACACCCAAATCGCCTTAGCCTACCTTGTATGCACTCATTTTTAGTGCATTATTGTTACAACATTTGTTTAAACCCAAGTTAATTATCTAGTTGATTACATGGTTGCTAAGTCGAGTCATATCCTTGTACATATTGTTTTGGGACGATTGGGACTCAAGGGTAAAGTACTAGTGTAATGGATTAATGGGGAAGAACATCATTTATTACCCCCATATGTGCTAAATAGTTTAAAAAGTACTCCAAGTGTTTTGATTATCTTAATTCGAGTCATTAGAATAGTTAATTGTAAAGTTATGTAAAAGGTCAAGTGTAAGGGGAATGCAACGCCCCTATGATGTATTATTTTGGATGGTAGGGCAAAAGTGTATGCAAAAAAAAAAAAAAAAAAAAAAAAAAAAAAAAAAAAAAATCGAAAAATCAAGAAAAATACAAAAAAAATGAGAAAATGAAAAAAAATAGAAAAAACATACGGACTACCATCCCGTTTCATTTTATTTTTATTTTATGTTTTTGTTATTTTGTTTTTAGCTTAAGATTGAGTCGAGTCTTGGCTTAGCAACATTGTATAGTACATGTAATTAATCAAGATCTTTAACTCGCCACCAGTAAAATATCCGTTATCCAACAAAACCGTGTTTATCATATCCCTACACCTAACGTTATAACCCATGTAAAAGCCCTCTTTGATAGTTTATCTTAGGTGCTTACGCCTAGTGGAGGAGGTTTTCGATCCTTTCCCAAGCCTATGGTAATCTATTTGCTATGACAGGTAGTGAGAGATATTTTCCGTTTTCATTTATGAGATTTATTTTGATGACACTTGAGAGATGTGAGTATCTAAACACTACTTGTGAGGTGCTAGTATGTAATCTCCGTGCTTATTATGATTGAAGTGGAACGATTATTTGTTGTAATTACTTTTATGTTTGCATTAAATGACCCCTAACTTGTATTTTGATTAGAATAAAAGCGCATTTGCTTGAGGACAAGCAAATCTCAAGTGTAAGGGTATTTGATGAGGCGAAAAGTGTACCGCTTTTAAGGGGTCATTTAAGCCCGAAATCGTATTTATTTGATCAAATATTGCCCTAAATCGTTCCTTTTGTCATTTTAGGTACTTTTGAGGAGAAATCTGGAAAAGGAGGCATTTTGGACGTTTTTGGAGCATTAAAGTGAAGAAAACGGCAAAGTCTCAAAAATCGGCTAAAAGTTACTCTTGACGGCGTCAGACTTTACTCTGGACGGCGTCATGCCTTGGCAAGAAAAGTTGGATGTGAAATTTACTCATGACGGGCCAGTGAGTTAGCATGTGAATTCTGACGGCGTCACGCTTTAACTAAATCAAGGGCGTCACGGCTTAAATCATAAGGGGACGGCGTCACGTTCATGATCCGACGGCGTCAAGCCTTGATAGGCCAGAATGGATTTTTGAAGAGCTAAAGAGGGACGGCGTCAAGAAGGTCACCCGGGAACCCTAAAAGCGGCGAGGTGACGGCGTCACAATGCATAAGGTGACGCCGTCAGATCCAAAAATCTATATATAGTTTTCTAATCTTTTGTCATAAGGGAGAGCTTAGTGTGTGGAATTTTGGGATAAAACCCTAAGACGATTTTAGCTACTTTTTCAGGGCTTCTTGCCTTGAGATCTTCCATGTTTCATTGAAAGATAAGTTATCAATTAATCATTCAATATGTCTATGTGTTGTTTGATTCTATCTTATGCTTGTCTTTTGTTTAACATGTTAGGCTAATTTTATCTTGTGTTTGCTTAGATCTAATGAAACCTAGCTATTGATTATTGGTTGTTAGTGTGTTGTTAGTTGTATTGGATGATTGTTTATCTATGTTAGGCTTAAGAAAACTGGCTAACTTCCTATTCGGTAACTTGCTTGAACGTCTTAAGAAACATGAACCAAACGCGTACTAAAGGTTTTTATGGTTGTATTTAATGCACAAGCGAATTCTAGTGATCCCATGTTAGGAGCTTCCTAGCCGGCTCGACATAGGAGTGAAGTAGGAGCTTGTAGAGTTTGGGGAAGTAAGTACGCCACCCCACGAATGGTATTAAGGAATACACCCGTCATCCACGCGACTAATACACACTAATTAACCGGTAAAAGATAGTTAGGGAGTAAGGAAATCTAAGTAAACACATTTCTCTACACATAAGTTTCTCACCACTTTTCATTTTTGTTATTTTATTTTATTTGCATTCGTAGTCATTTGGGTTAGTTGACTAGCAACTAATTCCGCCCACTCCTTCAAACCCGAGATTTTACTTGCTTTCATAAAATTATAAAAACATAAAAAGAATCTTCCTCAACCCTTAGACCTAATTAGAGTAGCCTTTCATACCTAACGAACACTATTCCCTGTGGAGAACGATCAATCCCCCGTACTTACCACTACACTATACTACATCGGTCAGGTACACTGCCTGGTGGGGTTGTAAGCCTCTTGAGATCCCTCGAGAGGTAAAACCTGTTGTAAGGTTACAAAAACACGCAATTTTCTAAGTGTGAGTTCTGGCTCAATCAAGTAGCTTTCCTAGGTCACATTGTGTCTGCAGATGGTATCACCATGGATCCATCTAAAGTTGAGGCTATCACCAAGTGGCCGAGACCTACCACTGTGACTGAAGTCAGGAGTTTTCTAGGATTAGCTGGCTACTATAGGCGTTTTGTAGAAGGATTTTCGAAGTTGGCTTTGCCATTGACTCAATTGATGCGGAAGGGTGAAAAGTTTGTATGGACTGATGAGCATGAGCAGAGTTTCAAAGAGTTGAAACGGCGTTTGGTATCTGCACCTATTCTAACTTTACCATCGGGTCCTGGAGGTTTCCAAATTTATAGTGATGCTTCTAAGAAGGGTTTGGGCTGTGTGCTTATGCAAAACGGCAAGGTGATTGCCTATGCTTCGAGGCAACTGAAACCCTATGAGGAAAATTATCCAACTCATGATCTAGAATTGGCAGCTGTAGTTTTTGCGTTGAAGATTTGGAGGCATTACTTGTATGGTGAATCATGTGATATCTTCACTGATCACAAGAGCCTCAAATATATCTTTACTCAGAAAGAGCTTAATATGAGGCAGAGGAGATGGTTGGAACTTTTGAAAGATTATGACACAAACATCCAATATCATCCAGGTAAGGCTAATGTGGTTGCAGATGCACTTAGTCGGAAATCTGGAGTGATTGCTAGTTTGGAGTTTGGTTAGCATGTCCTCAAGGATTTGGAGCGTTTGGATGTTGAGTTGTGTTTTCGGCGGGATGTTGGTTACTGGGCTAGTTTAAAGATTGAGTCAAATCTGATGTTGCGCATTAAAGAGGCTCAGAAAGATGATGGTGAACTCTGGGCTATTGTTCAGAATATTGAAGAGGGTAAGCAGACTGAGTTTAGAGTTGATGACGATGGAGTTGTCTGGTATGAGGATCGTTTATGCGTGCCTAATGATTCCGACTTGCGTGAGGCAGTGTTGACGGAAGCTCACAGTTCTCCTTTCGCTATTCATCCTGGTTCTACCAAGATGTATCGGGATCTTAAGCAACATTTATGGTGGAACGGTATGAAGCAAGATGTAGCATTATTTGTTGCTAAATGCATGACCTGCCTGCAAGTTAGGATTGAGCGTCAGCGAGCTAGTGTTCTATTACAACATTTGGAAATTCCTACATCGAAATGGGATGAGATTTCCATGGACTTCGTTTGTGGTCTGCCTGTTACTCGTAAAAGACATGATGCGATTTGGGTGGTCGTTGATCGGCTAACTAAATCCGCTCATTTCTTACCTATCCGTATGACCTTTAGTGTTAGTAAGTTGGCGGAAGTTTTTCAGCAAGAGATTGTTCGATTGCACGGTATGCCTTCGTCTATTGTTTCAGATCGTGATCCTCGTTTCACTTCGCGCTTTTGGAAGGGACTTCATAAAGCTTGGGGCGCTCGCCTTAAGTTTAGTACTGCATTTCATCCCCAAACTGATGGTCAGTCTGAGAGGACCATTCAGACTTTGGAAGACATGTTAAGAGCTTGTGCATTGGAATGGGCAGGTAGTTGGGATGAGTACTTGTGTTTGGTAGAGTTTGCGTATAATAACAGTTGGCATGCGAGTATTCGAATGGCTCCCTTCGAGATGTTGTATGGTAGGAAGTGTAGGGCTCCTGTTTGTTGGAATGAAGTAGGAGAACGTTTGATTGAAGGACCTGAGATGATTGAGATCACAAATGAAAAGGTAGCTGTTGCTAGAGAGAAACTGAAAGAATCACGTGCTCGCCAGAAAAGCTATGCTGATAAGCACCGTCGGGATCTAGAATTTAATGTAGGTGATCGGGTATTCCTGAAAGTATCTCCTTTCCGTGGTGTCAGGCGTTTTGGAATCAAGGGCAAGTTGAGTCCCCGATTTATTGGACCGTTCGAAATCCTGGAACGTATTGGGGAGGTTTCTTATCGTTTGGCTCTACCTCCTCAGCTATCTCATGTGCATAATGTATTTCATGTATCTCTCCTGAGAGGATACAATTATCATCCATTGCATGTTGTATCTTATCCACTCGATCAGATCCGCCCTGATATGTCTTTGTCTGAAGAACCGGAAGCGGTTCTGGACCGTCAGGAACGTGTCATGAGAAACAAAGTCATCCCGTTCGTAAAGATTCTTTGGAGGAATCACCCGGAGCGTGAAGCTACCTGGGAAACTGAAGAGTCAATACGAGCTAGTTATCCGCAATTCTCGTTTTAGTCTGGTATGTCTTTGTTTTGTTTTCCGTTCTCCTTTGTTTTGTTTTCCCTACTCTCTTTTTCTTTCTACTTCCTGCAAATTTCGAGGACGAAATTTTTTTTGTTAGTGGGGAAGAAGTTGTAATACCTGAAATTTGAATAACCTATAAAATGACCAAATTACCCCTGAATCCATAATACCTAATATGATCATTTATAACAATTCCGAATTGAATCCAAAAATTACGAAAACAACTGCATATGAAACGAAATGAATTCTGGGTCAACACTACATTATATTGAATGTCAAGAAATTACAAAATCACATATACATTTAAGTATGGTCTGAAATTTAATTAATAAAATTAATATATATATTTTGCAAAATTATTTTAATTACATAATTACAAATTAAATAAGGGAATTATATATCAAATAAAAGTATGATTTTGTGATATTCTTTGGGCCGAAAATACTGAGTTTATCCCCCCCCCCCATAGTCGGCCAATAATATATACAAACCAAATCTTTTATTTTTGCAAAACCTTTAAACCGAAAACCTTATTGTCGATCCAAACTAAATTCGACACCAAGTTTATTCGACTTCCTGGACGTGTGCAAGTATTTTTCTGGGATTGATCATAGAGTAACCGAGCTAAGAAAAATAGGAGTCGAGTTGTGGAAGCTCTCATTCGATCGTGAGGATTTGTCTTTGTTCGATATATTCAGCCGATAGGTACAATATTACCACGACTTAATTTTACGTTCTATATTCGATCTAGTATTTTTCTTATGATCTATATGTCATATACAACTCAGGAAAAATACGTAAAACAATTCATGCAAGCTAAATAACACGTACGAATTTATAATAGCTAAAACATACGTAAATTCCAAATAATGTTATGCGATTTTTCTGAGATGCAAATATAATTTTTATATGTTCTATACTAATCATATAAGCTTAGAAAAATAACCACATGATTTGTTGAAGCTTAAAATAATTGTTTTGAATTGTTGTTCATAATCGGATTTAAGAGAAAACAAAGAAAAATAGGAAGAAACCCTAGGATGGATTAGGGTTAGGGTTTACATGTATAGATCTGATGTAATTAATGAAATTAATGATTGTATGATGATGGTTTAATGAGTGGTTAAACTAGGGTTTTGTTTTGGTACATAAAAAGGATATACGATTTGTAAATAAAAGTGCAAGGGCTTGTTTTGTCAACTTTCAAACTTCTGGGATATTTTGTAAGATCATATAAGTCAGTAGGAAGGTGAGAAAAATATAACTTGAGGGTCCTAAGTGTAAATATTGCAAGTAAATGAATTAATGATAATTCAAGGGGTCGATTTGTAAAGAATTAAAATGGAAGGACTAAAAGTGTAAGATCTGGAAACTTGAAGTTATTTTGAGTAAATAAAGTCATTCAGGGTGTAATGGGTAAATTTGAGTATTTGTGGGGTTGTTATGTAATTATAAATGAATTATGAATTGAATTGTAAGTTTTGTAAAGGTAAGGGACTAATTGTGTAATTATTGAATCTTGAGGGTCTAATTCGTATTTCATGTAAAACTGAGGTAAGGTTCTGTAAAAATTGGTGAAACTAAAGTATTTTCATTTTAAACCTTTGAAGTTAATGAATTTGTAATTAAAACCCTAAATTATGAAGATTGTCAAAGTTAACCCTGAACTTTTGTAACTTGATAAAAGGTACTTTGAATTCCATAATGAGGTTGAAATAAAGATTTAACCTAATCCGAAATATCAACATATTACTTAATCTAGAAAGTTACAAAATGAAAAGTAAATTAAAAGTAATAATTTACGTTTGAATAATTCGTAATTCCGTCTTCTACCTCCCTAGGTGTGAAGAAGGATAAGTCTTGATTTCTGCTTCACATTTTCTTTCTTATCTTTTGCTTCGATAATAAGGTACAGATATTCCGTTCTTTTTCAGTAAGGGCTTCTCAGTTCTTTTCTTTCAGAATTCATTTCCTTATTAGGATTTCCTATACCTTTGCTATGTTCCCTTTTGTTGTGAACTTTCGATGGGGTCTTTGATTTGAATCTTTTGCCATGTACCCTTAAGATATAATTTTGATTATTGTTAGTACGCCCGACCTTTGTTCTACAGTTTAATATTATGAGCCAATAACTAGGCATGAGGGTTTCATGTCCATGTCATTGACGCACCTCTGACATGACTCTAGGGCAGGAGAGTGATGACCTGTTCCGTCCCTTATTTATTATTTGCTATGGCCATTATATTATGATTATTGATTTATCTGTGGGGCGTATGGGTGCACTCTAGATTTGATCTGTTATCTGTATATGTTATATGTTATTATATCTGGTGACTGATGGTGTGTGCGATACACGTCTTTCACATTTGATTTAGAGCTGATCACTCTATACAGGTATGTTTTATTTTATTTGTAATGCTATGGTATCGTAAGTAGTCTGGGCTCGTGATAAATTTCTATTTCCTTGTTTTCTTGAATCTTTTCTTTATTCATGATCTACTTCTCATTTCTTTCATGTCAACTTCGTATCATTTCGTTTTTCCTAAATTGCTTTCGCATTTGCTACTTGCTATTGTTATTGTTATCTATATATCTGTTCACTGGGCTTTTGAAGCTCAGCCGCATGTTTCTTTTCATGTGCGGCAGGTACTTAAGCTAGGAGCTGGGTTTAGCTTTGGGATGAGAGCGATCTATTTTGGAGTTGACCTTAGTATTTAGCTTTGCCATTTGAACTTCTATTTATTTCATTATGCCATTGTTTAGGCATTTAAATATTGGATTTTGTACTTAAGCTATTTGGTCTTGCATTTTGATTTAAGTCATGTTGACTTATTTTGGATTTAATGTTAAGACTTATGAGGTTTTGTTTATTGAATGCTTTGTTGACTTCTGATATGCCACCATTGTTGTGATATCTTTACCCTTGACGGGTTGGGGTGTTACAACATTTACCCTTGACCTGTGAAGTTTGGACCACTAAGTTTCCACTGTAGGCTCTCATAAGACAACCTTTGTGAAATTGCTTTAGGATCTCCCCATAGGAACATAAGTTATAACCGGTGAGGAATGGGTAGACTAGGACATCTATGTAAGTAGCATTGCTTCCGCATCACTCTGATTCGTGCCTATGCCTTTAGATATTCCTTGTAAGAACATTTGTTTCAGAAGCTAGAAAGTTTTACAACCTAAGCTTAGTAACCAAGTAGGACTGGAATGCCTTAAGAACTGCATGGATACCTTACACCATTTAGGTTTCACTTCCTGATTTTGACCTTCATCTCCGAGTTGTTTGATAAACAGTTTGATACCTTTCCGACCATCCCGAAGGTCATTCAACCGTCATGTGTTTGACACATTCTGTGAATTCATTACTTATGCTAGATATAGAATGTATCATCTGATACTACTTGAATCTGCATAATCCATTGCTAATCCTATGAGAACTCTGGTAATTATTAACCACGGATATAAGAAGATTTGTTTCCCTCCCTTAGAATGACTTGTGAGGATATTGGGTAGACATCAGGCTGCTCGTTTGACGCGATCTCTTCCTTCGTATTTTATTCCTGACGTTTGATTTGTCTTTGTTGTTCGTTTTGATCCCTACGTTAGGGTTCGTCTGAGCAGAAGAAGTTGTGGGACCAGGTTTCATCTCCCTCATGTGTTGACTGTGAGAAGTTTCAACTGGGTGATCGTGTTATAAGACGTTGGATGCCGGTTTCAGTTGTAGTGTGATTGGACGTCGGACGAAAGAGTGTCCGAAGGTGAATGGTAACAACCGTAAGAATGAGAATGATTGACAGCAATCTGCCGAGGGTCGAGTGTTCGCTCTGACCAGGGACCAGTCTGCTGACACATCAAGTACCGTTTTGGGTATTCCTTACTTATGCGGTCGTGCTGCGTGGTTTTCTTCGATACGAAATGACAAAAATGCCCTCACATTTAAATTTTGAGAACTTATAAAAAATTAAATAAGTAACATTTGTGAACTTAACTTAAGATAATTAAAACCAAAAGTTACCTAACAAGTTAAATCAATTAAAACCCTACATTATGTAAATAATATGTACAAAATAAAAAATAAAAAAAAATCCTACAACTACACTAAGCTAGGCGATTTTCTTTTATGTGTTACAACATAATTTTCGGCCCATAATAAAATACGATAGAACCAGGCAATTAATTGGATTGATTTAGCCCATTATGGAGATTGATCCCTTCCTTATTTGTATACATCAAAAAACACGGTTTCCCCTTATCTCCCTAATACCGAAAATTTGCATCCCTCCCTCCCATCATTCGGTTCAAGAAAAAAACCCTAACTCCCTCCATCACACTATACGGTACCAAAAAAAAAAACAAAAACCCTAAGCTCTATTGTTCTAGTCGATCCATTCAAGGAGAAGAAGGAGAAAAGATTTTGTGTTCTTGTGTCATTCATATCATCAACAAGGTAATCATGTAACACAACATAATTTTAATCCATTGAATTATTGAATAAAACCCTAATCGACCACTTTGTTTTGTTTCTGTCGTGCGTACCACAAGAAGAGGAGGAGAAGAGGCGTGGTGATTTGATCTTGTCATGTTTGTGATTCTTTGTTTGGTCTCCAAGGGTAATCGTATCATTCTCGTTGATTCTTGTTGTCTTTTGATGTGTTTGTCGAATTGTATTCACATGAAATCATAATAAGAAACCACATAAAATAATGAGAATAAAACTCTAATATGAATCGACACATGGATTTTGTTGTGATTTGAATTTATTTGGTTATGTTAAGATTACATATGAATCAATCTAAGACTAAGTTAATGTCAATTATAATTATTTTGAATCAAGAATTGATCATTGGAATATGAAAAACCCTAAGAGATTACATGAAATATTGAGAACTGCTACTGATCTGAAAAATTGTCCGAATTTAATCGATTGTAACTAAATGATGGTAACGTATTTTTGGGAGCTTTTGGATCCTAAAATTAAGTTCAATGAAATAGCTTTCTGGGAAAATTAATTTTGTATTTTTTAGAGCTAGGGAAGGCAACCTTTTGATTTTTAGAAAATTAAGTGTCAAAACGGATTCGTATGTCTGGAAAAATAGTCCGGGTTTATGAATTTTAATTTGAAAACCATGTCGAATTAGGAGGTGCCCTTTTAACTGAGTAATATTTCATATGTCTATTAATTACTGAAATTTTTATAGATTTTTCTGAATTTTTCTGAAGGGATTACAAATTACAAACTTTTCGTATGTTAAAACTGATTAGAATTCTAAACGAGTTGTCTTCAGTGATTTTACTCCATAGTTGTACTACTTAATAAAATCTGTAAAAATTAGGTAAAATACTTAAGCCGTTGAAGTATCTTTGGGAATTTTTGGGGATTTTATTTCTAAGTTCTTGTGTGATTCGAAAATTAAAAAAACACAATAAATTCGTACTTAAAAACTGTTAAGGTTTAAAAAGGGATTTTAAAAGGTGTAATGTGTTATTTTCTAAACTACAGGGTCTAAATTGTCATTTTTCTAAATCTAAGGGACTTAACTGATGAATACCTGTAACTTGATGATATTTACACTTTATACCCTAATCTTATCATAATGACACTATAACCCCTAGACTTATTATAATTGAATATTAAACCCTAAAATTTTGGAAACTACATTTTGAACCTTAAACTTATGTAAATGACATTATGAACCTTAAGCTACTAATATGGTCATATTTAATACTTTAAGTTGATAAACGGGAATGTTAATAACCAAAGTTACTAAATATGGAAAGAGAACTAAAATGAGACCTTATGATTATATGAAACTTATAAGTGAAACTTATGATTATTTGTAGATCGGGTGAAGAAGGAGTGACCTTCTGTTTCTTTTCATTTCATTGCTTTTGCTTGCGTATTTTTTTAAGGTACAGATATTCTTTCCCTTCTCAGTAGGGATAATTCCATTGATCCTATGCCTGCTATGTTCGCCTTTATTTGACTCATGACTTTCATTGTATGATAGTCATTCTATGTGATCTCTTCTGACATTTATTGTAAATGTCTCTGCCATGCTATGCTTATTTGTTTGCCATGCTTAATTGAGTTACTATCTTGTTTCTCTTGCCATGTTAGTTTTGATTTTGTATGATATGATATTATGTGCCTGAGCTTAACTAGTTCTAGAGGTACTAGGACCATGTCTAGGATAGCACCCTAGTCATGATACTTCCGTAGAGGTGTGATAGATCTACGGCGTTCCCCCGTTATGTATATGTATTATAACGCATTTTACTATTGGCCAACCGTATGTGTGCTTAGTCTAGTACTGACATACATACTTATGTTAGGGAGCGTATGGATGCATCCTAGGTTTAGTTGTTTTATGTGATTATGGTGACCAGGTGGTGTGTGCCTTGCACTCCTTCTCACACTTTTATTTTATTTACTTAGAGGTCTCCCCTCTTCATATACTTGATATGCTTTTGTATGATTTGTTAGAATATGTATGGAGCTCTTATGGCACATCCTTTTATGAACCCTCCTTTGTTTTCATTTCATTTCTTGTTTCATTTTCTAATTCAGTTCTCATGCACTTTGACTCTTGGTTATCTTTGGAATTCGTATTGACTTCATGATTATGCTTTCGTTTTGTATCCTTATTTCCTTCGTTGCTTATGCTTATTTACCTTTATGTTTTGTATTCGTATATATATCTGTTCACTGGGCTTGTTAAGCTCAGCCACATTTCTTTTCCTGCGGCAGGTTTTAGTTGGAAGCTGGGTTATGAGTGGAGAGTACTTTGGACTTAGAGGACCTTACTAGCTATTCTGGACTTAGACATGACTAGAAGAGATTGTATTTCAGACTTAGTATTTTGTTATTATCCTCATTTGTAACCTTGTAATTTCAGATTTTCCCTTGTAACCTTGAAATTCATTTGTATTATTTAAGTCTTATGCTTATGTTTGCTTTGATATGTCACCATAATGTAATACTTCTACCCTTATCGGGTTGGGGTGTTACAAAAGATATGGAAAATGAGGTGTCCCAAAATGCGATAGAACTGAAGAGTCGTGAGATTGAGAGAAAGAACATTCTCATCACCAATGAGAATTTGATTGCTAGATGTATTGCACATGATGTATTTTATACTGCTACTGATTCTGCATTAACTGCTTGTCAATTTCATGAGTTGTCTATTGCATTGAATGTTTCCCAGCATCGTGTTGTTGAGCTTGAGGGGGAGAATTTAAAATTGCATGAGAAAATCCAAAACGATGACCATGATAACATTGTCAGGCATTTTTCAAAACTAGAGGTTGATAATCTTAATTTTCAATTAAAATATCAACATTTAGAAGAAAGAGTTAAAATCTCAAATGCCAAGACATCTTTGGATGCTCCTGAATTTGATGCATATTTTGAATTAAGCAAACGAGATGAAAAAATTCAAGCTCACACTAACACGATTCAAAAATTGAGGGCCCAAATTACCCAATTAAAATCGAATAAGAGTGAGGTGATTGGCACCCATAAACCATCGTCTTTAGATTCTCAGAATTTTCACTATCAAGACATCATCAATAAATTACAACATGAAAATGAGTGTTTTCAAGCTAAAAATTCAAAAATCAAACAGCATTACAAAGAGTTATATGACTCGATTAAAGTCACACGTAACAATCACAATGAAAAGATAACTTCTTTGCAAAATGAGATTGAGAATCTAAAGACTCAAGTGAAAGGGAAAATGCCAATTATCACTAGTGATAATGTTGTTCCAAAGGTTTCTGATTGTAGTAAGTATGCAATTGATGTTGTGCCTATTCCGCTTCCCCTTAGGAACAATAGGTCTGATCATCAATTATATCTCACTCACCTTAAGGATAGCGTTGATTACCTTCGTGAGATCGTAGAAGAGGATAGGATAGATAAACCACTTGATAGTGCAGTTGTAGATGCCTGCTTCCTCACCAAACGATCTCAGGAACTCTTAGAATACGTCATTGGCACAAGTCCTAAGATTGATAATAAGAAAGAAGGTTTATTGCATCTTCTTCAATGACTAAGAACAAGCATGTTACCTTTGATGTACCATTAACGACATCTGAACCCAGCACATCAAAAACGGAAAAACAAATGGCAGTGAAACAAACTAATGTTCCCATCATTGCTTCTACAGGAGTAAACTGTGACACTAAAGCTAGCGGGTCAAAGCCTAGTCGCATTACAAAGAAAGATAAGACTACGCCAGCTAAGAGTGCTCATGAGAAGACAGTAGAAGTCCACCTTAGGGACAATAAGTTTGATTTGATCAAAAAGAATCGTGTTGATTCTAGTATTAGCTATAAGCGTACTGTAATTAATTCGAATTCTAATGCTATTTGTAAAACATGTAATGAAGTTTAATTTATGGTAATCATGATGAATGTGTTGTGTCATTCTTGATGTCTTCTCAACGATCCCCAGTTAAGAATGTTAGGAAACCTAAACTGAGTAAGCAAACTTGGAAAGCAACAGGAAAAATGTTTGCTCATGTTGGTTATCAATGGAGACCCACCAGAAGAAAATTCACCTTAGGAGATCAGTGCCCCTTATCTAGAATGACTAATCATAAAGTAGTGATTGGGTAAGGAATGGAAGCCAACAGGTAGAATTTTCCCATTAGAGAAACAATGCCCTGTAACTAGGTCCATTGCATCTACTAGTGAAGTTTCCACTATGAATACCATGGCATCTATGATTTCTATAGTTCCAGAATTTGTTTGTGCTAACCAAACAGACCCAAGTTGCACGTGGGGATCCACCTGTTTCAGTTATCCATCGTTTTCTGTTTTCAAATGCAGGTCGTACAAATCGTCCTTTGGTATTTGGACTCAGGCTGCTCAAAACATATGACCGGGGATCGCTCACGGCTCAAGAATTTCATGAAAAAGTTTATCGGGACAGTTAGATTCGGGAATGACCATTTTGGGGCGATTATGGGTTATGGAGATTATGTGTTTGGTGATAGTGTAATTTTCAGGGTATACTACGTGAAAGGACTTGGGCACAATTTGTTCTCTGTTGGTCAATTTTGTGATTCCAATCTTGAAGTTGCTTTAAAAAAAACACATGTTTCATCAGAGAATTGGATGGTATTGATCACATTAAAGGCAGTCATGGCACTAATCTATACACCATCTCTATTGTAGACATGATGCGGTCCTCTCCTATTTTCTTGATGTCAAAGGCCTCAAAGAACA
Organism: Artemisia tridentata subsp. tridentata; assembly: GCA_021014915.2. Lineage (NCBI taxonomy): Eukaryota > Viridiplantae > Streptophyta > Magnoliopsida > Asterales > Asteraceae > Artemisia > Artemisia tridentata. The sequence goes on from CP139504.1 coordinate 252,311,330, forward strand.
AATCATGGCTTTGGCGCCGTCGTTTAAATCACTTAAACTTCGACACCATAAATGAACTTACTCGCAAGGATCTTGTTCGAGGTATGCCCAGATTGAAGTTTGAAAAGGATCATCTTTGTTCTGCTTATCAACTGGGCAAAAGCAAGAAGCATACTCACAAACCCAAAACTATCAACACCATCATGGAAGTTCTTTACACCTTTCACATGGATCTATGCGGACCAATGAGAGTGCAGAGTATAAATGGGAAGAAATATGTTCTTGTGGTGGTCGACGACTACTCACGATTTACATGGGTGAAGTTTTTGAGAACCAAGGACGAGACTCCAGAGGTTATCATCAAACTTATCAAACAGCTACAAGTAAGACTCAACAAAAACGTCAGAGTCATCCGGACAGACAATGGAACTGAGTTTGTTAACAAACAACTCATTCAATTTTAGGAAAGTATTGGCATAACTTACCAGGAATTGTTCCACGCACTCCTCAGCAGAACGGGGTTGTCAAAAGACGACATCGTACTCATGTGGAAGCTGCACGAACCATGTTGATATTTTCCAAGGAACCGATGTTTCTTTGGGCGGAAGCAATTGCTACAGCTTGTTACACCCAAAACCGATCCTTGATACATATTCTTCACAACAAAACTCGCTATGAGCTGATACATGACAAGAAACCAGATCTTTCTTTCCTTTGAGTGTTCGGTGCTCTGCGCTACCCGACAAATGATAGTCAGGATCTGGGAAAACTAAAGGCTAAAGCAGACTTTGGATTCTTCGTTAGGTATGCACCAAATCACAAGGGATACCGAATCTACAATAAACGAACCCGACAAATTATGGAAACCATTCACGTGACATTCGATGAGCTTACTGAGCAAACGGATCCTGGAAACACAAGTTCTGGACCCGCACCTAATCTTTTGTCTCCTGGACCAATTAGTGCAGTTCCTTATGTACCCCCTACGAGTGATGAGTTGAAGAATTTGTTTGATCCGATGTTTGATGAATACTTTGAGCCATCAACTGTTGATACTACAACTGAAGCTTCACCTGTACCTCCAGTTGTTGATGCTCCAATTCCACACAACTCAGATGGTCCATCTGTATCTGTCTCAATTAGTCAAGAAGCACCATCTACTAGTCACTCACCATCATCATCAAATATTCAATCTCCTTCGGTACAGCAAGGCTCTGCAGTTGACCATTCTTTTGAAGTGAATCCTGTTGCTCCTGCTGATGATGCTCCATTCGAGAATATATTTGCTCCTGAATCTTCTACTGAGACATCTTCTTCAAGGGATCCTAACACGGCAACATCTGTTCCCTACCCTCAACCACATGAACATCCCAGGAAATGGACCAATGATCATCCGATTGACAACATCATTGGAAATACTTCTCGTCCGGTATCCACACGAAAGCAACTTGCCACCGATGCATTGTGGTGCTTCTTTAATTCTATACTATCTGAAGTTAAACCCAAAGATTTCAAAGATGCTTTGTCTAAAGACTGCTGGTTTACTGCAATGCAAGAAGAAATTCATGAGTTTGATCGACTTGAAGTATGGGAATTAGTGCCTCCTTCAGATAGTGCAATGATTATCGCTCTTAAGTGGATCTTCAAAGTGAAACTTGATGAGCATGGTGACGTTCTGAAAAATAAGGCACGGCTTGTTACAAAGGGATATTGTCAAGAAGAGGGCATAGACCTTGAAGAATCATTTGCACCTGTTGCTCGAATTGAAGCCGTAAGAATATTTCTCGCGAATGCTGCCAGTCAGAATATGATAATTGATGCGCGTGATGTGTTGTTGCGGTTTAGCAGTTTTAATGCCTACTCAGTTTTAAATTTATATTTAGCCGACTTATCAATAACACACACACTTAACGAGCAGTGTACCCGGTCAGTATGAATATAATGGTAAGTAGAGTGTCGATCACTAAGAGTGGAACGTATTATCTCGTTATTCTAATCAGTATTTTATTATCCTAACGCAAGGGGGTTTCAGCCTGAGAGACTGGCACGATTTGTTTGCAATTAAATAATAAAATAAACCAATAGGCACGAATCAGCAAGTAGCACACACGTACACAGATAGATACTCGAGACAATAAGAGGGCTGTCCTTATGATTAAGTAGATTGTCACTTGTTTTATTGATAGCTTTATATGAAGTGTATGTAGTTAACCCTTTCTCGTTGGTCCTAATCTTATCGGCGAGTAAACCCTTAATGATTACTTATGTCTAAAAGTTATTCCTAAGTGATCAATTTAGTAATAACCGTGGGAGCCACATTATGTCCCGCAGTCAAATGCCCGCAAGCCACTAATAGACACAGAGGTTATCAATGCACTAATAAGTAGTAACCAAAGACATCAACATATAAACTTTAATTGATGGGAAAGCAAGTATTAAAGGGAGTACAATCTTTCGTTGTCACATTACACAAGCCACCAATCCTGATGAATTAAAGTTTGCTAACACAATAAAACAAAACTACTTAATGAATTAAATACATGCAGCACCTTCTTACAGCTCTTGTATCTTTGATTTGGGTGTGTCTTGTGCTGCCTCCTTGACTGAATTCGTCCTAGGGTTCTCCTGTTCGAACTTAGGTTATAATATAATGCGTCTGAAATTCGTCTGGTCTTGGGGTATTTATAGTTTCTGTCTGAGGGAAGATGCGGCGCATCTAAGGAGTAGATGCGGCGCATGTACTTAACTTCGCGTGGGGTCCAAGATTATAATATTCAGGAATATTCGTACACCGCCAGAAGATGCGGTGTAACTCCATGATTAGATGCGGCGCATGTCCTCTTGTATCTTGGATCGTATCTGGTGATATCTTAATAGAGATGCGGCGCATGTCGAGAGTGAGATGCGGCGCATCTGGAGCAGATTAGTCTTGATCTTCTTCATTTCAGTAGACTCTTAACTTTATGCATGTTTTGCTCCATAATCAGTCCAAAATCGCTAAGTTTCACCAAATGCTTGTTTTTACCTGAGAATTACAAAAGTAAACGATTAAGTATCAATCCTCATACATAATATAGTAAAACAAGTCAAATTAATAAGATAAATGATAGTAATAAAATGTACTTATTTGAGTTCATCAAATATCCCCCCACTTGAACTTTACTTGTCCCCAAGTAAACCTTAGAATTTCTTTTATGAAAATGTATCCTAAAAGATGTTAGGATTTATTTTTATATTTAAGCATGTATTCGTTTATTTCATAATCACACAACTAAACACTTTAACGAATTAGAAGTAAAATAAAATAAGTCGATAAAAGCAAAATCTAATCGTTTAACTGTCCAGTCGTGACGAATATTCTATCATAAGCTTGGCAAGTATACACATCTCCTCCACTAAAGCTAAGGAATAACATGTCTAAAGCGGTAAAAAGGGTTTTTAGGCTTAAGGGTTAATTATTCTCTTTTCACTATCGATTTCAAATTCCAGAAAAGGCAACAAAATCACAAATACATGATCGAATCCACGAACACGATACTTGCAATTGCTCAAATCCTTAACTCGAATAGGCTAAAGATAGGTCCAAACTTCACCAATAATAATATATCAAAAAGGGTGACAAAATCATAAATACATAGCCGAATCCACGACTACGATACTTAAGATTGCTCAAATCCCTAATCTCAATAAATCAAAGGTTTGGTTGGATAAAGAATAATAAAGGGTATGGATAACATTTGGGATATAAATTGGTGTAAAGTGAAAAATAAACAAAACAAATAAATTAAAATCCTAAGTGTGGTTAATCACTATCCCAACCATCCCATGAATAAGACTCATATCATAGAATAACTCACGCTTTAACACTTGAAACACACGCTTTAGGTAGATACGAATTATACTCAACAAGATCTTAATCAAAGAATAAACCTTAATTGGCGTTCCCATAACTGCCAATTCCCATTCAATCCATAGATATAGTACAACAAATAGTGGTGATATCGACCACTTACATAACTTTACATAAGTTGGTTGAAACAAACTTCCAACTTTTCTTTCTTTCTTCTTTTTTATTTTTTTTTTTTTTTTTTTTTTTTTTTTTTTTTTTTGACATCAACATAAACATAGATGTGTAAAATTTCACCACATCACTATAATGATAATTCAGGATAATTTTTCCATACTTTTCATAACTTCAGAAATAATGGTAATAGTGAAAGTAGTAAACACACGAAAAATAAACTCAAAGATATACAATATTTACTTTCACTCCAATTGCATTGTGCAATTTCCCGACCTAACCAAAGATAATGAATTACGCACACGAACCACAGGTAATGTAAGGAAACACACTTTGCCTATAGCAATTAACCAAACCACGGATTTTAATCAACAGGGTAGGCTAAGGTGTAAGGGTGTAACGAAACATTTTAAACATAGGTGTAAGAAACGAAAGGAATGGCTCTGAGTGTTTTTCTAGGGGTATCTTACTCTAAAAATGAGAGTAACAAAAGGTTTATACGGGGGTTAACTAACTAGTGTAGTTAGCTAATATTACATAACATATAAAGGCTATTTGGGTGTAATTCTAGAATTTTACCAATTTAGACAAGTCATTCCAATTATATAAATAATACTCATTATGGTGGTCTCGAATAGTATACAAGCCAAGTTCTAAAGTTTACAAGTCACCGGCACACTCATAGATTTGTGAATTTTGAAAAATCACAATTTTTGAAAATAACGTCATGTGTGCAGCTATGCAACTTAGATCTTAAACAAAAACATGCTAAAAAAAATTTTAAGTTTGACATATTAAGCACATTTTAAGCATAATTTTTGAAAAAGTTTAGGACAAGTAAGTGTTAAGTGTTCTAATTCTCCAATCCCCCCACTTAAGTTAAACAACGTCCTCGTTGTTTGTATAAAAGGTTAAAAACTGGAAATTAAAAGAATTAGAACAGAAAAACTCCCCTGAGATTTGCTCGGTATGATCCTCCATTAGTATAGGAGCAAAAATCATCTTTCTTGTGGATTAGAACGTTAAAGCTTCATACTTGATGTGTCCACAGGAAATCCAGGAAACTATAATACCACCAATATTTTAAAACACACCTAAGATAAGAAAGGTTCAAACTTGCATAATACATTAGTAGTTAGATAAAAATAAAACTTAAAAATTAAAACTGAAAATCATCAGGTCAGTCGATGCGCCGTATCTTATTGAAGAAGATACGCCGTATCGAGCCTGGAATAAATACGGATCAGAATAAAGATGCGCCACATCCTTAACCAGGGATGCGCCGCATTGAAAATAAACTGATAAATAGTTTTAAAGTCGAAAATAAAAATGCAGAAAAAAATAAAATAAGATATGACCATTGCAGGAGATGCGTCGCATCTCAGAATTGAGATGCGCCGTATCCTCGTGCGGGCTTGACTGACTCGACACAGAAAACAGAATAATAAAAATAAAATAAAATAAAAGGTAAGCATGGGTTGCCTCCCACGAAGCGCTTGTTTTTGTTCGAGTCACGAGCCTGACTCCACCCTTATTTACTGTGTAATAGGGTGTTGTTCCCCCCACTTGGGATCAGGTGCGGGTGATAATAGCAATAAACACGAAAAGAGTGTAAATTTGCAAGTAAAGATGGAAGAAATAAATAAAGATCATACCTTGGCAATATATGTACATCTTTCCTATTCATACCCGGTTTGGTTGATAAATTGGATGACTTGACCATTGCATCTGAAAGAGTAGTGTGTTGAGGAAAAATGAGTCTCATTTCTTCTTGGTTAGTCTCTTTGGTAGTAAGGCGTCCCTTGACTCCCGCAGAAGATGAGAAAGGGCCTTTGGCAAGTAAAATTTCGAGTTCTTCAACAACCTTCATAGGGTCTAAATCATCATCTTCATCAATTATAGCAATGTTTAAGAGCTCATCACCAAACTCTTCTTCGAGCTCCACCAAATACGGGTTGATCACAGGTGCTTCAATAGGTAGTGTAATAAATTTCACTTCATCATCTTTATGTTTTGCAACCTGTTTAGGAAAGCTAGCAAGATTATTAGTAACGGGATTAATAATATTAAATAAATTTGTACCACTTTGTGTTGTAAGTGACTCCAATTCATCATTTGAATCTCCATCTTCAACAAGTGGTCCTGCAATTTCAGCATCGTCCCGAATTTCATTCTTTAATAAGTAATCCCAGATTTCTTCAAAATCCCTTGTTGGGTCAAAATCTGGTTGAGGTATGTCATCATAAACTATGGCGTCAAATGGTTCGAAATCAAAATAAGAATACTTTTCATCTTCATCCGATGGATTGTTTAATTGTGGTAATACGATTGCAGAATATTCTTCAACGTAGGATTCCGTATACACATCATCTTGTGCAATCTCCGGAGAAAAAGTACTATCAATAACAATTGCCAGAATTGGTTTCACGGTATATGAATCTTCTTCATCATCACTTGACATACACCAGGTGTGTTGAAATGGCAATTTGTTTCTTTCTTTCCTTGACTTTTCTCGTCCAAGAATCAAGTATTCTTCCATAGTGATTTCTTTCGTATCAATGACTTGTGCACCATATCTTGCTCTTTCCCAATCGTAGATCCCATTATTGCTCAAGGCTCTTTCCTCTCCAAGTCTGATATATTCTTCCATTGTAATATCCGGATCGTCCATCTTCCTGAAATAAAACTTACTCGTGCAAAAGAAGGGTGAAACGATCAAAGTAAAATAAAAGTTTCTGATATCTGCTGTTGATGCGCCGTATCCTATAAATGGGATACGCCGTATCTTAATACGTTAAAAATAAGTCAAACTTTTATTCAGAAAATAGATACGCCGCTTAGAAATTAGAATGCGCCGTATCTGTTTTAATTATCAAAAATCAGCTTATCTAATTAAAATTAAATGCGTCGTATTAACGAAAGTTAATGCGCCGTATTTTCGTTACGTTTAAAAATAAATATCGATTTTTGATTCAGAAAGATGCGCCGTATCGATATAGATCGATGCGTCGTATCTGTTTAATAATTCGCAAACTGTTTTTAATTAAAATAATAGATACGCCGTATCTACGAAAGCAGATGCGTCGTATGGCGTTAACGTTTAGAAATTTTTTTTTTTATTAAAAACAGATACGCCGTATCTGCTAAAGCAGATGCGTCGTATTACTTTATCGCTTAGAAAAAATTTTTTTTTTATCAAAAACAGATACGCCGTATCTTGGGGAAAAGATGCGTCGTATCGAATTAATTAAACGCGTTGTATTTTTTTAAAAATTAAACGCAATACGCCGTATCTGAGAGATCAGATGCGCCGTATCGTTTGATTTAGCACAGTACAACGATAGCAGAACAGAAAAATACGAAAAATAAAAATCAAATAAAAAACACACAAACAAAAATAAACAAAAACAAAAATAAAAGAAAACAATTAACACACAATACAACAAATATGCAAAATAATACAATGATGCAATTAATCTAATAAAAAGAAAAACCTAATTAAAATACTAATCAAATTAACAGATAATAACAATTCACTCCCCGGCAGCGGCGCCAAAAACTTGATGCGCGTGATGTGTCGTTGCGGTTTAGCAGTTTTAATGCCTACTCAAGTTTTAAATTTATATTTAGCCGACTTATCAATAACACACACACTTAACGAGCAGTGTACCCGGTCAGTATGAATATAATGGTAAGTAGAGTGTCGATCACTAAGAGTGGAACGTATTATCTCGTTATTCTAATCAGTATTTTAATATCCTAACGCAAGGGGGTTTCAGCCTGAGAGACTGGCACGCTTTGTTTGCAATTAAATAATAAAATAAACCAATAGGCACGAATCAGCAAGTAGCACACACGTACACAGATAGATACTCGAGACAATAAGAGGGCTGTCCTTATGATTAAGTAGATTGTCACTTGTTTTATTGATAGCTTTATATGAAGTGTATGTAGTTAACCCTTTCTCGTTGGTCCTAATCTTATCGGCGAGTAAACCCTTAATGATTACTTATGTCTAAAAGTTATTCCTAAGTGATCAATTTAGTAATAACCGTGGGAGCCACATTATGTCCCGCAGTCAAATGCCCGCAAGCCACTAATAGACACAGAGGTTATCAATGCACTAATAAGTAGTAACCAAAGACATCAACATATAAACTTTAATTGATGGGAAAGCAAGCATTAAAGGGAGTGCAATCTTTCGTTGTCACATTACACAAGCCACCAATCCTGATGAATTAAAGTTTGCTAACACAATAAAACAAAACTACTTAATGAATTAAATACATGCAGCACCTTCTTACAGCTCTTGTATCTTTGATTTGGGTGTGTCTTGTGCTGCCTCCTTGACTGAATTCGTCCTAGGGTTCTCCTGTTCGAACTTAGGTTATAATATAATGCGTCTGAAATTCGTCTGGTCTTGGGGTATTTATAGTTTCTGTCTGAGGGAAGATGCGGCGCATCTAAGGAGTAGATGCGGCGCATGTACTTAACTTCGCGTGGGGTCCAAGATTATAATATTCAGGAATATTCGTACACCGCCAGAAGATGCGGCGTAACTCCATGATTAGATGCGGCGCATGTCCTCTTGTATCTTGGATTGTATCTGGTGATATCTTAATAGAGATGCGGCGCATGTCGAGAGTGAGATGCGGCGCATCTGGAGCAGATTAGTCTTGATCTTCTTCATTTCAGTAGACTCTTAACTTTATGCATGTTTTGCTCCATAATCAGTCCAAAATCGCTAAGTTTCACCAAATGCTTGTTTTTACCTGAGAATTACAAAAGTAAACGATTAAGTATCAATCCTCATACATAATATAGTAAAACAAGTCAAATTAATAGGATAAATGATAGTAATAAAATGTACTTATTTGAGTTCATCAGAATATGATAATCTACCAAATGGATGTTAAGACAGCATTCTTGAATGGTGATTTGAAAGAGGTAGTCTATATCAGTCAACCAGAAGGATTTGTGGATCCTGAACGCCCTAATCACGTCTATCGTTTGAAGAAGGCTCTCCATGGCCTAAAGCAGGTACCTAGGGTGTGGTATGACACTTTGTCTAAGTTCCTTCTGGCAAACCAATTCTCCAAAGGTGTGGTTGATCCTATGGTATTCACTAGGAAAACGGGCAAACATCTACTTCATGTTTAGATCTACGTAGATGACATTATCTTTGCCTCCTCTAATCCAATGGAATGTGATCGTTTTTCTAATGAGATGAGTTCCAAGTTACAAATGTCTATGATGAGACAAATGTCGTTCTTCTTGGGATTACAAATTTCTCAAAGTCCCGGAGGCATATTCATTAATCAATCCAAGTATACAAATGAAATATTGAAGAAATTTGGATTTGATTCAAGTGATCCTGTTGACACTCCTATGGTTGAGAGATCGAAATTGGATGGAGACCTCTCTGGGATCCCTGTTGATCAAACCAAGTTTCGAAGTATGATTGGATCCCTAATGTACCTTACCGCTAGCAGGCCAGATCTCTTGTTTGCGGTATGCATGTGTGCTCGGTACCACTCTAAACCCACCAAAAAGAATCTGGAAGCGGTAAAGCGGGTCTTTCGATACCTTCAAGGAACTATTCAAATAGGTGTCTGGTATCCTAAGGACACCGCCATGGCACTCACAGCCTATGCAGATGCAGACCATGCGGGGTGTCAATATACTCATCGAAGTACGTCGGGAGGTGCTCAGTTTCTAGGGGAAAAGTTAGTAAGCTGGTCATCCAAGAGGCAAATGAGTACATCTATATCTTCCACAGAGGCTGAATAAATTGCCATGTCTGCGTGCTGTGCACAAATCCTATGGATGAGATCTCAACTGTCGGACTATGGCTTTGCATACAACAAGATCCCTTTATATTGTGATAACAAAAGTGCTATAGCTCTTTGCTGCAACAATGTCCAACACTCCAGATCAAAGCACATCGATATCTGGCATCACTTTATAAGGGAACTGTTTGAGAAAGGGGTTGTTGAACTTTGCTTTGTGAGAACTGACTTTCAATTGGCTGATATCTTCGCTAAGGCACTCCCGAGAGAACGGTTCCAATTTATTCTCCCGCGACTTGGCATGAAGAGTTTGACGCCAGAAACCCTCAAGTGTCTTCAGGAAGAAAATGAGGAGTAATGGATTTGCTTCATATAACCTTGTATATATTTTAAACCAAAAAGAAAATAGAAAAATATAAAACCTATAAAAACCATTAAAACCAGAAAAACACAAAAAAATACCAAAAATAGTGCCTCTAGGCATGTCTTATGTTTATCGATAACATTTACGGTCCTAGAAATGTCATTCAATAATGACACGGGACTTTAAATGAAGCTCGAGCGAAAGTTCAAATAAATTGTTAAAACATGTCATATTGGCTTGCAGTTACTTTAGACTGTAACCCGTTCCTCATTATGGGGAAAGCACATCGCCAAAAAGACAGTTGTTCCTCCCACTAGGTGAAGTTCACCCGGGCATGGATTACTTTATATCCATGTTTCTTCGATTTGATGTACATTTCAGTGCATCATTTCTCGTATAAGAAGAGAAGTCTTCTTTATATCGCAAATACTTTTCAATCTATGATTCTTCAGGAAAGTATTTGTGCTAAACTTGGTGGTACCATGAGTTTTTTGGAAATCAATCAGACTTGAAGTTTTTCATCAAAAATCTATCACTCAACCAATGACTACAGATCTTTAAATAGAAAATGGGTCATCGATTGACTGGGAGAGTGATTTAAAAATTTTATATCGTCAAAACAAGTCACTTTGTACATAATAAGCAGTGAATTCAATGATACTTGTTGTTATGTGTCAGTGATTGAGGGGGAGCATCAATATGTTCCATTATCAGCACATATTAAACCTGGCCATATTTTCTCCCATATTTTCTAAACTTATTTAAATCAATTGGGATCACAAAATCTCAAAAGGTTTAAAATTTTTGATCGGGGGAGAGAATGTTGTTTAAATATGCAATCTGAAAAAAATGTGATGTTTTAAATTTAAATGTAAGCTCTCCCATAGATGCTAAACTCTTTTGTATATCAATTCACATATTGAGGGGGAGCAAATGGTTTGTGGTGACAAAAGGATATGGCATCTCAAGTGAGCGCGACTCAGACTTCACAAATGAATTGACGAAACAAAAAATGTCATTAATCGAAAGGACTTGTCCCAGCCGGGTAATAATTTCAAGCTGGTCTAACCAGTAATGTAAGCGTGTCTCAAAGAGGACTTGTCTGAGTAGAGTGTACCATTTCGAGAAACTTTATGTGGATTTGACCAGGCCGGGTAATAATTTCAAGCTAGTCCAACTAGTGATGTAAGCGTGTCTCAAATCGGTCATGTTCACTGAAAGTGGATCAATTCAAAAAGTGCAAGCTCTACCCAACATGTGCAAATTTATAATAAAAACATCTGAGCACATGTTAAGGGGGAGCATTTGAAAAGTTTAAAACTCTCAAAGTGTTAGCAAAATGTGTTTCTTAATTATAAACACTTTGAGAGATTTTTCAAATAAATGGTTTACGACAACATAGGATAGTCATGGTGTTATAAGGTGGCTAAGGTTAGGAAAACCGTCCTATGATCCGCCAGAGCCAGAGAGATCTACCCAAGGACAATACCGAATAGTTAGTATTAGAAAGTCCTTAGGTATGATTATGAAAAAAAAGGAGTAATATGAGAAAGGAGAAAGAAGGGATTGAATAATTAAAAAAATGTAATGAGAAAGGGTGAAAAGAAATAGCCCTCCAATTATTCAACCTTAGGGCAGAAACCGGGTTCAATTCATATGCTACTGGGTGTTACTAAGGTGACGCTAGTATTGAAGACAAGACATCATGGACCCAGTGACGTACTGCACAAAACCTTCTAAGCCACTCAAGTTCTCTTAAAAGGACTTGTTTCATTTTCACGGGGAACCCTGCATAATCTATCGACTGCTCATTACGAGTTATGTTGATATTGTAACAGGAGACACCGCTCCAGTCTCCGACTACCAAAAATGCACTTATCGAGTCTAGAGTCACGAGATGCATCATAAGATCTCATAGGAACACATGTTACTTCTACACTGGTTGTTCAACATTAAGGACACCAGTTGTAAACTTATGAGTCCTATGCAGATCTTAGCAATCTGCCAGAACATTTATGAGGGAATTTACAAATGTAATTCTCAATGATTGAATGGAAATTCCTGCCAGGGTCAACATCAAACAGCCCTGAAAGCAGGTCACTTCGGTAATTCCTTATGGATTACGCTTAGTGGTCGCGGCGGTTTCAAACGGTCTACAGTCGTGGAGTGAACTCCAGCGACTCACCTAATCGTTGATGTACTTCGGTAGATATTGTAAGCCCTCTCGGGGGTGTCCGAATCAGGAATGGCCTTGGTAAGGATTAGAGAAAGTTTTCACACTATGCTGTTAACAATCTCGAAGTCCAAACCTGTAAGTACCGGACACTTTATTGCTAACTGTCGTATGCAGGAATCCTTAGCGGTTCCAGCTGATTGCCGAAAAGATGCCGATCCATCACCCCATGCTCACACTTCCCCATCATAAACAAAGAAATCATGATAATTGAAAGGCCTTCAACACTGCTTTCACAACTCTGATGCTGAAGATCATGATCTAGAAAAGTGTTAGCTTGTCGGTCCAAAGATCACAATATCACATGAAAACGATGCTGCAAAAGGATGACTTGAAGACGTATGTTGCATGATGACCTCAAAGATCATCCAATATAAATGAACAGTCAACAAAAGTTCACTGTTGAATGTATAAAGATTAAAGACTTAGAAGAATCAAAGACTACGAGCTAGAAACTCTAATCTATGTAATAGAATGCTAGAATTCGAAGTGTAATTTCCGGGTTGACCTCCCTTAGGGAGAGATTGTTAGTAATATAAATATTCATCTGAAAGACTCGGTTACCCCGAGTATCTATTAGCATTAAGTAGCTCGTAGGATTATTAGTATTAATTTAGTTATCGTAGTATTTGTGGAGTTGGGTCGGGTCTTTACCCACTGTCAGCTCACTCCACAGCCCACATGGGACGTTTATGTTTGTTGTATAAATACCCTCTCCCACCAAAGGATAGGGTTGGACCTTCTCATTCACTTAATCTAACATATTTACATTTTCTCTCACAAGGTTCCATCTTCTCTCTTTTATCTCTCTAGATTCAGCCCAAAACCACAAGAACCATACGTGTTATGATTTAATATTACTTACAGAAAGGAATCTCCTTGGCGGTATTTCCAGCACTTACAGGCTCAGACTTCGAGAGAATTAACAGCATAGTGTAAAAACCCTCTCTAATCCTTACAAAGGCTATTCTTGAATTGGATACCCTCAAGAAAGCTTACAAAGATATACCGAAGTATACCAACAATTCAGGTGAGTCGCCGAAGTATACTGAAGTATCACTCTACGACTGTAGATTGTTTGAAGCAGAAAGTAACCATCATGATAAGTATGGCAAGATCCGAAGATCTCCTAAAAGACTCTTACAACTTGTGTCATTTTTTGGCACACACAAGTGTACGATTTGGAAGTGTATCCTAAGAGATATTTAATGAATCTCATGGCTCTAGACTCGATTACGTATGTTTTATTTTAGTAGTCAGAGGCATGGAGCAGAGTGCCACCTATTCAATACCAACACATCTCAGAGTGAGAGTCCGATAGATTATGCAAGGTTCTCCGTGAGAAATGAAACAAATATCTTTTATAAGATACTTGAGTGGCTAGGAGGGGTTGTGCAGCGCATGACTGGGTCCATGAAATCTTGTCTTCAATACCGGTATCATCTTTGTGATAATCGATAACAGATGTATTGACCCGGTTTTTGTTCCTAAGTTTATTGGAGGGCTATATCTTTTCACCCTTTTCAGAAACTTTTCTTTTTAATTCTTTAACCTCTTTTTTCTCCTTTCATCACTTTACTCCTTTTTTCAATCATACCTAAGGACTTCTAATTCTAATCTATTGGAATTGTCCTTGGGTAGATCCCTCTGGCTCTGGCGGATCATAGGACATAAACCTAACCATAATCACCTTATTACTCCATGGTTATCCTAGGTTCATTGATCATATGCCATAAAACCTTTTGTGAAAATCTCTCAAAGTGTTTATAATTATAAAACATATTTTGTTAACACTTCGAGAGTTTTGCATTTTCTGAAATACTCCCCCTTCACATGTGCTCATAAGTTCTAAGATAGATTTACACATGTTAGGTAGAGTTTGCACTTTCAAATTGATCGATTTTTAGTGAACATGACCGATTCGAGACACGCTTACATCACTAGTTAGACTAGCTTGAAATTATCACCCATCCGGGTCAAGTCCAAAGAAAGTCTCTCGAGACGGTAGATTCTACTTAGACAAGTCCTATTCGAGACACGCTTACATCACTAGCTAGACTAGCTTGAAATTATTACCCATCCAGGATAAGTCTTTTCGATTACTGACACTTAAGCTTCGTCAATTCATTGGTTATATATGAGTCGAGCTCTTTTGAGATTCAACTACGATCTTTAAACATTTTTTATCTCATTTTAATCATGTCTTCTCCCCCTCAAAAATAGCATATCCGTGATATTTTTTATATCAACTGATTAACAGAAAAGCTTTTCTAGAGATAGACGGATTTGTTATTGTATGAAATTGGAACATTTTTTGTTTTTATACTCCCCCTTAATGAAAAGGATTTGTTCGAAAATATGCTTTCATTTTCCAATATCCATTTAAAATTCTGATTCAGGATTTGGAGGGAGTTCTCTTATTGAAATGCGAGTTATGTACTAACAATGTACATAAGTGTTTTTTGTAGAAACGAGTTTTTGTTTGAAATCTTTTCGTTTTGTTATACTCAAACTTTTTGAAAATGATTACGTCCTTGAATATACGAGTCCTGATTTGAAATAATCAGAAGTCATCTTTTTAAGCTCGGGTTTCGTACTGAAGTATACGAAAGTCGTTGTGAAGAAAATTTTGAGAAACGACATGTTTAGAAAAAGTTTTAATAAACTCTCGCTCAAGCATCTGTACATATCCGAATCATTGTTGAATGACATTTCTAGATACGTACAGAATATCGATTATACGAGAGACATGTCGTGAGAAGAATATTTTTGTATTTTCTGATTTTATATTGTTTTTGTTTTTTTGAAAATTTTCTATTTTTGTATTTTGTTTTTGTTGGTTTTTCAAATTTTTTATTTTGTTTTTCAAAATTATTTACAACGAAGCTTTTTGAAATTTTTTTTTTCATGAATATTCGAGAAGACGTTCTAGCTCCTCAGGAATTAGGCTTCGCATGCCAATTTGTCGAACTAAGTCATCAAACCTATCTTTTGGAAGGGCTTTAGTAAATAGATCGGCGAGTTGGTAATCCGTCTTCACGAAAAATAATTCAACAGTACCCTCTTTTACATGTTCTTTGATGAAGTGATAGCGGACTCTAATATCCTTGGTCTTCGAGTGTTGTACTGGATTGCACGAGATGGCTATGGCAATTTTCTAATCACAATACAAAGGTATTCTGTCGAAAGTAAAGCCATAATCTGTGAGTTGTGTCCTCATCCATAGAACTTGGGCACAACACTAAGACATAGACACATACTCGGCTTCTGCGGTTGATAATGTAGTACAGTCGTGTTTCCTTGATGACCAGCCTACTAGCTTTTCAGCAAAAAACTGTGCTCCACTTGATGTACTTTTGCTGTAACTTGACAACCTGCGTGATCGGCATCTGAAAATGCCATTAGTTTAAACTTGTAATCCTTCGGATACCAAAGTCCCATGTTAATGGTTCTTCATAGGTATCGAAAGATCCGTTTGACCTCTTGGAGGTGAAGTTCGGTAGGCCTTGCCTGAAACTGTGCTAATAAGCAAACAGCAAAATGAATATCAGGTCGACTAGCAGTAAGGTACATGAGAGAACCAACCATGCTCTGATATTTCTTCAGATCGATAGGTTTCCAAAATAAATCCACAACCAACAGAATAACAATTTTCCATACCATGTTTTTTTCAAAATTTCAATTGTATATTTAGCTTGATTAAAAAAAATACCATGAGTGGATTGATGTATTTGTAAACCAAGAAAGAATTTAAGTTCCCCCATCATGGACATTTGAAATTTCCTTTTCACGAGATTTTCAAAATGTTTGGAATGATTCGGATTAGTGGACCCAAAGATAATCTCGTCCACGTAAATCTGAACAATCAAAATGTCATCTTTGTATTTTCTTGTAAATAAGGCAGGATCAACAGTTCCTTTGGTGAAATTGTTTTTTATCAGGAAAGATGATAGTTCGTCATACCACGCTCTTGGAGCTTGTTTTAAAACATAAACGGCATTCTTTAGCTTGTAGACGTAGTCTGGATGTTCCTTTTCAATGAATCCTTCTGGCTGACTCACATACACTTCTTCTTTTAGAGTACCATTCAAGAATGCAGTCTTGATGTCCATCTGATATACTGTGATGTTCTTGTGAGTTTCATAGGCTAAGAAAATCCGAACTGCTTTAAGTCTTGCTACTGGTGCGAATGATTCTTCAAAATCTGTCCCTTCTTCCTGTCTAAATCCTTTAGCCACGAGGTGATCTTTGTTGCGAATTACAGTCATTTCTTCATCCTTTTTGTTCTTCCATAACCATTTAAGATCAATGACAAGTTTGTCAATTGGTCTTGGAAGTAATTCCCAACTGTCATGTAACTGGTATTGAAGAATTTCCTCGTGCATCGCTTCTATCCATGCGTTTTTTACCATCACCTCCCGAATGTTCTTTGGTTCTTTGAGGCTTATTGAGCAAATGTAAATGCACATTTCGGGGTCTGTGGCAAGTTGTACTCTTGTCTGAACTGGCCTTGAAGGTTGGCCAATAACTTGTTCAATTGGATGGTCTTTAGTCCATTGGAGTGTAAAAGGGTACCTTGGGTTTAACATATGTGTGTTAGATGGTTCTTGTAATCGTGAAGATGATTCAGCAGAGTGTTGCAAATGGGTTTTCAAACACTTCTTCTTCTAACACTGCATCGTTTTGGTTCTGTGTTGGTTCTTCTTGAAATGTTGTATTTTGGTTCTGCTCATCAACTCTTGGTAGAACGATTTCAATAACTGGAGTTGTTGGAGTTGATGTAGATGAGGTTGAGGGAGTTGGTGTGTCAGCTTCAATTGTGGTAGATGCATCTTGTGGTGGTGGTGGTTGATGGTCTACCATAATATTCATCAAACATTAACTCGAATAAATTTTCCAGCTCTTGTTCTGAAGGTTTTTCAGTTGTTGTTGATGGAACTACATGAGGTACGAGTCCCGAACTAATGTGTCCAAAAGTCCTGAACTAGAGCGAGTCTCTCAGAAACCATTTGTGAAATCTCATCAAACTTCACATTCATCGTCTCCATTATCCTTTTTGTTCTTCTTTTATACACCCGGAATGCCCTCGAGTATTCCGAGTATGCAATGAAGATTCCAATATCACCCTTAGCTTTCAGGTTCCCTAGATCTTCTCTGTCGTTCGTTGGATAGCACAAAGCGCCAAATACGTGAAGGTAAGAGATATCAGGTTTCTGATTGTTCAGTAGCTCATATGGTGTTTTATTGAATCTTAGGTGGATTAGGGAATGGTTCTGAGTGAAACAAGCAGTGGCAACAGCATCAGCCCATAAGAATAATGGTGTACTAGAATAAATCAACATTGTGCGAGCAGCTTCCACAAGAGTTCAATTTCTTTTTTCAACTACCAAATTATGCTGTGGAGTTCTAACAACAGATGTCTGATGTTGTATCCAGCATCTTCAAAATAAGTTCTTACTCCTGATTTGGGATTCGGTGCCTTGTCGATTCTTACAATCCTTACTGAATTGAAGTAGGACTTGAATATGCTTTAGAAAGTGATGATGTTTCCTAGTGCTTCGTCTTTTAATCTCAGAACTTTACCCATATATCTTGAATTTCATCACGAAACAGATACACTTTTTTCATTAATGCTTTCAACTTTTCATTGGCCACATAAGTCCATGTGCAACATATGTAACTTTGCTTCCGACTAGGTACGTTTGGTTTTGATGCCTTTGCTTTACCTTGTTCGCATGATGGACATAAGTGATCCTGGGTATTTGGGATTAGAAGTTCGATGACGATGTGTCTATTGCAAGTATGTTGATGTTATCGAAATTGAGATGGGGTACATCTTGTATGCTAAGCCAGACTTGTTCTGAATGCTCTTGTCATAAGACAAATGGTGATGAAGAGCCGTTTGGTTGATGTAGATACAAAAAAATTGGTGTTCATTCCAGCATGAGGTATCACCTCCAAATTCGAATGAAGCATGTCATTCCTCCTAAATGCACTCTAAATCTGCATCACAAAACTGTCCGACTGAAAACAAATTGTGTCCCAACCCTTCGACGTAGTAAACTCGAGTGATCAAATAATTCCCAAACTGAAGATCTCCATAACCCAGAATTGCTTCTACATGATCATTTCCAAATCGACGTACCCATGAATTTCCAGACGAAATTGATCAGCAGCTCAGATTCCGGTCATGTGCTTGGCAACCCGAGTCGACGATCCAAAGATTTCATAACTGCAAGAACAGATGAATTTTGTTTTGGAATACCGTTTTGATTCAGGTCCTTGGGTTAGGGTAAAATCCGTATCACAACTCATAAAAGTTTCTACTAGTTCAACTTGAAATTTTCATATCCTATCTTGTGTTCAAACATTCTACTCTTTGTTTCACTCAAAGCAAGTACTAGTCATCTTAATCACTAGTTGGTGACCTAGATCGGAACTAGTCTTCCTAATTTTTTGCGCTGATTCCCTTTGAACACTCTTCTGCAGACTTAACATTCACATTTTAGAAAAATCGACGTAAAATCATTATTAAGCATTCTTGCACGTTAAACAAACAGATTCAACACATTCATTAAACATAGCAAGTTTGATAGTTCATTACATCAATAAATGTTTTTTTTGATTCTTAATTCAGTGAAATGTCTGTTTATTACAAGAGAGTAAATCTAGGTGTTCTTCTAGTCTATCTTTATTCATGCATCTACTCTTAGAGACAGCGGACTCTATTGTTCCTTGTATTGCTCTAGGCTGTAACTGTACTCTAGAGTGCTTTCTAGTCTGTAAAGGTAAGGCACACCATTAAATTCACATGTTGTCCTTAGAAGTGGATTAGCGTTTTAGATCTTTTGGATATCTTTTAAGCTTATGCGTTGGTCCATAATGTTTTAACGTGAGTAGACGCAATAGTGGGCTAATCTATAAAGGTAGTGGTATCACTTTTGGTGTTTCGACAATTTTTTCCTTATACAATATTTACTTTTTCATTTGCTTGGGCAAGGTTTTGTGACTGTTTTGTCAAATCATTTCACATCGACTTTGGAACAAATTCAGAAATCGACATTTTTGGTTTAACAACCGGTTTTGAAAGTATAGGTTTTCGAGTCGATGGATTTTGCAAACTTAGTATCCCACTCTTCCTTTTTGACTTTCCGCTGAGCCTCAAAAGAATCATTTGCTCTTTTGTTCTTGAACACGCTCATCCGACAGTTTGTCATAATGATTCTTCCTTTTTGATCAACTTGTTTAGAATAGGCACATTTTACTTTTTCTAGTTTATAAGGAGCATTTTCATATTTTGAAACAATGCGAAGGTCTCACTCGCAGTCTTATCATTAACAAATATGTTGTAAAATGATGGAGATAATATCCAGTAGACAGACGCTTCAAAGAGAGAATCATTAAATTTTCCAAAACATGTGATTTTCCAATAGATTCATTGCTTTCTTTATCAGGGATTTGGTCCTGACAAAGTCAACTGGTTTCATTTAAAAAATCTTGTTCAAATGAATTATCGAGCATTAATGTTATAATTTGAGGAGCAAATTCATTTCAAGAATCTTTTTCAGCTGAAATGACCGTTGAATTCCAACGTTCTCAGTCAGTCTCAGTTTAGATTCTAAAGTCATTTGAAGTTGCCCAAGTCTGGTTTTAATATCATCAAGAAATCATCTGGCAACACTTGTGTTAAAAGTGTTGTTTGAGGATATCTGTTCCATGTTTGAAAGAGATTTGGAAATAACTAATGGTTTAGAAACTTGTTTTGAGATGCCTGGGTTTTTGGAAAACTCAAATGTTTGTTTTTGTGGAACAAAAGTAATTCCAGAAAGTTTGTTCAGTTTGTTGTAATCTAGTGGTTTTATTTCTGGGTTCTTTTGTTTCATTTTTGATCTACTCTCTTCAGCAAGTTTTATCGATTCCACATAATCACGAACAATAGGAGGATCATGCTTAGTAAACAAAACATTTCCATTATACAAAGTATTATGTTCTTTCTGAGCTTTCTTGAGATTGCAAGGAGTTTTGTTACCTAGAGCCATTTTTTATTTTGTATGGTAAAGCGGATCAGTTTGACTAGTAATCATATGAATTGTTTGACTTGAATGACCCGTTTTAACCAGTAAGTTTTCTAGTTTTTCGATCTTATGATCTGACTCTATGATTTCGTCCAAAAGTTTATCTTCTTTCTTTGCAAAGTCCTTTTTCAACTCATCCCGTTCTTTTTCAAGATTGGTGTGAGCTGATTTTTGTTTTGAAAGTTGGTTTGTTAAATAAAAAATTTCTTGTTTTAAACAGGAGGTGTGTCAGAACCTGTGTCGTACTTAGCCTCCTGAAGATTTGCCATAAAGATGTAGTTTGGATTGATATCCTCTTGATGAGTGTGTAAATACTCATCATTTTACACCCATAAAAGACACAAAAACGACCAAAAACACCCAAAATATATTGCAGATATCCTTGGTTTGTGTTTTTATGTGTGTCAGGTATGAAGGATTGAAAACGGAGCGAAAATGAGCATTTTTAGATCGACTCGACAACAACTATGCATTTGGTCATACCGAGACGGAGTCAAAGTCAACCCCGGGATATAATTTTGGATCAAGATTGGATAACCGTAACCAAAACCATTTTTATGGGCCGACCCGACCCATTTATATGGGCCAAGTCAGCCCATATTTAACTTATCCCAAATCCATATCTAATAAACCCTTAACCCATTTTTTAACCCAGCCCAAAGACTAAAAAGCCCAACAAATAAGAAAACCCAACACCCGGCTTTTGTGCTAAACACCAAAGGTCAAAGGTCAGCTTCTTCTTCTTTCCCCAAACCGACAAAACCCCATCCATCCATGTACCTTCACCAGACATCTTTGTCTTCCCCCTCCACTTCCCAATACCCACTCCAGCCACCCTATCCTTCTTGTACCCTTTTCCCCCTCCTCCTTTGCCACGCTGGCAATCCACAACTCACCTTTGGCGCCAAAACCAAATAAATGGCTGAGATGAATTGAAGACCCATCCTATGGTGGGAAATGATCAAAAAGAAGCACAAAGGACTCCAATGCTGTTTTATCTCACAAAAGAAGCACAAAGAGTGAAGACCCTTAGTTTTTAAGATTAGTATAAATAGGCTAGAAAGAATCAGTTGTAATCAGGTTTATTTTAGCTTTTTTTTTAAGGTATTGTACTTTTTAGCTTATCTTTTCATTCCAGCTTTGTAATTTACTCTTTTTAATGTTAATTCAGTTTATGTTTTAATTATTCAAGAAAGTCCAAAAAACAGTCAAAATAAGTAGAAATGGTTATTTGCAATTTTGGTATTTTCGATCTTAGTTAATTTAAGTTAATTAAGCTGTTCTTAAATCATTTTGGGGTTCTTAGATTGATTTCATAGGTGTTAGTGACTGGTGTTGCACTGAGTCATTTACCTCAGTTAACAAGCTCAAAATAGAAAATAGCTAATTTGAGCTTTTCTTGTCCAATTTCTGAGTAAGTTTGAGTCTTATCAGTAGGTACAAAAAGGTTGGATCAATCACTTTGGTTTATGCCTTTTGCAAACTCATATAAGTCAAAACTAACAAGCAGACTTAGAAATTTTTGATTTTTTTATTTTTAGCTTTTTCCTTTTATTTTTCATTTACTCAATTTAAGTTAGAATTAACTAAAAAAATTTATGGTTATAGTTCAGCTGCTCATCTAGTTACTTTCATTTTTTTTAGATTTTTAAGAATTTTATTCATGTGCTTTTTCATAGCTTAAAGATGGTTGTTTTTGCCCTGCACAACAAGTGATGTCAGCAGACCTCAGTGTTGTTTAAGCTTATTTAGTGGACCCCAGGCTTATTGTGATAAATCTTTAGATAGATTGCTTATTGTTCTTTGCTCTCTCTCAAAATCAGACCAAGTAGAAGCTTTTTGGAGCTTGAAATAAGCTAAAGAGTCCTTTTCAATTCAAGCTTACACTGAGTAATCAGTGTATGCTTGTTCTGATAAGCTACTTTGCTAGCTTATTTTCAAGAAGAAAATAAGGTCTTATTGGCCTGAGTTTGGACCCTTTGTGATTCTTGGTTTGTGAAATTTTAGGATTACTAGCTTTTGTGGTCTGCAGTAACCCTTTAAGTGCTTATTTTTGAATCCAATGTTGCCTTGTGAGGCTGACATTCCAACTACATCAGTCTTTTAAGCTTATTGAGCTTATTGATGTTTCTGAGCTTAATGGCTTATCCTTGTGGCTTATTCTGTTGCTTTGTATCATGTTTAGCTTATTATTAGTGAATTAGTTTTTTTTTTCTAGTTTTACTTTAGCTTATTAATCAGCTTAACAGCCATTCCCTTTTTGCTTTAGTTTAATTCTCCCTTTTTGGCCCACTGATCTGAACTCAAGTGCTTATTCTGAGCTTATTAGTGTTTTAAAAAAGATTGTCTTTGTAAAAGTTGCTATTTAGTTTGTGCTTATTGAGTTTCAATCATTAAAATCCAAAAATAAAATAAATAGAAAACAAGAAACAAAACCAGGGTCGAACCCTGGACCTTGAGCACACACACACAACTCCTCTACCAATCCGCCCTTGGGTCTTTGTCTGTTAGATAATGCATAGTTAAATATATAACCCTTGTTATCCCTTTTAGCCTTTAGCTCATTTTCAGCTTATTGTGGCTTATCTGAATAAGCTGGTTGCGCCCTTTTATTTTTTATACCTTCTGCTCTTCATTAAGCACTTTTGTAAAAATTTCCATATTTTTCTTTCAAGGTTTAGTATTTTTTATAATTTAATTTAGTTTAAATAGATTTTAATTCGTAATAAATAATTAAAAAATGAGAAAAATATAAATCTTTTTTCCCAAAATTTTATTTTGTCATTTAGATCCTAGGAAAATTAAATTGGCACTTGTAGGATTAGTTTTTAATAGATTTTTGTTGTAGGCTCGTTATTAGAATTTCCCCGATTCGCGTTAGTTTAATTAACTTGTGCTTTAATTTTCTTTGTAACTTTGTTTTCAATATCCCAATTAGAAGTTAAAAACTCAAAAAAATCAAAAATCCAATCATCAAGCATTTTAATTCAGAACCAAAAACGAAATCCTCGATTCACACCTCGCTGGGACATGACCCGGGTAATCACTTATCCGGTATCTCACACCGTATTCACGGGTTTTGCACGTTGGCCTTTTTCCTAAAAGGTTGGCTTGTTGATACCCAAGTATCACGGGTATCCGATATTGTATTTATATATACTACACACGGATCAAATTTTGGCGCCGTTGTCGGGGAGGTTGTGTTGCGACAATATCGTTGAAGTTTAAACGATTAGTGACTTGGAGATCCTTCCTCGTGAAGTTATCATTTTTATTTTGTATATATTTTCTTTTGAAAAATCGCAAACACTTTTTCTAAAGTGTTTAAAAAAAAAAAAAAAAAAAAAAAAAAGAACCCCAAAATGTTTTCTTTTATTTTTCTTCTTTATCCTCGTAAGCCGTTTAATTCTATCTTCTTATCCCTCTTTAATGTTTAATTCTTATGTTGACACCGAATATTCCTTGTGCAAATTGTGGGGGTCCTCATGACAATTATCAATGTCAACCGTGGAATCAAGTACCTAATCCTTGGTATAATACTTCCGGTTTTGACAATGTCCAACCCCAACAGTATTCCATCATTCATGAAAAATCTATGGCAGAATTGCTAGCCGAAGAACGAGCAGCGGAAACGCGTGCCAAATTTCTCAAGGCTTCCATTCTCAATGAAGATGATGAGGATACTATTCAAATGAAGGAATATTATGAGAATTCGTCAGCTGCAATCACACCTGTCCAGAAAAGGCAGGAAGACAAGAGTATTGCAGAATTGCTAGCAGAAGAGCAAATGGAACGTATAAAAGCCATTTATGCTAGCAATAATGATGAGGAGGACGACGAGGAGAGTGTTATTCCTTTGAGCAATATCATTTCTCAACTCCCTCAATCTATTGCAATCACATCCTTCTTTCCGACTATGGACTCCGAGGACTCTCTCATTATGGGGGATGAGCATCTTAGCACTATTCCTGAAAAGGAATCGGACGAAGTAATAAAGTCTAGTGTTGAGAACCTTGTCCCAATCCCAAGTGAGTCCGAGGGTATTTCTGATAATATGTGTGATATTCCTTTCGATGATAATTCTCCTCATCTTGACATTTCAGATGATCATTTTGAGATTTTGTCCAATTATGACAATGATGGTACTTCGTGTGATGACGACTCTTATTCTTGTGAAAACATCGATTATGTTGAGGCATCATCTCCCCATTCTGAGCTCGTCAGCTTAGAGGAGGTGAAGGATTTTGAACCTGACAAAGAAGAAATTGACACTAATATTCTGGAAATCAAAGACGATTTACTTCGTGATAAATTATTGAATATCAATGTGCTCATTTCTAAAATCAAATCATTTTGTGAAAATCCAACCTCATTTCCTATCCCCTTTGAGGATAGTGACTTTTTCTCGGATAATTCTCCGAGTGGCAATCCCACTCCGTCAAATCCTCCGGAGCTCGAGCTCAAGGATTCTTTACCCGATTTTGAGAATTTTATCCTTGATACGGCAGAGGAGAGTAGTGGCAGTCCCACTTCTCATCCCGATCTTTCTCTTTCGACTTATGAGTCATTTTGCTTTGATATCGATCATACTAAAGAGACGAGTCGTGGCAGTACCACTTCTCATGCTTATACCTCTCTTCCCGAGTATGATTCATTTCGCCTTGATATAGATCCTGAGGAGTTCTCCGATGAACTCTCTCATGTCATATCTCCTCCGGAGTATGATCATTTCTATCTTGAGGAAGATTTTGACCCGGGGGGAGAAATGCTCTATCATAAGAGTTTGCTTATTGATGATACTACCCTCACCCTTCCTCTTGAGATGTCTACATTTGAGGATGAACAATGGATCTTGATGGTTATCAAAATCTTTCTTTCTTTTCTCAAATATCTTGTGACTTCTCTTCTTCTTCACTCATTCGGGAGTGAAGATACCATTTTTGACCCCGGCATCTCCACTGATAGTTTCTATTACTTAGAGCCGGATGTATCTCATCGGTGTGGAATTTTCATATGCTTCAATGTTTATCCAAACATCTTGAATGAAAGTCCGATGGAGATTTTCTCTTCCACTTGCTTCCCCATGAACCAATGAATTCGGGGTCGAGTCAAGCTAGTGACTCGGTTAACAAAAACATTAGCATTTCATGGGTGACAACCCATGTTTCTGTCTTCTTTCTATTTTCTAACACTAAGTGTGGGGGGATTCCTCTGCTGTGCTTTGTTTGTGTGTTGTTTGCTCTTGTTTGCAGGTTTCCCTTAGATTGTGATGACTGATGCGCCTGTTTTCAATCCAGCCGCCCAATATCCGATCTTTTTGATAATGATTATCTAGGGATATCTTTTTAATCCTGTTTGTGAAAAATAGAGATTTCTGTTCCACACTTGGCTATTAGTATTACCTTTTTACGTTCTAAGTGTCGGCATAATAGTCGGTACTTTGAATATTGAGGGCAATATTCAATTCTAAGTGTGGGGGGGGGGGGGATTCTCGTGATTTTTGTCACATTTGTACCTTCTAGTGCCCTAGTACCCCCGTTTTGGCCAAAATTTTAAATTTTTTTCTTTTTTAGATAAGAAATTGCAATAAAAAAAGAAGAAGAAGTGTTTAGTCTTGATTAGGTTAGAACAATGGGAATCCCGACTCTGGCAGAGTGTTGATCTGGCTGCTCCCTTAACGTTTATACTAAGGTTTTACGAGGTGTGCAAATGAAAATGCTAGGCGTAGAATAGTTGGTTTTCTTTAGAGCTTATATAAGTAATCTATGGCTTTTCCTCCCAGGAAATAACTAATCTGACTTAATAAGTGCTTATTTTCAAACATTTGAACACACAAAATCATTTTTTTATACGATTTTGAAAAATACTAGTTCAAAGCTTTATTTAAACTTCGGAACAAGCATATGTCATAATAATGCAAAATGAAAGTGAGACGTTGCTTGAAAGTTGCAAAAGTTAAGTAATAAATGTATGTGCTAAAAAAGCTACGGTTCAAGATCGGCCCTTGGATCCTTATTTCCGGAAGGCGTTTAGGTCTTGGCTACCCTCTTACACCGGCCCTTGGACCTCTAATTCAGGAATGTGTGAGGTCTTGGTTCCCGTGAAACTCCGTTAGTTTATGTTGCACAAGTAAAAAAAAAAAAAAAAAAAAAAAAAAAAAAGATGAAAAAATGAAAAAAAAAGAAAAAAAAAAAAGGAATGATATTGCAAAATGCAATAAAGTTTTGAAACTTGCTTGTTTTAAATTTTAAATCTATCTTTCAACTAGTATTAGTCAATATCTTATAAAAACGTCGATTTTTGTGATCAAAATTTTGAAAATCAAGCACAGTCACCTAACTTTAATAAATATGGGAGTGAAAAGTTAAGTCTCGGCTTACATAGATTATTAGTATAAGTAGTGTTAGCATTTTACAAAAACATTTGCACATTGAGTTTAAGCTTAGTTGGGAGAATAAAAAAGAGGATGACGATTTCAATTCCCTGGAGACACCCATTTTGTGTGAATCCCATTCCATGATACCATTTTTGGAAATCAAGCATTTCATCTATTTTGTTTTAGTTTAAATTTCTCGCATTGAATAAAAAGTCGAAACGGGGTATGCTTGGTATTTTCTTTTGATCCTTTCATTACTTTATATGATCGGATTGCTAGGGACTAACAATAGTTTACTGTGGGGGATTGATGAGTGTGTAAATACTCATTATTTTACACCCATAAAAGACACAAAAATGACCAAAAACACCCAAAATATATTGTAGATATCCTTGGTTTGTGTTTTTATGTGTTTCAGGTACGAAGGATTGAAAACGGAGCGAAAACGAGCATTTTTGGATCGACTCAACAACAACTGTGCATTTGGTCATACCGAGACGGAGTCAAAGTCAACCACGGGATATAATTTTGGATCAAGATTGGATAACCGTAACCAAAACCATTTTTATGGGCCGACCCGACCCATTTATATGGGCCAAGTCAGCCCATATTTAACTTATCCCAAATCCATATCTAATAAACCCTTAACCCATTTTTTAACCCAGCCCAAAGACTAAAAAGCCCAACAAATAAGAAAACCCAACACCCGGCTTTTGTGCTAAACACCAAAGTCAAAAGGTCAGCTTCTTCTTCTTTCCCCAAACCCGCCAAAACCCCATCCCATCCATGTACCTTCACCAGACAACTTTGTCTCCCCCCTCCACTTCCCAATACCCACTCCAGCCACCCTATCCTTCTTGTACCCTTTCCCCCCTCCTCATTTGCCACGCTGGCAATCCAAAACTCACCTTTGGCGCCAAAACCAAATAAATGGCTGAGATGAATTGAAGACCCATCCTATGGTGGGAAATGATCAAAAAGAAGCACAAAGGACTCCAATGCTGTTTTATCTCACAAAAGAAGCACAAAGAAAGAAGACCCTTAGTTTTTAAGATTAGTATAAATAGGCTAGAAAGAATCAGTTGTAATGAGGTTTTTTTTTTCTTTTTTTTTTATGGTATCGTACTTTTTAGCTTATCTTTTCATTCCAGCTTTGTAATTTACTCTTTTTAATGTTAATTCAGTTTATGTTTTAATTATTCAAGAAAGTCCAAAAAAACAGTCCAAATGGGTAGGAATTGATTATTTGCAATTTTGGTATTTTCAATCTTAGTTAATTTAAGTTAATTAAGCTGTTCTTAAATCATTTTGGGGTTCTTAGATTGATTTCATAGGTGTTAGTGACTAGTGTTGCACTGAGTCATTTACCTCAGTTAACAAGCTCAAAATAGCAAATAGCTAATTTGAGCTTTTCGTGTCCAATTTCTGAGTAAGTTTGAGACTTATCAGTAGATACAAAAAGGTTGGATCAATCACTTTGGTTTATGCCTTTTGCAAACTCATATAAGTCAAAACTAACAAGCAGACTTAGAAATTTTTGATTTTTTGATTTTTAGCTTTTTCCTTTTATTTTTCATTTACTCAATTTAAGTTAGAATTAGCTAAAAAAATTTATGGTTATAGTTCAGCTGCTAATCTAGTTACTTCCATTTTTTTAGATTTTTAAGAATTTTATTCATGTGCTTTTTCATGGCTTAAAGATGGTTGTTTTTGCCCTGCACCACAAGTGATCTCAGCAGACCTCAGTGTTGTTTAAGCTTATTTAGTGGACCCCAGTGCTTATTGTGATGAATCTTTAGATAGATTGCTTATCGTTCTTTGCTCTCTTTCAAAATCAGACCAAGTAGAAGCTTATTGGAGCTTGAAATAAGCTAAAGAGTCCTTTTCAATTCAAGCTTACACTGAGTAATCAGTGTATCCTTGTTCTGTTAAGCTACATTGCTAGCTTATTTTCAAGCAGAAAATAAGGTCTTATTGGCCTGAGTTTGGACCCTTTGTGATTCTTGGTTTGTGAAATTTTAGGATTACTAGCTTTTGTGGTCTGCAGTAACCCTTTAAGTGCTTATTTTTGAGTCCAAAGTTGCCTTGTGAGGCTGACTTTCCAACTACATCAGTCTTTTAAGCTTATTGAGCTTATTGATGTTTCTGAGCTTATTGGCTTATCCTTGTGGCTTATTCTGTTGCTTTGTATCATGTTTAGCTTATTATTAGTGAATTAGTTTTTTTTTTCTAGTTTTACTTTAGCTTATTAATCAGCTTAACAGCCATTCCCTTTTTGCCTTAGTTTAATTCTCCCTTTTTGGCCCACTGATCTGAACTCAAGTGCTTATTCTGAGCTTATTAGTGTTTTAAAAAATATTGTCTTTGTAAAAGTTGCTATTTAGTTTGTGCTTATTGAGTTTCAATCATTAAAATCCAAAAATAAAATAAATAGAAAAAAAGAAGCAAAACCAGGGTCGAACCCTGGACCTTGAGCACACACACACAACTCCTCTACCAATCCACCCTTGGGTCTTTGTCTGTTAGATAATGCATAGTTAAATATATAACCCTTGTTGTCCCTTTTAGCCTTTAGCTCATTTTCAGCTTAGTGTGGCTTATCTGAATAAGCTGGTTGCGCCCTTTTATTTTTCATACCTTCTGGTCTTCATTAAGCACTTTTGTAAAAATTTCCAGATTTTTCTTTTAAGGTTTAGTATTTTTTATAATTTAATTTAGTTTAAATAGATTTTAATTCGTAATAAATAATTAAAAAATTAGAAAAATATAAATCTTTTTTCCCAAAATTTTATTTTGTCATTTAGATCCTAGGAAAAATAAATTGGCACTTGTAGGATTAGTTTTTAATAGATTTTAGTTGTAGGCTCGTTATTAGAATTTCCCCGATTCATGTTTTTAGTTTAATTAACTTGTGCTTTAATTTTCTTTGTAACTTTGTTTTCAATATCCCAATTAGAAGTTAAAAACTCAATAAAATCAAAAATCCAATCATCAAGCATTTTAATTCAGAACCAAAAACGAAATCCTCGATTCACACCTCGCTGGGACATGACCCAGGTAATCACTTATCCGGTATCTCACACCGTATTCACGGGTTTTGCACGTTGGCTTGTTGATCCCCAAGTATCACGGGTATCCGATATTATATTTATATATACTACACACGGATCACCTCTCGATCTTTCATTTCATCCATGAGAGCCATAAAATCATTTTCCTCAGCATTCAACTGAAACCCTGCATCTTCCTTCTGTGCCAACAGCATTGCTTTCTTTAGATACGTTGTATCCTTCTTTCTCGGCTTAGTAGGATAGTTCCTTGCGATATGACCTACACCTTGACAGTTGAAACACTTCATCGGATTACCCTGATTCACATTTCCATATGTCCCGACAACTGGAGCTGCAACATTCCCTATCTGATTACCCACTGTCTGATTCCCAACATTCTGACCCCTCTTATTTTCAACAAATTGACCCATCTGATTCCCTGCATACTGACCCAACCGATTCCCTGCATACTGTCCTGCATTCTGCATATTCTGATTACCCATGTGTAATCCAGTAGCATATCCCTGCTGATTCCCAATAACTCTACCCATTTGTCTTCCTTGACCCATATTGAAACTCGGCTGAGCAATCTGCTTATTACGAGTGTTCGATGAAATCCTTTGGTTGTTTTTTGTTGGTGTAGAATAACGTCCTTGGAATGCCTTTGTCAAATAAGCAAATGCTTGTGTCAAAGCAGCAGAAGATTCATTATCGCCAATGAACTCTGGTTCTTGGAATTGTAGGTATTGTTGTTGTGGAATAACATGTTGTTGTTATGGATAGAATTTTTGTTGGTAGACAGGTGTTGGTTGTGAAATGTATGGTGGTTGCATGTAGTTATGAGTGGAAGATGATGATGTTTTATGTGGTGTGTTCACTGGTAAAGGTGTTGGTGTGTTAGCAATGAATGCAAGAGGGTCATGCTTTTTAGCTAGTTATTCTGCCCTTACTTCATTTGTCTCAGCTTGGTTCTGCTTTAAGAAGTCATAAAACTGCTCATAGTTAACTTCATGCAAGTTCTTTGTCTGATAAACAATGGTGACGTATCTTCCCCATTCTTGTTGTAATTCGTTCATAAACTTGGTGGTGTTAGCTATGTTCTTTTGTGTGAGGGTGTGTCTGGATAAGTCATTCATGATCTTACAAAACCTGTGATAGTACGACTCTATTGATTCACCAGAAATTGAAGTGAACTTGTGTAATTCCTTGAGCAGTTGTGTTTCCATTTCCTGCTTCTCAATGTCTGTCCCGTACATTAACCTCTTGACTCTTTCCCATACTGCATGAGCACTTCCTTCGCTATCCATAGTTACATAAGTCGTTTTAGGTAGTCCAAGAACGACGAGATGAAATGCAAGATCATCAGCTGCAATTTGTAGTTTATCTTCCTCAGTATACTCAGCCTCAGTCTGATCTCTGTAGAATGGTTGTACTAGGGGGGGCGGGGTTCCATTAGGATCTCTAGGGTCTAGGACTTGTCGTGGTTTAAAGGGTCCTTCCAAAACGGATTTTACAAGAAGTTTTCCATTTTGTTTGCTCTTAAGATAGCGCATCATACGACTAGCCCACTGTGAGTATCCACCCTTTGACAACATAGGAGGACGGTTTTCAGCACCAGTTACATGATTATTTTGCTGAGTTGCCATTGATGTATGATAAAGTTGATTTTGGATCGGTTCAACGATGTAGGAGTTGAGTTTGTTGTAAGTTAATGCAAGTTGCTGTAGTGCAAATTTGGTCTGAAAACTTAAAAACGTCGATAACTTCCTTTCGGAGAGATTTTGGGCCTCGAAGGTTGGGTTAAATGAAATTCCGTTTATTCAAAGTGTCGTTCTCCTCAGTCTCATGGTTGTTTTGACAGGTAGTACGTCGAAAACGGAGTTACGGTTCAAAAGTTATAGCCGTTTGAAGTTTTACCGAAAATTTGTCCAAATTCGTAAACTTGTCCAAATTCGTAAGAATTTGAGATTCCTATCTTACTAACTTATCCAAGCTAGAAAGATTTCAAAATTCGAAGTATTCCACAAGTTTATCCAAGCTAGGGAAGTACTGAGTAACCCTTGATGCACGAAGAATCTTTAACAGGACCATGTTTGTAAACCAAATTAGTAAGATCAGCACAAATTCGTAAGATCATCACAAATTTGTAAAATCAGCACAAATTCGTAAGATCATCACAAATTTGTAAAATAAGCACAAATTCGTAAGATCAGGGTTTTACTAATTTCTTTCCAAGAAATTCGTAAAATAACCCCAAATTCGTAAAATCTGCACAAATTCGTAAGAATGCCAAAATCTTCAACTTCGTTTTTACACCCTAAAACACGATTCCAAATGATTTCTTTTGTGCAAACCTCTTCAAATCACTTAAATATCAATAAAGTTTGAAGCTTTAACGTTGCAAATGAGATTTAAGGATGTTCGTAAGATTGTCAAAACATTGTGTTAGTGCAAATATTACGATATTTAATATATACAGTTTCGTTTGTTTTGATTGATGATAAACTTGTAACTTGATACATAACGTAAAATGTACAAGTTACTCGTAATCATATTTTGTCTCAACATACATTCAACACCTCAAGTCCTCGTATGCTAAAACACAGGTTCGTACATGTTTGTTATGTGGAATTATGATCAAACCCCTTAACAAATCATTTAGAATGTTTAAAATACGTTTAGAGTCATAAAGTATTTTAATAGGTTAACCATTCTATTTCGAACCTCATTTTACATTTTGTATTAAGTGCTAAAGTTTACTTACACTTGATAAAATACATTTTATTTTGACAAGCAATTAAAATAGACATTTTCTTGAACTAGTTACATTTAGACATTTGTCCAAACTAGTTACAATTCATTTTACAAGTTAACTTTCCTATATACTTAAGCCAAAAAGAAAATGGTTTATTACATCATGGCATGCATCATCTTTGAGATCTTTGGAGGATTTTGAGATCTTTGGAAGATATTGAAATCTTTGGAAGATATGTAGAATATCTTGTTTAGATTGCTACTCAAAGAATCAAGGAAAGATATAGCAAATATTTTGGTTATATTCGACAAAGATTTTGGAGAATTTTTGTCAACAGGTGGCGGAACCAAAAGGCAACACGAACGGAACCCATAATTTGGTTACGTCCCATCCGTGGGTTGCTCAGGTTGTTTGCCTATAAATAGCAAGCCAAACTTAGTTGTTTCTCACCACTTGAAAACACACTTTCTCTACCCTCTTGCATACATTTAGATCAGTAGATAACAATGTAACAACATCCATTAATCACCCTCAACATCACATGATCATAATGTTATTAACATTCATTTTTTTGTAAGTATACTTCTGTGATTATCCATTAAAGCAAGCTTAAAGAGCCTGCATACTTATCCACCAAAGCATATCAACATATGAAGATTCAAGAGCACTTGTTATCCTCATTGATTGAAGACTTCTTATTCAAGAAGATCATTTAGATAAGGCATTATCCATTAGACATTTATGTCTTGGATCATCGCTGCACTCATTCATTTATCATTACAATCTATCTTATTAGATTATATGGTTTATGTGTTTGTGTTATAAAACACAAGGTTTTTATGTTGGGCCATAAAACATAATGAGAGTGGTTGTACCATTGAAAAAGAACTAGATATCTAGTTTAGTGTCGAAAATATTGTATAGGCGACGTTAGGTTGGTTCTACCTCGAACTAGAACCCGGTATTTACCTTTGTACCGGAAAAAGTGTAAGCGACGTTTGTAAGGTTTTCTCCGTCGAGAAGGGAGCTTGTTGATTTAGTGAAGTAACTCTCGAGTTGGGTACTCGGGGAGAGGAGTAGGGCGGAGAGGAGATTCGTGACCGAACCACTATAAATACTCGTGTCCGGTTTACGCTTTCTTTTACTTACTGCTTTAATTTTATTCTTGCATTATATTATTGCTTGTGTTGTGACTTGATGGTTATCCTTGTGTGACAACTTCTGTTAGTGTATGCTTATATTAGTCATAGACTATAATTGGCATTTTTCATATTACAACAAGCTTGATAGGATATTTGATACAACAAGTTTTAAGATTTTAAAATGGTAACGTATTCAACCCCCCCCCCTAACGTTTTCACAATTGGTATCAGAGCCTCGTGGCTCTTATTTTCAAATCAAATGGTTTTTAAAATGGAGTACGATCCATGTATCAAATTACCATTGAAGCGGAATATAATATGAAAAATGTTTCACTAATTATACTTAGAAATTTTGTTGTTAAATGTTACTTTGTATCCAAGCTTGAAGGTGTCCTTGAAAAATAAAAGAAAATTATGTGCTTAGAGCAAATTTATAAAAAAATACGGTTTTGAAAGGATCGTTTGGGATAACTACAAATTTAGTTGAAAAATCATCTCCGTAAATGTTTAGATAAGTCACATTAGTAGAAATAAAGTTAAATAAGTATATTGTAAGTTTACTATCTAATCCAGTAAGTCACACACATTCTCTCTGTATCAAAATACTTGTTTTGTTGAATCTGGTACAGAGACCCGTGAAATCTTTCTCTTCAAAGGACGGAACGCTAATTGGTTCCTTGAAATCCGTCTGTATAGTATACAGTTTTTGTCCAGCTTCAAAAATTCATAACTAATTAACCGTAAGTCCGTAGGAGTCATGCCACCTATCATTTTAAAGAGAATTGAGTCTACTTTCTTTTTAAAATACTATTATGGCCTAATTCTAATTTGAAGTGAGTAGAATAAACCAAACACTGTAGTGTGTCCAAAAGATTAAGTTTCATTTTGTCATAGAAACTCAAACTTTTGAGTTAGGCAATTTAAGTTGGTATCCTTTGAACATTGATATAATTTCTTTTGAAACTAAAGAACTTGGTGATATTTATATATGTAAAGGAAACTAATCAAGCCTGGTGTACATCGTCATATTTAAACGCAAAGTGACGAAAATTATCTTTCTTTTTTTGCTATGTTAAATGACTACTTGTTTTGGTTTATGTTGTTTGCATCTATGTTGCTTACTTATTGAAAATTGTTGTTAACACTAGTCTAATTATGTAACATAAGTATCAGTCTTGCCATGTTATTTACTCGCTTGTTTGACTTCTTGTTTATGCACAATAGGACATTTGCTAGATTTTATGCACTAAGTTGGTAAATTGTTTTTGCATTGCTTATAGACATAGATAATTTTCTTTGAATATGTTATATTAAAATATTGCATAATTCAAATAGAAATGAGAACTAAGTAAGAATAGTCAAGTACTTTAAAAAATGTTGTTTTGCACAAACTTCCGCCTAATAGTTCAAGTGTTAAAATGCGTCACTACTTTCAATGATTATCGAAGCATTCAATATCTTTGAAAAAAAAGTGTGTGAACAATGATGTATGAACAATTATATGCCTTATAGGATGTTAACCTATTATTTAACGCTTTGTGAACTAACCAAGTGCCGTGCAGGTGGATAACATCATTATGTTATCAATTTTCATTTTTCACGTTTTAGTGAAATTTCTAGCCCTTGCATGATCTATACCCATACATATGTTTACACCTGTTTCATTTTTGTTTCCTAATCACAACTAATTAATTACACATGTTTTAGAAGATATTACGAGATTTGAACGGGTTTCAGGGGTCGAAAAATGCCCACTGTTAAGGATTTTGGCTCGGCGGATGGGGCGGAACCAAAAATTTGGTTCCGCATTTGTAATTTTTTGGTACTGACAAAAAATTTTACCCACGGATGAGGCAGAACCAAATTAAGGGTTCCGCCCGTTATGTCGAAATGTAACTCCAGCCTGCATTTAAATTTTTCAATTTTTATTTTCGTCTAAATCCCGCACTCTAGATCACTCACTTTTGTTACTAGGATTCTTTTCACTGATATTCACTCATATGAGGATTGTATCATCTCACTTGCACCAATAGGATAACCATCTCTAATCATACTTTCAAATTTCATGAAAATGCTCCGAGGTACCTTTCTCTATAAAGGAATGAACCCTAAAATTGGTTCCTTGCTATCCGCGACCACTGAGATTTTGTAATCATTACACACATTTGCTGCATTCTTCCATCCTTTACTCATCCTTCACCCATTAGCTTGACTTGTTTTGTGACTTGACAACTTCCTAACAAATCCGGACTCATTATTTGCAAAGATTACATACAATATCAAAGTGACAAGTCTAACTTATGGCTATAGATATTGTCTTGTATCTACATATGTTACCTCACTTGGTTAAGATAAAAATAATTTGTCATCCTTCAAGACGATAAGGATTTACATCGAGTAATAACTCACACTCAAGTTAAAGATGTATTATCAAGTCTTGTTATCCTTGAGTGCTATCTAATCTTA
Source organism: Artemisia tridentata subsp. tridentata (assembly GCA_021014915.2). Classification (NCBI taxonomy): domain Eukaryota; kingdom Viridiplantae; phylum Streptophyta; class Magnoliopsida; order Asterales; family Asteraceae; genus Artemisia; species Artemisia tridentata. The sequence continues at coordinate 252,347,580 of CP139504.1, forward strand.
ACAAAGTATGATTGACAACTTAAGTATTTTTTCCAAAATATTCATGTAAAATTGACTTACGATTGTAGTCATTAAAAGTCATATCCGAAGAATCAAAGTATTTTAACAACATATGTTAAAACACTTATCCTAACACTCTCCCAATCACTAGGAATAAAACAAATTTCAATAGGTTTTCATCCTTGAACATTTATCACTTAAGCTCACTTGTTCTTTCACCATCATCCCATCACATTCACCTCTGTGATATGTCTCAGCCCCTAAGCTTCACAAACATGACCAAAACTTCAAAGAACTTCACCCACTAGTTGTACCAACCAATGGACCAAAACTTCAAAACTTCAAAAAACATCTATGAAACCTAAGTACTCCCATAGTATAACAAACCTCTACACCACCACATCCTTGTTTAGACATACTAGAAGACCTACCATCTAAATTAACCAATCCACAATCCTTACCATCATTTGAATCCGTTGAGTGCATTGCTCAAAAAGCCCTTTGTCCAACACTTGTACCGAATCAAATTCACATTGAACTAACTCAAACATTCTTTGCCACCTATAGGGACTTAGATGATTCATTATGGCTAGAACCTCCACTATCAAATGAGCATGATGCTCGTGTTCATTTTTATCAATTTCCACTAGGTATAAGTAGTACTACTTTCACAAGTTATCAAATTATTAGTAATACTTTGTCGCTAAACTTCTGCATAAGTTTCGTTAAAGCTTAAATCATCATTTTAACAAAATATGTTAAAATGTAATCTCAAAGCCAATCTTATGCACCCCGAGCAACAATGACTCTTGAGGACTATACATAAGAAACTCGAGTAAATTCCTCTTGTCAACATCTAGTGAATATAATCTTGAGACCAAGTATATTTAGGATAGGACTATCCGATTCAAACATTTTGGGTTCATATCTTCATTTAGGAAAACATGATGTTTCGGAAAACATTATGCCTAAGAAATCATGCGTTTAGTTTTCATCTTGTTAAAAGGATAATGTATATCCTATGCATCATTCTCTCCTTGCGACATGAACGGTTGTGTTACAAGAGATTTCATTACACCTCATTGGCTAAATGATCTTGAACAAACATCTACAAGTTCTATGAACTAGCGTATCTCCTTCATCTTGTCATACTTGTTTTCATAAGCATGATAACTTTATCCCATGGGATAATCTTACTTGTTTAAAGATACTATTTGTATCTATTTCCTTTCAAGCGTACATCATAACCAAACCTTACTCATAGTCTAGTTTACAACTGCACATCTCTAGAGCATACATAAGATCTATTGAAGTTGGTAACCTTACTTAGATTCTTGTTGAATAAAATTCTAAAGAGCTTTCTTGAGAACATTCTTGATTTAACATATTCCATTGACACACAAACACACCCACACTTTCCTGGAACTTTTTGGAAGATGTAGGAAGTGTGTATCTATTTATTAGTTAGAACTTTGCTTAGTTGGCAACTTTAGTCCCTTTGGCACTTTAATAATTCATTCTTAGTGCTAAAACAAGTTGGTTCTAGTGATAGTTTAAGGATTTGGCAAGAATTGTCCCTGCAAGCTAGAACAAGGTGGTTCTAGTACTAAAACAAGCCGGTTCTGGTTCTTGTTCTAGTTTGGTCTTTTGGAAACTTAGGTATCTCAAGTCCCTTTTCTTTCTACTTTGATCACATTAACTTTATAACTAATTTAGCACTTGAAATCTTAAATCCCTTAAGTCCTTCTTTCTTATAAAAGTAACACATCAATCTTTCTATAACCTTATCATACATTCTTTGACCATTAGTTTGACTATTGGGCCAAGTATTGGTAAACTATCATCTTTTATATACTTCAATAGGCAAAAATAGGAATTCCAATCTTTCTAACATGAGAATGACTACTGGAGAACCTATTGCACTAGAAACTCAATTTAACGTAACGGTTAATTTGCTTCTAGGAGAGAAGTTGGGTATCACGCGTAAAAATGGTCGTGTTTAGCCTTAATTGAGCACCGCTAGTAATAGTCTCATATTCATTCTCTAACTTGAAAAATCTTTATTCCTATACATGCCTAAAGTAAGTGTTAAAACAGTGATATTTTACCTCGCCTTAGAAATACTAATCAATCGAATAGTAGATATGACTTTTCTTTCTTTAGTTTATTAAAAACCGCTTGCATTACACATACATGTGTTGATTACATAATCTTGACGTTATCTTTGTGTTTGATTTCTACTTTATTAATTGTCAAATGTGTAAACCTTGGAAAGGTTTTGTTTGCATGCTTATATGTTTCATGCTACTAAATGTTAACATGATTTGTATTATTTTTTTTCATTCTTTCTTTATATGATGTTTCACAAGATTAACGTGTTACTTGTTAATTCATGATATATCATTTTGATACATGATGTTTTTTATAATGTATCCATGTTTGAAAGCTCTTGTCTTTTATTGGAACTTATTAAATCTATGATTAGGATGGTCTAAATAATACATGCTCTAAAATGTTACAATCTAAACATAGCTTGCATGAATTTTTTGTCTTACTTCTTTTGTGACTTTGCCACACTACTTGATTGCTACTTGTGCACTTATAATTTATCAAAGTGCTTTTGGTATAATAAACATTTGGAAGTCTTTTTATTCTACAATTTAATCACATAGATCATCGTGTTCATTAATGATAAGTATGCTTAAGTGTCTTAGCCTAACAACAAAACAATTTCACAATGAAGTGTTTCAAATAATGTCATGTTCTTTCATAATATGATTGTTTGTCTTGATGCTATCTTGCTATGTGGTAACTTTATGTCTAGTAGTCTAATGTGTTGTTTGTATAGGATATTATCTTATGATTTCTATCATATTCACATCTTTTGTCACTAACACTTTTGTCTTATAGGTTGATAAAAAATTATTTGTTATCTCACTTCGTTCTAACTTTTATATGCCAATTTCGCATAATTGTAATCCCTTTATTGCTACGTATATTAGTAATATGTTTTACGGGACCCATTCACTTGCATATAGTTTTTTAAAGCATATAGAATTAAGTTTTAGAGGCTTGGCATTGCATTTGTGTATCTTTCAACCGAACTCTTTCCAAATTTCATTATTGCTTCCACTTTCCAAAAATCATCTCCATCACTATTTAGTAATAACAATACTCATATCCTCTACACCTCCTATGAGGAAACCACATGCCTCGTCATGCGATCATCTCACATTAATAGAGAAGAGCTACCTGACTTCAAGGATGAAGTTCTTTGTATATGCTAACCAACATCCTCAAAAACATTACTAAACTCATCGCTTTCATTAACCTGCAACCTCCTAAACACTTTATCGTCATTCTTTATTCTATGCATTACACATTGTGTTGGATGTCCACCGATTAAGGCGGAGAGAAATTCATTCACATAATTGTCTTTTGTCAAAATGTATTAAAGAACACATACTCATGCTTCTTACATCCTAAAAATACCAACACATAGGTACACACCACTTAGCTAAAACCAGTTTACGAAATCGCAAGTGGTTCAATCATTTTTAACTCAACATCACAAGTTTGCACCAATACCTCATCAAGTGAAAAACACGTCATGTGTTTGACAAGCCTCTTCATCTCCGCAACCAAAACTTGACCAAATCAAAATTTGGCCCCAAAGTACCTTGCGATAACAAGGACGGAACCAAAAATTTGGTTCCGCCCAATCCGTGAGCACCTGGGTCAAATAAACACACTGCTTAAAACAAACAACCCTCTCGCAACCAACGAGTCTAGGATTCTTTTAACTAGAACCTCACAACTTCATTGACAAGAACACCATCATAGGAACTCATCCTTTTCATCCTTGACACATATCTGGCACATCATTGTCAGTGCAACGGTACAGTCATTCCTAACACTTTCTCAACATGTCGGCCTAACCAACACTCTCCCATCATATGATGTCATCTCTTCCTCATATAGGTATTTAATATTCTTTTGGAATTTCTATTCGAAGGTGCTTATTGTCTTCACTTCCTTTTAATTCCATTCAAGCGTATATTATGGCATGATACATCATCTTTTATTCGTTATAGCATTAGCTATACATACGAGTTTATAATTTGTTTTGGTTGCCTAAGTTATCACCACCATCTTCCATCACCTCTTTCACTAATCATCATCACTTTGAGTCATCTATAGAGTTATCACCACATGAATCCTACTAGTAAACCGACACCAACACTAGCACCACTCACCTTAACTCTTAATATTCCAACTTCACTTCATATCTTCTTTCTAGGCATTATTTTGTATGCTTTTATCATATTATATTCTTGTTTTTCTTATGATTGTAATTCTTATTAGAAGACTACACTTCATGAGATCTTTGATTTCATAATCATGGTTCTCTACTTTGAGTTGCTTGTGATTATATCATTTATATATTGCATATATACATCTTATTTTTCTTTGTCAAAAAGATGAAATATATTGCAATAATTATTTCATTGTAGGTTCATCATCATATACACTCGATTGTAAATAACATACTCATCTAAGGATAAAGTTTGCATCAATTATTTTCCTTATTTTAGGTGCTTCTTGACACCCTCGAACAAGAAGGAATATCCTTCAAGCACTCATATTGCATCGTCTATGCACTTGGTTGTATATGACATATTTGTCTAAAGACAAAACTTTTATTATACTAATATTTGTTTTGTAGGTTCATCTTGACGCCCTAGAGCAAGGGGGAGCTTCTGTCAAGCATTTATAGAATGCATCTTATACACACTTTGTTGTATATCACATACTCTTCCAAGGACGAATATAGTTTTGCACTAATATTTGTTTTGTATCTTTTTAATCATACCTTGACGCCTCGATCAAGGGGGAGCAACTGTCAAGGGGGAGCATGCATGCATTCATAATCATTCTCATTCTTCGACACACTTTTGTGTTTCTACAAAAAGGAGGAGAAGATAGTCTAACATAGCTTACCCACATGTATCATTTGCTATGTGCATTTTCTTCATCATGCATTTCTCATATATTTTTTTATGTTGCACAACACTAACCTTGATGTAGGTTAAGAGTCTAAATTTGATCAATGGATCCGCTACCAAATAAGGGCAATAACCTAGGAGACGCAACAACCATAGGGGATTGGAGTAGACAATTTAACTTCACTAGGGATGATGCAAGCTCACCTTTTCGGGGAGAAATGAAGTTAACTCCAAGGATACACCCTTTTTGTTTCGACAATAGGGGGAGAAAAGAGTGTAAATGGAGAAGGTAATGTAAAAGGTTAGTACAGACACAAGTAACTTTTTACATTTTACTATCTATCACGTTTACATATTTTGTCATCATCAAAAAGGGGGAGAATGTTAGTGCAAATATTATGATATTTAATCTATACAGTCTCGTTTGTTTTGATTGATGACAAACATGTAACTTGATACATAACGTAAAATGTACAAGTTACTCGTAATCATATTTTGTCTTAACATACATTCAACACCTCAAGTCCTCGTATGCTACAACACAGGTTCATACATGTTTGTTATGTGGCATTATGATCAAACCCCTTAACAAATCATTTAGAATGTTTAAAATACATTTAGAGTCATTAAGTATTTTAATAGGTTAACCATTCTATTTCGAACCTCATTTTACATTGTGCATTAAGTACTAAAGTTTACTTACACTTGACAAAATACATTTTATTTTGACAAGCATTTAAAATAGACATTTTTTTGAACTAGTTACATTTAGACATTTGTCGAAACTAGTTACAATTCATTTTACAAGTTAACTTTCCTATATACTTAAGTCAAAAAGAAAATGGTTTATTACATCATGGCATGCATCATCTTTGAGATCTTTGGAAGATTTTGAGATCTTTGGAAGATATTGAAATCTTTGGAAGATATGTTGAATATCTTGTTTAGATTGCTACTCAAAGAATCAAGGAAATATATAGAAAATATTTTGGTTAGATTTGACAAAGATTTTGGAGATTTTTTGTCAGCAGGTGGCGGAACCAAAAGGCTACACGAACAGAACCCATAATTTGGTTTCGTCCCATCTGTGGGTTGCTCAAGCTGTTTGCCTATAAATAGCAAGCCAAACTTAGTTGTTTCTCACAACTTGAAAACACACTTTCTCTACCCTCTTGCATACATTTAGATCAGTAGATAACAATGTAGCAACATACATTAATCACCCTCAACATCACATGATCATAATATTACTAACATTCATTTTGTTGTAAGCATACTTTTGTGATGATCCACTAAAGCAAGCTTAAAGATCCTGCATACTTATCCACCAAAGCATATCAACATATGAAGATTCAAGGGCACTTGTTATCCTCATTGATTGAAGACTTCTTATTCAAGAAGATCATTTAGATTAGGCATTATCCATTAGACATTTATGTCTTGGATCATCAGTGCACTCATTCATGTATCATTACAATCTATCTTATTACATTAGATGGTTTATGTGTTTGTGCCATAAAACACAAGGTTTTTATGTTGGGCCATAAAACATAATGGGAGTGGTTGTACCATTGTAAAAGAACTCAACATCTAGCTTAGTGTCAGAAATATTGTATAGGTGACGTTAGGTTGGTTCTACCTCGAACTAGAACCCGGTATTTAGCTTTGTACCAGAAAAATTGAAGCGACGTTTGTAAGGTTTTCTCCGCCGAGAAGGGAGCTTGTTGATTTAGTGAAGTAACTCTCGAGTTGGGTACTCGGGGAGTGGAGTAGGGCGGAGAGAAGATCCGTGACCGAACCACTATAAATACTCGTGTCCGGTTTGCACTTTATTTTACTTACTGCTTTAATTTTATACTAGCATTATATTATTACTTGTGTTGTGAATTGATGGTTATGCTTGTGTGACAACTTGTGTTAGTGTATTCTTATATTAGTCATAGACTATAATTGGCATTTTTCATATTACAACAAGCTTGATCGGATATTTGATACACGAAGTTTTTTGATTTTAAAACGGTAACGTATTCACCCCCCTCTACATGTTCACACGTTGTAAATGGGTAAAAAAATCACTTTTTGATGTTTTTGGTCATTTTTTTTTGCCAAAACTCACGTATAATCACTAGAACTTCAATAAAAACAACAACTTTAACACTAAAACACGTAAAAATCAAAACTTTTTGAAGAAAAACTCACGTTTTTTATAAAAAAACGTAACTTTTATGCAAAGTTTCGATCAAAAAATGAAATCCACACACTCCTAAATCATTTTTAGGCGATTGATACCAATTGTAGGACCTTAGATATCAACTCTATCGCGTATATTAAGCTCATATTTGGTAACTTGAGACAGATGAAGTATGCTTATGTAGAGAGTGAAAGTAGAGAAAGAAAGAGAGAATTCTATTAATGAAAAACACACACTTACACACTCAAGCACACACCTCAAATGTGTCATTTGAGGTGTATTTATATATAAAACAAGTTGCCCTAAAGGGCCTTGTAATGGCCTTCGTTTGGTGGGTTTGGATTACATGAAACTAAAAGGCTTATTACATAACCCGTAGAATATTAGATTTACTAAGTCCACGAGCCCATTTACTATTCTCTTACAATTTCTAAGACATGTTACAAAGTTCTAATAATCGAGAATGACCATAACTTTTCTTTAATGCTAACACATGAACTCGATGAGTTAAGACTCCAGGCTTATGAGAATTCCAATCTTTACAAAGCCAAAACCAAACTTATCATGACATGAAACTTTTAATTTGAAAAGAATTTAATACCGTGAATAGATCTATTGGGCCTGACCTCCCTCATGCCGAACTCGCCCACTGGGCTATTGTGTGCACTGCATTTGTATAATGTTAGGTATTGGCTATTACCTATTGTTGAAGGGCAAATTTATTCTATGATGACAGAACATGACGTTAATGTTCGGTGTCACGAGCTTAGGGCAATAATAACTGTTATGACTTTGTATTCGTTGCAATGTCACCTCTTTAAAAAATCATATATTGTGATCAACTGCTTATTATTTAAACTCTATGGATTCACTCAACCTTTTTGTTTACTTTTAGCATGTTTTATCTCAGGTCCTTAAGGCGATAGCAGGTGGGAAGTATCATGAGTCTTTTTGCATATTGAAGACTCTTTTCATAAATATACCATTCGATATCTTTTGAACAATTTATGATTATGTACTGATGTTTGGGACCGTTTTATGTTGTAAACTCTGATTTCTCTTTAATATTATTGAATGGTGTTGTTTTTCAAAAATGTCTCATTTTAGAGTTCTTTTTCTACGATTTAGACTGTGAAACTATGAAGTAACTCCCCAAATTTCTATTCCGCTGCTTATCCAAATTTGGGGGTGTTACAGATTGGTACCAGAGCCTAAGTTATAGAGAATTAGGTTGCATTAATTACCTAAACTATAACTATTTTTGACACTGAGACTTCCCCAATCGCCTTATGTAACACCCCTAATTTATTTTGTGGCAGCGGAAAGATGTTTAGGGTGTTATGGTGAGGATCGAAGTCATAATTACATAAAATGGCTCGAAAGAGACATTTTGAAAGTTATATGTCATTCAAAATAATATTTTTGATACAAAGGTGAATTATCTGATTTGAAAATCCCACAAAAAGTGTGGTAATTCGGAAAGAATGACATATTTGATTTTACACCATGTAGTTTATCAGAGTATAAAATGCCCGCTCCGCGTCTTGTCCTGCTCCGTTAATTACCTGAGATACACATGCTAAAAGTGTCAACACAAAGGTTGGTGAGTTCGTAGAGTTTAATGGGAAAACAATTTGTTTTAATAAATTTAAGTGTGTACGGTGATATTTAAAAATACGTACAAGTACGAGTAATTAAACTAGTTTCCAACAATTTCAAAGGTGAAGTAATTTTTGGAAATAAACTACGTAATGGTAAAGAGTGAATTTCAATGATTCAAGAGTGGGGTGATAACTATAATAAACAGTAACAGTGGTGAAACAAGTAATGAGTGGTGTTAGGTATAACCACAATTAAAGCATATATGAGATCAGTTAAGTACAAGTACAGGACCATAATCCTAGCATGTAGTGAATACAATGTTATGATGCTTGAATTCTATAAGTGGGGAGTGGTGTAATACTAAATACAGCTATATCTAAATATATATGAAAACATATATATTTATATAATTATATTGCCCTAAGCCTCATGACACGCAAAATGTTAACAGAGTACCATAAAACGGAGGAGTCCACATCAAAGAATTGATGGGTTTATGGCCCTCGAGTAATAGGTGATTTTCCGATTCCTATTTTTCTCAAATATAGTGCATCACGACTAATACGAATAGCCACAAAGGCATTCCTTCAAAGTATTAGTGGGATAGGTCGTCAGCCTCTAACAGGTTTCGAAGCTGTTCACTATATTCGCGTTCACCGCAGTGATTAATGGCTCATGATAGAGGGACTTTATGGCAATAAAGGTGTGCTTAGGCAAAATGGGCTTAATGGGGTACATAAAATATGCGTACTTTAATTCTGGGCAAATATTTCCATTGAAATGTGGAAATGTCATATAAAAGTGAAATGTACATTCATGGTGTTACGTGTGAATGTGTATAATGAAATTTAGTATCATGTTACAACAAGCAGTTTGAAAATATTATCTTTCAAGTTCAGTTTTTAAGCTAAGCAAGCAATTTACAAGTATAACGAGCATATATCCCTTTCAAAGGGTGATTCAAAACATGTAAAATAGAGTTGATGATTCTGAGTAAATCATGAGTTTTCAGAGTATAAAAGTAAACTTAAAACAGTTGAGCATGTATCTCCCCCAAATGTATAAAATTTGTAAACAATTAAAAAGTGGGGCTACAACTCACCTTGAGCGTATCTGACAAGGTGGAATTATGGAGTCGAGTAGGATTATGGGAACGATTACAGAATCGTCTTCAACACGAGACCTGAATATTAGGGAAGTCTAAGTATTTGACTTACTATGAATAACGAGTGTGAAAACGAGAAATCATATAAGGATTTGATTGGTGATGTGTGTGTGATATGCTTAAAATGTTTAAAGTTCAAAAATAATATTATTAATAATATTATCTTGTTTTTATGTTTTAGAATCAAATAATATCGTCTCCTCGAATGTGGTGAAAAGAAACGAGAAGTTAAATCGTTAGAAACTCTTTATATATAAATATAACGAAAATTAAATATTGGATAGATGAAATGTACAAAATGCACGTGACGTGATGAGAATTCGTAAAATGGAAAATGAAATAAGAATATCAAATAAAATCTGTTGGTCCTGATCCTTTTCTAGTTTTTACACTTTTTACCCTAACTGTGTTAGCGTTGCACCGTTAGTCCTTCGTTATGTCATAATTGCATTTACAGTCCACTATATGTCCAAAATATTATTCTGAGCTTGGAATATTAAATAATATCAATTTCTATCATTAAGATTCTATTTTGGCAGTTTCAGTCCTCGTTTTTGTCCGGTTGACAATTTTAGTCCTTTAAAGTGTAACTAGTTTGCATTTTTAGTCCAAACGTGCATAAATTATGGGGAAAAATTATATAAAAATTTCTGGAGCTTATTTAAGCTTATCAAAACTTGTTTTAATAACTTATTACTGGAAATAGCTTATTTTTAACTAAATAGGCTTATTAACGCATGGTTACAAGGCCCGTTAAGAAATTTAGAGGCGAGGGCATGAAAACTGTTTTGGGCCTGGACTTGGCCCATTTTTGTGATTCTAAAAATGTATCATATGGGCCTGTTGGACTGTTTAATCACAAAAGCTTAATGGGATTTAAGTTAGCCCAAACCGGATTTTATTAAATTTTCTGAATTTTAAGAAAATAGATACTAGCGATTTGCGAAACATTTTGGTTAAATTCAAACGTCGAGATGAGGTTATGGGGTCGAACTTAAAATACGAAATTTATAGTTTGCTAGGTGGTTTATCGAATGGTGCAAAAAGATTAACGTGTTACATGTAAGAATTCGAAATAAATAGAGTGTTTTGTGAGCTGTTCTAACCAGTTTTTAACTAGAAAAACTTATAATATTTTGTATCTCTTTTATACCCGGTTTGACATTTTACTACACATATGGTTCGAATTTGACTTTCATGCATTTGTATGCATTATCAATTGTTGTCATTTAGTTCTTACGTGAATCTTAGTACATGGCAAGTCAATAAAAACATCTGTGAACTAGTTAGCTATGTAAATATGTATAAAAAAAATGATACGCTCGAGTAATTATGGAAGATCATGCATGTATTAACTTTATAAGTGAGAATGAATTGTAAGTGGTTTTAGGATGCTTACAAAGAGTGGAAGAAGGATTGTGGTACATTGGAATGGCAGAAGCACAAGAATTCAAACGAAGCTAACCTGTATAACATAAAATACACTCTTCGACTTAAACATATTACACCCGATCGAACCAATTGTTTTCTGGACCTCAAGGACTTAGCCAACTGAGTTTACAATTTGTAGAAATGTTTGTGATGGTATGAGAGGGAGTGTGTGAGAGATGATGAGGTTTAGAGATTGTATACGTATATATACATATAAAACGTGTGTATATAGTGAGATGGGATCATATGAAATCTAGCAAGGATGATTTATGGCAGTGATTGGGAAGATTTTAAATAGATTTTGATGTCCTTGTATAATAAAATGTGTGGGAATAAGGTGGTGATAGAGTAAGTGAGTTATAGTATATGTAATAATTCGTGTGTATATATCACAATGAAATCAAAGGAAATCTAGTAGGAGATTTATGGCAGTGATCCTTGGTGTATTTTAATAGGTTTTGTGTCCTTCTAACATGTGGGGAAATTGAGGGTCAATCATTGGAGTTAATATATATACATGTATATTGATTTAGTTTTTAGAATGTATACAAACAAGTTCTAGCGTGTAATATTGGGACTTTTAGTTAGGAAATGTGTTTAGTAACTTGCTAGTGATCAAACCTTGGTATTAGAACGGGTGGAAACAAGTCCGGGTCAAAACGGTCTATTTTTTGAAGATTTATATAAGTTGAGTATGAGTAAAACGACCAAACACTTTGGCCATTGAAAGCATATTAAATATTCGTGTTTCGAGTTCATATTTGGCATTCCATTTCTTTGGTGGGTAGGCAATGAGATGGTATAAAAATATGGACATGTCGTGTTTAAGATTCTAGAGATACAAGGGCGTTTTGTGGTGCACTTGATCGGTCAAAGCTGAAAATTAAAAAGGGAATTGGGCCCATATAGTGGGCTGGGGAATAGTGACAGAAAAAGAAAGAGTGGGTTGTGGTTTAACTTGGCCCGATTAGTGATTAAATGTGAAATTAAGTGCGTAATTAATTGTGTAGTTAGTTTTCGTAATACGTATTGACCTTATCCCGTTATTTGGTAATTACCGTGATGATGTTTTAAATGTTAAAATATATATTAAAAGAAAAGTTCAAATTTTTCAGGAAAAATGGCAATTTAAATTAGTGACGTCGATTAATATATATTTAAACATTGTTAATTATGTAAATTTTTGCAGTTTACTACACCTTATATGTTTTACCTGCATTTATTACTTATTTTCCTAGGCGTTGCTATTATATAAATGCTATGTATATACACACTGGATGTACTTTTGATCACTATGCTTATTTATTAATCATCACTATTTGTTTATATAAAGGTTATTATATAAAGGTTTGATGTATTTTGACCTCTTACGCCTATTTCCAGAACTTCAGGTTAAACCCTATTTTCCTCGATCACATACCTACACTTACATTTTAATTATCTCTAAAACTTTCCTAAGACATTGTGGATGACACAATGATCTCATTTGTTTTCAATACATTGTCAGTGAAACAATGGTCTTAGTTAATTTCAAAACATGGTGAGTAATTCCATGATTCGCTAAAACTTTTCATGACTTTTCATAACATTGTTTTACACAAAACCCGTTACAGTATATCGATTTCCCTCGATTGTCTTACTATCCTTCTCCAAAGATGAGTTTGAACATTCGTCCTATAATTTTGGAACACCTACATCGCCTCATAAACCATCGCCTAAAGACACGCCGGTTGATTAGAACGTGACTTTAACGTGCCACCTTGGAACCCCTACTTTCGGTACACGAGTTAATAAAGTCTCTTTCTTTTTCACTCTTTGTGTTTTGAAAAATCACGTAGCCAGGAAGGTAACGCCAGAGCTTGACAGCAATGTTTATCCTAACTTAGTACTATCTTTCGAGTCTGAGGACAAATTGGAGAACTTGTCGGTCACCATTCTGACACCCACTTCACCAACCTACATACTAATGTCTGATAGTGAGATGGAGCCTTTCGAGGATGAGGCTATGGAGTGCGAACCCAAACTAGAAGATCACTCACCCAAAGAAGAACCCCTCGAAAGACGAGGAGGAGAACCACTACTACATCTACTCTTCCCACCCGACAAGAGTCTAAAACCCAAGAGCCCATCCACCACAGCATCCCATTGGTGGTGACACACATGGCACATCATGAGAGGTATTTCACGTCAGCAGAAACGAGTTGTGATGGCCAACCTACAGTCTCGTTGGAGCATAGTAAAGCTCGCGAAGCCAAGTACAGATCTTACTCAACCAACATTCGTGAAATTTATTGACTTTACCTGAGGGGATCTAAATACACGCCTTGTGTTGAAGATACTTTGAGTATATATTAACTAGCACGCGGAATTTACTAGCTAATACTTAGAAGATATTGTATGTGATTGTTTGTGTGATGAATGAATGTAATAGTGAATGAACAATGAGTAAACAACCAAATAACCAGCTTCAATATTATTGATAATACGAGTGACCTTTGACTATCACTAGGGTTTTACAACCTTGAAGCTTTTTCTATACGTATATGAGAGATATATTGAAAACCTAACCTAGGATCTTCTTTTATAACACAAGAAGTCCTTTACAAGTAAACTAACATCCGTATCAATCTATCATTATAAGTTATACACAATATCTATTCTATATATATCCATATGCGTTTATGTCTTCATCTCATAATCAGTACTAACCATCTGTACTAGCAGTACTAACTGACTTAGTACTGTTAGTGTTAATCCTCAGCAGTTGTAACTTTGACCTGGCAGTACTAACTGTTGGTTTAATTCCCAACAATCCTCCCCTAAACTTATGATTTCTGTGCAAATCATTAAGTTTCTTGAATTAAACTCCAGCATAGATGATGAGGGGAATTCTTTCAAACACATATCTTCACTCATGAATAACTTCAGTATTTTCTTCGTATTTAAGATTTGAAGAAACCATAACAGTAAGCACTTCAGCATTTAATCTTCATCATTCTTTGATTTTGAATTGATACTGATTAAGTAAGATCTTCACAAATAATATTTTATGAATCTTCTTTGAATAAACCTCTGCATATCCTTCCCTGAGTCACAAAATCATCTTGAACTAATCTGAACATCAAGATATTTATCAAACAGAGTAATTATCCTCCAATATGAGCAATTTTCCTCCCATGTTTGGAAGAATTTTCACCATCACTTGAATTTGAACTTATGATTCTTGAGCTCAGCTTCCAATATGACAATTTGTACAAGTTTCCATCAATTCTATTCAGTTTCATACCAACTCTCATCACTTCCAGATGTGTTACCTTCTGAGAGAGGTGAATCATAGAGCATAGTCTCAGTATCAAAGCTAGTTAGAACTAGTAGTACAAACTGTTTATTAAAAATTTCAGAGATCAGTATCAAAAATTTATCAAAGAGCAGTATAAACTTTATTTGGATTTGAAAACATTACTGCCCATTCATAGTTTTTAGCAAACTATCAGCTATCAACGGATTTGATGTGTCTTTACCAATAGCCGTTTGCTTTGGACTAGCCAACTCTTCACTGTGAGATATGGTGAGTTGATAACCATATAGTTTTTGGTAAACTATCTACCAGAAACGGATTTGAGAAGTCTTTACCAGAAACAATTTGCTCTGGACTAGTTGGTTCTTGATGTGGGTTAGACATGGTGAACCAATTACCATTTGTTGTGTGCTAAGATCATACACTTTAAGTTCCAAAGCACCATACTTTCCAAAGCATAAGACACTTAATTCACATACTCCAAGGAATTTGCTTATTCAACCTGAAATTGTTAGTCCAAAACAAAAGAAAATACAAGTCAAAGTATTTCCTTTTTGACAGTTATCAAAAGTGACTAACATATTTATATAAGTAGTACCAAAATTGAACAAACAGTACAAACTATACATAGCAGTTTTAACTGACACAATGATTGTGGTCAAAACGCTTCACAAGTCAAACCTCTCACGAAGAAAAGTCAACTCGCGACGTTTTATCGCAACAATCAATTATAATAAACCGGATAAGTGAATACCCGTGTCGAGGTCCCAACAAGGTGTGAAATTGAGGATATCGTTTTCGGTTTCGTATTAAAATGCTTGAAAAGACGAGGGTCACTTTGGTTTTTAATATCTAATAAAACGAAAACAAAATAACGTATACCGGGAAACGAAAACGAGCATAAACGTCAAATCTATTAAAAACTAACCCTACGGATACCAAAATAAATTTCCTATGTCCTAAATGATAAAAGAAAATTTTGAAAAAAAAGAATTATATTTTTTTGACTTTTAAATAATTAAATATGAATTAAAAACTAATTTAAAGAAAATAAATGATTAAAAATACTAAACGAAAAGATAAAATTCCTAAAACTTTTGTAAAAATACTTTAAACAATACTGGTCCTAGGAAAAATTTAAAAAAGTGCCCAGCTTATTACAATAAGCTGGGAAAAAGCAATTAAAATCGAACTGCTTGATAGGACAAGAACGGTTATAAATTAAACTATGCAAGGATTAACTAAGCAGAACTAAGAGCATAGCGGGTGAGGCGTTGGTGTGTGAGTGAGGAGGCCTGGGTTTGAGTCCCAGGTCTGTTAGTTTTTGTTACTTTATTATTTTTTTTGGTACTTTTCTTTTTGAAACTCAACAAGCAACTGACAATAAGCAATTTTTAAAACTGGAAATCTTTTTTAAACTCACAAATAAGCTAAGATATGCTTATTGTATTTGATCAGTTTTGAAGAAAAAGGGAAATAAGCTTGAAATGCCAAATAAGCTAAAAGCTATTCTAAAAAGCTAATGTTATGGAATTAAGCTGAAAACTAACTAAAAGCTACAAAGGAATCACAATAAGTTATATGAACCAGAAATAAGCACTAACAAGCACAAAATAAGCAAAATAGTTCTAGGGTCTGCTGATGTATTAAAGAGCAGGGCAAAATGGCAGTCTGCTGAGGCTTATTTGCAGAATTAAAATAAGCTCTCAAATGAGCTCTAAAGTCAAAAGCAAGCTGAAACAGATTTAGACTAACCAGAAAGCTATTTGTAAAACAAAAATTAAAATCTAACACCTACTTTAGCTTATCTAAATATGAGATCTAAAAGGGGCTGTTAAGGGACCTAATTGAAAAAGTTATGTAGCATGCTAATGTTTATGTGCTGGCCAAATGGTGAACGAACTCCTCAAATCCAAATGGGATTCAACCAACTTTTGTACACTTTTTTATTGAACTAAAAGGAACTTGGAAACTACAAGAAATAAGCATTGAAGAAACTCAATCCTAAAGTGGCATATCAGATCAGTTTTCATCCATCCTTGTTCATGCACAAATCACTTAACTCCTCAAATCCTTAAAACAGCTCAAAAACTTCTAAATAGCTACTAACCTAGACTGATTTAAGCAACATGAAACTTAATTCAAAGAGAAAATGAATAGTAATGATCCAATATGACCCATTTTAAGCCAATGCAGGCTGTTAAACCAAACACACCTTTAGGTGCACTGTTTAGGGTATTTTTTTTGAAGCTAATATTGACTAAAACTTAGGAAAATGAAACTCTGAATTCTAAGGCTGAGAGTAAGCATGAAAAGCAGTAAGTGAGACAAACAAGCTATTCTAAACCATGAATAATAAATAAGCAATAAGCAAACAATACTATTTTTTTGGATTTTTTTTTTAGAATAATTAAAAATAAGACTGAAATTTATATTAAAACAAAAGTAAAATTACAATCTGAAATGAAAATAAAAATTACAATACCTAAAAAATGAGCTAAATAAAACCTAGTTACAACTGCTGCTATGCTATCTATTTATACTTAAAGAAAAACTAGGGTTTCCTCTAGGCTGTGCTTCTTCTGTGAGAGTGTTCCTATTTGTCCCTCTGTGCTTCTTTGATGGCCCTTGGATGATAACTTGGTGCCCAAAACTCAAACTATTGGCCGTTGATGGTCTTACTAGAAACTGGGGTTGCCAGCGTGGCAATGGAGGAGGGGAACAGTATCATATGGGTGGTTTTGGATGGTAGTGAGGTTGAGAGTGACTAGGGAGTGAATAGCTATTAATGGCGGGAAGGAGGAGGTGAAGAAGATAAACAGGGATTTAATTGGGGATTTGACAGAGGTTTGGGGGTTTGACCCCGGTATTATTATCAAGTGGGTTTGGGCTTGGGTAGTGGGCTGCGGGTTATAAAGGGTTGGATTGTGGTTAATTTTGGATCCGGTTGTATATAGTTTAGAGTAAAATGGATTTAACCACAAGGACCAAAGTTGTAATTGTTGAAATTATGGGGACCAAATCTGCTAATTTGGTAAAGTTAATCAAGGGACCAATACTGCCAAGTAAGAATACTCCAAGGGCCATTTTGGGATTTTTGAGCTTGAATTAAATCCACGTGAAAAATGTCTTTCCCTGCTTCAGTTTTCGGCTCTTTTCCATTCCAAGCTCGGTTTTGTCCATATTTGCCTCGTTTTCAATCCTTTTGTACATGAAACACATAAAACACAATCCAATGATATTTGTAACAATATTTGGTCCATTTGGGTGTTTTTGGTCATTTTTGTGGGGTTTTTCGGGTATAAAATGATGAGTAAAAGGCCACTCATCACACAACTAGCAGTACAAAATCCCTTTTATCACAAAAACACTTAGACATTGAATTTTCAAGGTTTAAGCATTCCAATACCTGTAACTAAGTACTGAAACCTTCCCACATCAAAACTTTTAGTTAGTAAGTCAGCAAAGTTGTCATCAGTATGAATTTTGACAACTTGAACTAACTTCTTTCATGACAATCTCTTATAAAGTGATGTCTAATTTCAATGTGTTTAGGTTTTGAATGTTGAACTGGATTTTTAATTATACACATTGTACTGCTATTGTCTATGTAAATAATTGTGTTCAAGAAATTATACGCATAATCAAGTAACTGATTCTGAATCCAAAGAACCTGTGCACAACAACTAGCAGCAGCCACATATTCAGCTACTGTTGTAGAAGTGGCCACCATAGTTTGCTTTTTGCACTGCCATGAGATAAGTCTGCATCCCAGAAACTGACAACCACCAATTGTAGACTTTCTATCCATTCTAGCACCAGCATAATCACTATCTGAATATGCCACCAAATCAAATGGAGAGTCTTTAGGATACCACAAACCTAAGTTTGGTTGACCTTTAAGATACCTAAATATCCTCTTAACTGCAGTCAAATGAGACACCTTGGGATTTACTTGAAATCTTGCACAAGCACATACTGCAAACATGATATCAGGTCTGGATGATGTGAGATACATCAAAGATCCAATCATATACCTATATGTGTGTACATCCATAGCTTCACCACTTTGATCTTTCAAAAGTAAATGTGCCTCCTTATCAGCAGGTGTGCTAGCAACTTTGGCATCTGTGAATTGAAACTTCTTCAATATTTCAGCTATATATTTATCTTGAGAGATAAATATTCAAACTCTTTCCACAATTTTTAATTAAATTGTTTTACTTAAATTGTTTTACTTAAATTGACTTCATCATTGGTGAGTCCATACTATATTACTTATGATCACAATTATTTGAAAATGTATGCTATCCTTATATTATTATTGCCTAAGTTTTCCATAGCCTGAAAGTCCCTTTTATCCTGAATCATTAATTACATGCGTGTAGACGTGAATACCGTGAATAGATCTATTGAGCCTGACCTCCCTCATGCCGAACTCGCCCACTGGGCTATCGTGTGCACTGTATTTGTATAATGTTAGGTATTGGCTATTACCTATTGTTGTAGGGCAAATTTATTCTATGATGACAGAAAATGG
The DNA here is from genome assembly GCA_021014915.2 of Artemisia tridentata subsp. tridentata. Classification (NCBI taxonomy): domain Eukaryota; kingdom Viridiplantae; phylum Streptophyta; class Magnoliopsida; order Asterales; family Asteraceae; genus Artemisia; species Artemisia tridentata. The sequence continues at coordinate 252,366,813 of CP139504.1, forward strand.
AGGTAATGTTCGGTGTCACGAGCTTAGGGCAATAATAACTGTTATGACTTTGTATTCGTTGCAATGTCACCTCTTTAAAAATGATATATTGTGATCATCTGCTTATTATTTAAACTTTATGGATTCACTCAACCTTTTTGTTGACTTTTTAGCATGTTTTATCTCAGGTCCTTAAGGCGATAGCAGGTGGGAAGTATCATGAGTCTTTTTGCATATAGAAGACTCTTTTCATAAATATACCATTCGATATCTTTTGAACATTTTATGATTATGTACTGATGTTTGGGACCGTTTTATGTTGTAAACTCCGATTTCTCTTTAATATTATCGAATGGTGTTGTTTTTCGAAAATGTCTCATTTTAGAGTTCGTTTTCTATGATTTAGACTATGAAACTATGAAGTAACTCCCCAAATTTCTATTCCGTTGCTTATCCAAATTTGGGGGTGTTACATAAAGGTAGTTTGGGTATTCCTCACATGGCATAGATAAGAGAAAAAGAACATGCCATGGGATATTCCTTTGCTTTGAAAGAAAGTGTGTATGTTAGAGATAGATAGAGGGAAGAATTTGAATTTGAAATTCAAATTGTGTGAGAGGGAAGTGAGAGAGTGAGGTTGGGTTAGAGAGAACCATGGTTGAGGTAAGTGAGTTGGCATGGTTTAGAGAAGAGAATATCCAAGGGAATAAGCTTTGCTTGGTGAGAAAGGGGAGATGAACAGTTGAGATGAATTGGGGTGAGTTATGTTGATGTGATGGGGAGGAGCCTTGGTTTGGATCTCAAATTTGAATTTGAATGTGAGAGAGGGGAAGAGATAAGGTTGAGTTAGCATGGATGTGAAGGTGATTTGATTGGGAGCCTAAGAGATAATTCAAATTTAAAATGTGAGGAGAGGTAGAGAGTGAGGAAGGTTGTATTTGAGGGAGTGAATTATATGTGTGTAAGAGTGAGTTGGATAAGGATGTGATGTTGAGGTGATGGGGAGCCTTTGGCTTTGGATTCAAAATTTGAATTTTGAATGTTGGAGAGTGGATAAGTGAGGTGGTTTGTGAGGAAGGTTTATTTGTTATTGAAATAAAGGGTTGGATGAAGAAGATGACGAGGTGGTGAAATCTAAGTGCTTGGATTGAAATGTGGTAAAGAGAATGTTTGGAAGATTTGGTGTGGGAATGTAGGGGAAAAGAAGTACATACAAGTACAAGGAATATTAGAGAATGTTGGGGATAAGATTTGGGATGAATTTGAAATGGTTGGAGGATTGGTTTGGTGTAGAGATTAATCAAAGGATTGATTAAGGATTAATCATTTTGTCATTAAGAAAGAAAAGAGTTGACAAAGATGATTATGGGTTATGTATTGGATGTAAAAATCAAAGGTTTCTTATAATTTCAAGTAACTCAACGTCGAGTATTCATAATCTCATATTACGTGAATTTCCACGACTCGACGTAATCAACAATCATTTTGATGCAAACAAGCTAAGTGTTTTGCATCATTGTAAAGCATATCCCGTGATAGGAAAGGATGCGTTTACGCAAAGAAACCTTTGACTTAGTTTGACCAATAAGGGAGTAGACCCGTTACGTGATTAGAGAAGACATAAACATGGATTATAGTCATATGAGTACTTTCACTTGATGTCACGTGAAATATATGAGTCCCCTAGGTTTAGAAAAGCCTTGGCTAGACGCGTTTATCAAAATAATTGAGTTGGCATTTTGCCAAAAACTGGAGGTCGTAAATTTGGATCCCTCTAATTCTAAAACCTGTTTCGAGTGTTCCCAATGAAGCACATAACATATTCATAGCTGTATTGAAAGATCCACATTTGTTTGGTAAGGGGAAAGCCGAATTTCAAAATTTATCCCGAACCAAACAGAAGGCTGGTGCGCTGCTGGCGCGTCGGAGCGCTGGCAGCACGCCAGGCCCAGTTATTGGGTCGGGAGAATTTTTGCTATCATTTGTAATTTTATGTGTTACGAAGGTTTATTTGTCATCATTAAAACCTGAGGAGACCTAGTTAACGTTTCCCCAACAATCTCCCCCTTTTTAATGATGACAAATAAATTCCGAAAGCAAATAAAATTACAAATCTTAGCAAAGATTAAGAATGCCTTTGGTGTAGCTTCCGTCTTGACCTTGCCTTGTAATTTGGTGAAGCCTTGATCTTTATCTTGAATTTGTTGAATCCTTGATCTTTATCTTGAATTGGTCTTCACCCGAGCTCGTGCTCTTTGCTTTATTTCTCCCCCTCTTGTCGAATAAAAAAGGCGGGATATTACTTGGACTTTATCACTAGATATAACTTGAGCTTTACTTCCCCGATAACATGCTCCCCCTTAAACATAGCTCCCCCTAGACCATTGCTCCCCCTTATTTCAAGGCGGGGATCCATAGGTCAAGAGCCTCACCTTGCGGTGTCCTAGCTACACAAGAAACAACCAACACACAACACACAAAACAATCCTCACACGTGGAAATCCAAAACGGGTTAGGTAACCATTTGGATACTTGCAACATGGATTAGTCCATAATATATATAAGGGATAATTCCAATAATGCCCCGGTTGTTTAAGCCGTGGGGTTTTCTAGACGGAATCTTTTGTGTTCGCTTTTCTAGACTAGTTGCCTTGGCAACTTGAATTTAGCCAACCATGTGCCGCCACTTGTCCGACATGAAGGCCACCAGTTGCCCTACCTTGTAATCCGTAAAGTCACACTTGTCACTTGCAGGTTTTAATTGCCCAAAAGTACTGGTTGCCCTGGTCTAGAAAAGCAAACACAAAATATTCCTTGGAGAAAACCCCACGCCTTGGACAACCGGGGCATTTTTGGAATTATCCATATATATAATATTGTTATTAGACCCTTATGACTCCAATTAACCATTTGTTGAGCATGGGGACAATAATTTATTTTAATAACATGAGCTCACATTATCACATAACGACACAAGCTATTTTATTTCATTGGAACCATAGAGCATACAACCAACATAAGCAAGGATCACATGGATTAAAAAAAAACAAAGATCAACTACAAGAAACAATCCTAACATTACTTTATTCTACTACATAGTGGTTATCCATAACACCAATAGCCTTACACAAAGGTTCCCCTCACGCACTTACTTCTTGCGCTTTTGGGCGACAACCTTGGCTAGATCTTTAACATCTTGAAGTTGTTTTTGTAAGATAGGTGCAACTTCCCTATCTCATATTGAAGTTCCTTGAGGTCATTTTCAATTTTGATGGTTTTCAAACATCATTTGCATCAACGTGCATGATCATTGTTTGATACATCAAGTTTAAGAGGGAGAGGTAACCCGATTTTGTACCATATGGGACCATCCCATAAGCACTTTGTCACATAGTTTCTTAAAACTTAGTTGTCATCACATGACGGGTTTTCCCATTCATCATTAGGTTCCTCATCAGTAACAATGGATTTTCCTTTGTACTCATTTTTGCATGAGTTACTCATTTTTTATAGTAAAGTTTTCTTTGTGATTCAACTAAAAGAAGAAGAGAAGATGTGTATTATGTCTTAATTTTATATGGTTTATATAGGGATGAAGAATGGTGTTAGGTATAAAGATTGGAATATTCATCATAATAATGATGTAGTCAAAGTACATAGATGCTTGAAGGGATGGTCAAGACATCTAAATCATATAGTTAGGTGCTATATCACATGTGATGGTGCAAGATATTCAAGAAATGGCATGAGTGCTTTAGTTTGTATTTGGTTGAGATTGGATGATCTAGTTTCTCATGCTAGTTCCCATAATTAATCATGCATGCACCATAATTTGTTAAGCCATGCATGATTCTTTCAATTATGGTTGGATGAGTGAAGTTCCTAGATCATCATTTTCAAATTAAATTATTCTCTTAAACACAATATAGAACCTACATCTCATCATACATGAACCAAGTGCAAGTATTTCATGAAAGACATCTCAATAATGTAGTTGGTTGCGTATAGAGATCAAGTGTATTTTTAATTAATAAGTACACAAACTAGATCCTATAAACCATCACACACTGTATATAAAGTCAATATACAATGCAAGATATCTCCAGTTTATAGTTTGTTGTGTAATGTGTCGATATTAATAATCCTTATTTTTTACTTGCATTAACAAAATAAGTTTCTAAGTTTTTGGATGAAATACTTAGCTTATTAAATCTATTAATTGGGTATTTTAGTTTGTTATGCAATACCATACCAAATTCAAACCACGGGAATTCTCTTCAACTACTTAAGTAGTTTGTATGTTTGCATAAAATCTTTTCTTTTCTTTTCTACCCTAAACACATAGCATGCAATTTTCACATGAGTTGAACAAGTAGAGATAGATATAAATCTTCAACACAAGTGTAAGTTGTGATCCGAGATTTTATCTAGTCTTGGTAATTTGACCCAAATGACTTTCAATTCTAGCAAATGTAGTAGAATATTTTGTGTCAAATTTTCTTGTTCATCACATATAGTATAGACATGTAGGATCTAGGATATCATCAATCATCGTTTAAATAATTCATTGATAAATATCTTTCCTCTCGAAAAAAATTTATTTGAATTTCCTTCCATGCCTTCACATAATTCCTAGTCACATAAGCACATAAGCTCTAAGAGCACCTAAGAGGGACCTTGCAAACACCATCTAGACATTTAATTTATCTTAAAAGATTGTTCTCCTAATATGCATGTCAACCATGAACGTCTAAACCTATCCCAAAGATAATTTGGATTTTTGAGAAATGTCATGCCAAAACCTAATCTTGTATAGTTTGTGACCTAAGTGTTCTTTTATTCAAGTCACCAATGACTTGTTCTATAGGATGACCCCTTGCTTCTCTCACTTTCTTAGGATTACCTTTATCCGAAACATTAACTTGTAATGACGGCGACCTTTCTTGATCCTGAACTATTTTTTCATTGATCACATCATCTTCTATCAAAGGAGATTATTTAGGCTCGGACATGCTCTCATCAAAGGTCACATTGAGTGATTCCCCAATCCCCATTGTTTTCTTATTAAGCACTATGTATGCTTTACTAGTTTGAGAGTATCCTAAGAACACGCCTTCATACGACTTTGGGTCAAATTTTGTGAGATATTCTTTGGTGTTAAGTATAAATACTTTACAACCAAATACCCTAAAGTATTCTAAGGAAGGATTCCTATTTTTAAGTATCTCATAGGGTGTTTTAATAATGACTTTTCTAATGTAAACTCTATTAAAGATGTAACACGCGGTATCTAGGGCATGACACCAAAACTTTTGTGGAATGGATTGCTCGTCAAGCATTGCACGACTCATCTTTCGTAACTTACGATGTGTTCTTTCAACAATCTCAAGTGATTGAGAAGTGAACGGGCCTAATAAATTATAAGATATTCCATGCTGTTCACAAAAGCTACCAAATTGTAATTTTTAAATTCACTACTATGATTTGTTTTTATTGAAACAATAGAAAAATCAAGTAGGTTTTCAAGCTTTTTCCTTAATATATCAAATTTTCCTAAGACACCATCCTTAGATGCTAAAAATAATACCCAAGTGTAATTTGAATAGTCATCGACAATCATGAAAGTGTAGAAGTTTCCTCCATAGCTTTGAATTGGAGATGGACCATACAAATCCAAGTGTAACAACTCTAAAACCCTATTAGTTGACACTTCATTCCTATTCCTATTGTTTGCATGACCTTGACTCCCTAGACTACAAGTATCACAATAATGTCTTTCAAAACTCAACTTTGGTAAATTCCTTACTAGCTCGTTGGAAGCTAGATTATGGACTAACCTCATATTGGCGTGACCTAACCTCCTATGCCAAAGCGTTGAGTTATCCACTATAAATGTAAGACATATGTGTTGTTTAGAATTATCTCCCAACTTGCAAGTATACAAGTTATTTCACCTATGACCTCTAGCTAACACTTTACCATTTTTACTAATAGTGCAATCTACTTTAGTAAACTTAACCTCACTATCATCATCACTTAATTGAGTAACACTAATCACGTTAAAGTTTAAACCACTAACATGCTCAACATTGGTAATTTCTATGGAGTCGTGAAGGACATTACCTTTACCGATGATTTTCCCACTAAGTTTGCTTCCAAATATGACGTGATTGCCATCATATGCCTCGTATGAGGTGAACAATCTCCTATTCCCAGTCATGTGTTTAGTGCAACCGCTATCCACTATCCACTCGTTCGGTTGTAGATCACATTTGAGGCAAACCGAAAACCAAAGATGCAATTCAAGCTTTTGGTACCCATTGCTTCTTGGGTCCATTTTGCTTAGCATTTAAAGTGCCCAAGTTAAACATTCTTGGGTCCTGAAGCAAGACATACAATTTCTCAATACCAAATATAGAGAAAGTAGACCAAGGTATGTTTTGAAAGTCGTTTTGGTTTTGATAGCTTGGTCTATAGTTTTGATTAGCTTGAGGTCTAAAGAATCTTTGGTTTGAATAGGAGTTGTCTCTCCTTTGGTAGTTGTAACGTTGATAATGTGAAGTCCTTTTGTTATGATAAAATTTCTTCTTGGAAATGATTGATTATGTTGAAAAGAAGGTCTTTGGTTGTATGAGTTTGAAGGTCTCAAATAAGGTGTAGACAAGAGTGGTCTATAATTGACTCGAGGTTGTGTGTATCCAAGACCATTACAAGAACCCGAGTTATAAAATTGTTTTGGGTTTTCTCTCCTCGTAATAGGTGCTTGATTACCTCAAGTATTAGCAAAAGGAGTTTGAGGAATAGTTGGTTTTACAAAACTTTTTGATGAATCTCCATTTTTCCTCAGAGTCCTGGTGCGTCGATGCGTCACCCAGCACGTCGCTTTGACTTGCTTTTACAAAAACTATTGGTTTGGTTAGACTCTCAGAAATGGTTTTCTCATGTTTTGAAAATCCAAGACCTTCCTTATCTTGGGACACTTTTTGAAGACTTAACATATCATCCAAATCATTACTACTCTTCTTAAATTTTGAAAAATTTAGAGACCCCTTTTGAAGTTTAGATACCTTATCATTCAAAGAGTTAACCTCAAGTGTGAGTGTCTCACATCTTTTACATGGTTCAACTACCTCTTTGCGATGATTTAGAATCTTAATCTCTCTTTCAAGTTCATAAAATTTCTCATTAAGTTTAGCATGCTCTTGTTCAAGAAAGCGTTTTTTCCTTAACAATATTTTCAAAAGTTTTCATGAAGTCCTCATTAAATTTAACTAATTCCTCATTCTCATTTTGCAATTTATTAACATTTACAGTATTATTAGAAGTAGAAGATTTTTGAGGTACCTCTAGTTTTTCTAGTGCCATGAGATAAGTAGCTTTCGTATTTGGTTGATCTTCATCTTCACTATCACTCCAACCTCCACCGACGAATGCTTTGTTCTCTTTGGGCTTCAGACAATCACTTACGAAGTGCCTTTTGTCACCATAATTATAGCACCCACGTTCACGCCTAGAGCTTTCACCAACCTTGATGTCAAAACCTCAACCTCTTCTAAACTTGTTCCTTCCATCATTACCTCGGTTTCCAAACTAATTTCTACACCTAAAATTACCTCCTCTTCTAAAGAACTTTCTAAAGTTCTTAGCCATTAGATTGAACTCTTCATCATCTTCATCACTTTCGTCTTATCTTCCTTCTTGACTATCATATCGTCACTAGCTTGGTTCTTAGTGACTTTAGCCTTGAGGGCCAAAGACTTCACCTTCTCCTTATTTTCTTTGGAAGCAACCTTGTCATTTTCAAGGATCATTTCATACACCTTGAGGTTGCCGATTAGCTCGTCAAGTGGAAGTTCCGCCAAGTTCTTGGCTTCTTCAATAGTCGTCACCTTCGCCGCCACTTCACTAGAAGAGCTCGAAGAAACTTCCTTACATGGTTCTTGTTGCTATAGCTTGGATCTAGGGCTGTTAGGCTTGTGATGATAGCATTGAACCGAGTATAACCATTATCAATGGTTTCTTCATCCGAGATCGAGAACTTCTCATATTGTTGGATGAGTAAGTCGATCTTGCAATATTTGACTAGTGAGTTCCCTTGATGAGTAATGATGAGTGTATGCCAAATCTCCTTGGCGGTCTTGCACGTGTAAACCCTCTTGAACTCCCTTCGAGGTAAGGCTTTGTAGATTGTCATCTTGGCTTCATCATTCTTGCCAAGTTTCTTCTTCTCATAACCTTTCAACTCCAAATATGGCTTTTCCACCATCAACTTTGTTTCGGGATCTTGCATCATGAACACAAAGTTGCCATTTTTGATGATCACCCACAAGTCAATATCTTTAGACCTAACATAGGTCTTAAATCGGGTTTTCCAAAAGAAAACCCATCGGATTCTAGCAAAGGTGGTATTTGCATAGAACACCCCTCAACATAGTTCTCTTGAGCCATGAATCTATACTCAACTTTTCCAAAAATTTCGTTAGGTATTTTAAATATTTGAAAAAGAAGTATTTAACTTAAAACGACTTCTCGGGAAGGTTTTAACGCTCAAAAACTTGAGTATACTGCTCTGATACCAATTGTAGAACCATAGAGGGGGGTGAATATGGTTTTATCGGCTTTTTAGAAGTTTAAAGACTTCAAGCCTCAAAAATCAATAAGTGGTTGTACAATAAACACAACCACAATCACAACCAACGTACATAAAGCAAGTAAAGAGACACCACGATATATATTGGTTCAGGATGGGGGGTTTATACCATCCGTACTTCCAGTTGCGAATCCACGACACTATACTATTCACTAAGTATAATCCTTTCGGTGGACTAAACCGTTACAACTTCACTCCACCGATATGCACAAAGATTGGTGCTCACTAAGAAAAGCTACTCCCAACAGTATTCCGCCCTTGGAAACCACCCTCAAGGACTCGTGATTTGACTTAACCACAAAGACCACTAAGACTTCCCACCGAAAGTATCAAACCCCAACTAGATCCCCAATGATCTAGGCTTGGTCACCTCGACACAAGACTTCCCTTACAACCAAATCGAATAAGAATGTTTGATTGTTCAATCAAGCCCTAACCTAAATTAGAGACTCAATTCTACTAGAAAGGGTATAGATAAAAAGACCCTCGACACAATCACAAGAGTGGATTAGGTTCTTGTGATTCTTCCCTTGCAAGAGATGTGTTCTTTCAAATAATGTTTATGTGAAAGATTAAGAACACAAATTAGAATTAGAGGATTTAGAGAAAATAACTTAGAGAGAAAGAATAATGGCAAGGGGTGAGGAATACAAGAGGAAAGGGTGGATATTTATTGGCCAAAATCCAAAGTAAGAAAATTTTACCGAAGCCGGCGCGCTGCTGGCGTGTCGGAGTGCCAGCAACGAGCCAGAAGACCTGGAAGTTTTTCTCTTTTGAGTCTTGGTCTTTTAAATACCCAACCTTGCTAAACCCCCATTTGTACTTCACACATTTAGACCTTAACATTATTCATCCTCAAGGTCTACCAACTCAAATAGCCATTTGATAAAATTATTTGTGAAGTGTTTAAGTTAAAACCAATTATCAAAGAGAGAAAGAAAGAAGGGATAATTGGATAAGGGTAGTTTGGGTATTCCTCACATGGCATAGATAAGAGAGAAAGAACATGTCATGGGATATTCCTTTACTTGGAAAGGAAGTGTGTATGTTAGAGATAGAGAGAGGGAAGAATTTGAATTTGAAATACAAATTGTGTAAGAGGGAAGTGGGAGAGTGACGTTGGGTTAGAGAGAACCATGGTTGAGTTAAGTGAGTTGGAATGGTTAAAGGAAGAGAATATCTGAGGGAATATGTTTTGCTTGGTGAGAAAGGGGAGATGAATGGTTGAGATAAATTGGGGTGAGTTGTGTTCTTGTGATTGGGAGGAGCCTTGGTTTGGATTTCAAATTTGAATTTGAATGTAGGAGAGGGGAAGAGATAAGGTTGATTTGGCATGGATGTGAAGGTAATTTGATGGGGAGCGTAAGAGAGATTTCAAATTTGAAATGTGATGAGAGGTAGAGAGTGAGGAAGGTTGTATGTTAAGGAGTGAGTTGTATGTTTGAAAGAGTGAGTTGGATAAGGATGTGATTTTGAGGTGATGGGGAGCCTTTGGCTTTGGATTCATGATGAGGCGAAAAGTGTACCGCTTTTCGGGGGTCATTTAAGCCCTAAATCGTATTTATTTGATCAAATAATGCCCTAAGTCGTTCCTTTTGTCATTTTAGGTACTTTGGAGGAGAAAATTGGAAAAGGAAGCATTCTGGACGTTTTTGGAGCATAAAAGTGAAGAAAACGACAAAGTCTCAAAATCTGCTGGAATAGTACCTTTGACAGCGTCAAGCCCAAGCCTGACAGCGTCAAGACCAAGCCTGACAGCATCAAGCCTTGATAGGCCAGAACGTATTTTTGGAGTTTAAAGGGAGACGGCGTCAAGAAGGCCATCAAGCCTTGCCGACAGAAATATTGCCTATAAATACAACATCATAACTTCACTTTTTGCAAGCCCTAAACCCTAAGTCCGATTCTAGGGTTTAGGTAGGTCTTTTTCCAGCAACTTAGAGGGTCTTAATCATGCCATAAACATCTTGTAATGGTTTGTTTATTGATTCAATCCTATACTATATCTTCAATTATCATTATTGTCAATTGCTCTTCATTGATTATGTGTTGCTAATTCACCTTGTGTCTACTTATGATTGTGTGAAACTTGTATATAATTAATTAGATCTTATTGATTCCTTGTTGATGTATGTGTCTATCGTCATCAATAAAGGTGTGACACTTCAATAGATCTAATTGGTTTAGCTTATAATTCTTGTTTCCTATTGTCTCTTGTTTGATTGGGTGATATCGATGTTAGGCTTAAGAAAACTGGCTAACCTCCTATACGGTAACTTGCTTGAACGTCTTAAGAAACATGAAACAAGGTGTACTAAGGTTAATTGCTTGTATTTAATGCATAAGCGAATTCTAGTGATCCCATGTTAGGAGCTTCTTAGCCGGCTCGACATAGGAGTGAAGTAGGAGCTTATAGAGTTGGGGAAGATCGTACACACCCCCACGATTGGTATTAAGGAATACAACCCGTAAATTAAAACAAGGTGTGACAATTCAATAGGTAGAATTGGATAGCTAGCAAGGAGTAACATATCATAGGTAGACATGCTTCACTTCCGTTGTAGAACCCTAGTTTACTTTCCTTTACATTAGTTTAAGTAGTAGTTTTGGGGTTAGTTGATTAGCAACTAATTCCGCCTCTCCTTCCAAAACCCGAGATTTTTACTTGCTTTCCATAAAATATAAAAATACAAAAAGAATCATCCCTCACCTCTAGACCTAGTAGATAAATTTCAATCCTAACGAACACTATTCTTTGAGTTGAACGATCAATCCCCCGGTACTTGCCACTTCACTATACTACATCGGTCAGGTACACTGCCTGGTGGGGATTGCAAGCTTCTCGAGATCCCTCGAGAGGTAAAACCTATTGTAAGGTCGCAAAACCACGCATCAATTCAAAATTTGAATTTTGAATGTTGGAGAGTGGATAAGTAAGATGGTTTATAAGGAAGGTTTATCTGTTATTGAGATAAAGGGTTGGATGAAGAAGATGATGAGGTGGTGAAATCTAAATGGTTGCATTGGAATGTGGTAAAGAGAATTTTTGGAAGATTTGGTGTGGAAATGTAGGGGAGAAGAAGTACATGCAAGTAAAAGGAATATTAGAGAATGTTGGGGATAAGTTTTGGAAGGAATTTAAAATAGTTGGAGGATTAGTTTGGTGTAGAGGTAATCAAAGGATTGATTAAGGCTTAATCATTTTGTCATTAAGAAAGAAAAGAGTTGACAAAGATGATTATGGGTTATGTGTTGGATGAGAAAATTAAAGGTTACTTATAATTTCAAGTATTTCAACGTCGAGTATTGATAATCTCATAATACGTGAATTTCCACGACTCGACGTAATCAATAATCATTTTGATGCAAACAAGCTAAGTGTTTTGCATCATTGTAAAGCGATGAATCTCGTATTATACATGTTTATACCCTCGATATTATGTAAATTATATAGCTAATTACTCTTATTTATAGAACTTTTGGTACTTAATATATGAATAAACATGCAGGGCTAATGATCTAAGGAAAGACACGATAAAGACGAGAAGCTAATGACTCAAAAGACTTAAGATAAATAAAACATGGTTTAGCAAAAGTACGCCGACCTTATGGAGAAAGAGCGCCGCTTACGGGCACCTTTGGCCAACTATGTACTTACGAGTCAACACTGAAGTACTCCGGTGTGATACTTAAAGATCGCCGGATACGTAAAGAGAAGCCCGTCGGTTTTGTGCTAATGCGCGGCATACTTCCCCTGTCAGTTATACTTCTTCATTAATGAGATACATCAATGATAACGCCGATCACTTGCCTATCGTTACTCACCAGGCACTTCCTAGGGTTGCTCCTACACCTATAAATAGTGGCCTAATTCGGAGTAAGAAGGGCATCTCATTTACCAATAATCATATACCAATCATAAGAGTTTTACGAGTGGTTTGCACCAAGACCACTTGCTAAAGAGCCTGGAAGCAGTAGTACTTGGAGAGTACAAGTTCTGAACGTGGTTCACCAATTGTAATCTCGGTATAATCTTTATTTCGTTATGAGTTTGATAATCGTTTATTCATGTGATACTTGTTACTTTACTTTGAATATGGAGTAGTCGACTTATGTTTGTTTGAGGCATTATAGCCATATGATATGAACCTGAGTTGTAATATATGTTCCTGAATCTATAAATTATGTATTTTATATGTCCTTATTTGGTTTACTATCACTTATTTGGATTGGTCATTGCAATTTTCAAAGGTCGAAAGATGCAATTGTGTTGATTAAGTTATGAATCGTCTGTCTATAACGAGTCATTGCTATACTTGTGAGAATTGGATAGTAGAACATTAGACAGTCCGGATTATGACATGTTTAAGGACTAATCTCACGTCTAACGACTTGATTAGAGGAAATACATTATTTATAATTCATACACAGACCATACTTTATGCACTTTATGTATTAAGGATTAAAGGCCGAAAGGATTCCTTCTTATGTAAAGTAGATATAATAGTTCTCATGATTACCCGTCATGCATTACTCTTATGCCTTGTCTGTGTACTCATTACATTACATTCTCTTGTTTATCTCATGTTGCTTAGCCTTGAACAAACATATCTTTAATTAACTTGGTAAAACTTTCAAAAATCTTAAATCCAACAAAAATGATTTTAGTGATAAGTGACAATCATTGGAATCTAATTTTGTTAACCAACACTAATATGAGAAACACTTTCCTCCCTTGGGATGACCTGGTCTTACCTAAACCTTTACTACAAACGGGGGTTATACTTTACCTGTGTGTTTTGTGTATTAAGGAATCGGTAGAACAAGTGTTATAAATTTAAAGCTTTCGAAACACACCAAAGTTTTTGGCGCCGCTGCTGGGGAGGTTATTTTAGTTTTTTTATCAGTTTTGGTAAAAACGGTTGTTCTTTACTAAGTTTTCTTGCAACAATTTGGAAAAACATCATTTCTGAGCCCAAAAGCACGCCGATTTTACAACACATAACCTCCGTACTTATCAGTTCAGTTAAAAAAGATCAGTTGGATTTAATTTCAAAAACCCAAACAAATTTGTAAAATGCTAATTTCCTGGTCTTGAGAACATGATATTGATGTTTTTCTTGTTTTTATTACCTAACTTATTGCATATGTATAAATTTAACATTAAAATAAAAAACACAAAAATATTTTTCTCTCGTTTGTTACCTATTTGCTTGGAATTACTATATGGGATTGCTCTGATAAATGAAATGTTAATTGCAATCTGTTTGCAACTACTATCAGAAATTATAAGCTGCTATATAACTTATGATTATATGTCAAAACCAAGAAGCACGCCGGTGTTACTCTTAAAACCGCCGAACTTCTGGAAAATTTTAACAAAACGGCTAGAAAAACACGTAACCGTCGTACTTTTCTGCAAAAATCTTCACAAAGCATTCAAATCTCTTTTGTTATGATGAAATAAATCCATGTCTTAACTTACACAAGTTATATGAGATTATTGGAGTTAAATTATGAACTTATAACTTATTTGACTAACCTATTAATGTTTCACTTGATGTTTTTGCATATTTTAGCTATTTTAGCCATGGATCAAAACAATAGGCTAGGAAAGAAGTTAGCCAAGGAGAACAACTGTGGTTAGCTGGATGAGTCACTGGAAAGTGTAGGAGATAGTAGTGATGCTTCTGAATCTGATACTGCAGACAGTGGACTTAAAAATGAACAAAGGGTTCACACCTTTAGTAAAATGGAAACAAAGGATTGTTATTTGAAATTCATTACCCTTTGTTTTGTGGAGGAATTGTATGCTTACGATGTTGTTGCTAACCTAGATTATAGCAAGAATTTGCTATCTCATGAGTTCTTCAAAAGGTTAGGAGTAATAGTGAAGATAAAGAAGATGGAAGTAAGGTTGTTACAAAGAAACTATTAGTGCATTTGAATGTAGAGTTGTTTTTGGTCGAATTTTATGTCAACCCTAATGAAAGTGAATAGGAACCTAATGTAATTCTTGGGAGGCCTTTCCTTGCACTTGCTAGGAGTATTGTGGACTTTGCTAATGGTTTGCTAACCATTTGGACGGATGCAACTATAATAGATGAAGATTTTGGAAACTTGGACGCTTTACTTTCTGAAATCAATGAAGGAGACTTACCACCACTCATAAACCTTGAAAATGAAAACACCACAGATACACCTCAGTTTGTGTGCAAAATGGGAAAAAGCAAACGCCTCAAAAATAAACCACAACCTATTTACCAAATGAAGTATGGGGATGAAGGACCCTCACTAACCATAAACCGTCCTATAACCCGTGATGAACTTACTAAAGAAGAAATGGAAGCAGATGTTTATGCTAGGATTATGTTATTATATGAGAAGAGGCCCATAATTGAGACTCTAAAAAATGCAGACAAACACAAGAAGATCCTTGATAGCATTATCATGGATAGACTTAAGATGGATGAAGAAGTTGAGGATGAGGATGAAGAAGCAGTGGCTGCACATGTAGTGAGAGGACATAAAGTACTAAGGGAGAAGGAGGATCCTGGTTATTTTATTCTACCTATTCGTTTAGAAGAAAATCTGACTTACTTTGCTCTAACGGATATGGGTTCCAATATCAACATGATGCCTTATAAAATTTATGAGTTACTTGAAAGTGGGAAAGTAAAACCAAAGATTGATAAAATTAGGATGCTTGATAGCTCCAATGCTGAAACCATGGGAAGGTTGTTGGATGTCCTTTCTCAAGTTAGCACTTACACCATATTAGCCAATTTTCTATTGCTAGATGTTCCTATTGAAAGATGTTCCTTTAGTTGTAGGAAGAAGTTTCATCCACACCTTAGGATCACACAAGAAGAAAGAGAATTTCAACTTTTGATGGTGATGTTCACCACCATTTTGATGTTTCCAAAATTAAGAAAACCAAGGAGGATAGTGACAGTGAGGATGAAGAAGAGTACTCTCCAAAAAGGGATGAGAGTGGCAAACCAATTTATGGTCCTACACGTCCTATGCATTATGACAATGAAGACCCAATGGAAAGGGATTTGGCAGAACAAGAATATCTTAACCCCTTCCGTAATGTTTATGTTTGGAAGAAAGTAACTGCTCTACTTGGTTCTCTGCCATTGTCAATCAAAAACACTGATTGGACACCAAACTACTCAAGGGGAATTACAAAAGGAGATGGAGATAGGAAGTGGCATGTTAACATTAAGATTGTTGACCCATATGGGAATGGGTATGAAAAAAGGATTTGAAACTAAGAACACCAAAAGGAAACCCTCTGGATCATACAAACTGAGTGACATAATGTCACCGGACCTTTTCAGTGCCTGAAAAACCAATGCCATGGAAAATGGAGTTGAAACAATGCTCCTTTCTTAAAATTTTTTTTCTATGTTTATTTTTTCCCTTTTGAATAAAACTGTATCTCAAGCAGATGTTTGATGATGTTTATGCCTCTTAATGAGATGAATGAATGTTTATTTGTTTGGAATAGTTTATAGTTTTTGTTTCTACCATTTTCTAGGAATTTATAGCAGACTGTTAAGAAAATTGTAGAAAAAACCGCCGACCTTACAGCTAAGGTCGCCGCTCTTTTTAGCGAGGGAACGCTTATATAACTTAAACATATGTCATTTTCATAAAACACAAAAAAAGGTAAACACACACAACTAAAAAACCGACGGTTTTCACACCACCAAAAATTATTGCAAGCAAGTTTACAAAGATAAATCTCACTTCAAAACACAATGAGGGTAAGTCTTTACACTTGTGTTTAATCTTTCTAAATTTTTAGGGTTTTTAATAATCATATACCCAGGGTTTGCTATGAATGACTGAATTATGGTATATAGTGCATGATTTCGTGCTAATATATGTGTGATTAATGTTTCCCCTATGTTTATCTACACTTATCTATGATCATTAGAATCTAGGGTTTGTTACCCAATTTTAGGAAACTGCCTTAATGAAATGAGTTGATAAATAACTGTTATGTTATGTTGGCCTAAGATGTTTAGGAAGCCTTTGCACTACATTTTGAATAATCTTATGACACTTTTTAAGATTTTATAAAATTTATAAAATCTTTGGCGAAACTTATTCTAGTAAGTTATAGATGGTTTAAACTGGACCATTTTTATTAGTTCAAGAGATAATGCATCTTATACTAATATTTTCTCTCCCCTTTGGGGGCGATTTCCGCCCACCCTCCACCCCTAATTTCCGATCAAAAAACAACCCTCTAAACCGCCTCTCTGTCATTCATCTTGAATGATATGCAATCGGGGATGATGGTTGTTAATTCCTGGGTCGAAGTGTAATCTAATTATACTGTTTTTTATTAATTATGTGGAAATCGCCTTCTCTATTTATCTATCGAAACCCTGTCGTTCCCGATTGTATTTTTCTCTTAGGGTTTCGTTAGATGTGATTCTGGTTACCCTAAACAATCGTTTTTTCCATTATCCATGTCTAGTACAGATCTGTTCAAGTCGGTTGTGGGATTTTCGGTTTTTAGGGTTTTGGCTGCGATGGGTTTTGTGCATTATTGTTTATATCTGTCACGACTTGGAGGTTACTAGATCTGATTTTTTCTGGTCAATTATGGTACGTTTGATGTAAGTGCTATATATGCGGGTTCATGTGATGGATGGCTATTTTGTACGTGGGGTTGGGAGAGTTGGAAGTCAAGTTTTGCTTTGGTTCTTGTTCAAAAACCATTGTTTATCTATTCTCAGATCCTCACGTATTGTTTTACTATGTTTTGGTGGATCCTGAGTTTGGTTCGTTGGAAGTTAGGGTTTGTCGGTGGAACCCTTGGTTTTGTTTTTGATTTGATCAGATTTGTTGTGTTCATAGCAACAGTTTCTTGGATCTGTACGCTGCTGGTGATTTTGTTTACAAGATCTGCTGGTATTCATCTGGAAGTTAGGGTTTTGAAAACCCTATTTTGTCTGCTCCAGTTGATTGATGTATTTCATTGGGGTGGTAGTAAGTTGGGGTTGGATAAACCCTAGTCTTGTCTATGGCTGGTTCTGCTCGTCTATGGCTTTTTATATTCAGCTTTTGATAATTAATATAGATGTTGCTTTGAATCATCCCGTAGTTGTAAGTGGGGTGAACATTGATCGCTATGATTCTTGGAGCTGCTGTTCATGGGAGCTGCTGGAGTCGTATTAGGAGACTGTTTGCCTACTGGACGTTAGGATTCTAATCCTGGTTGGTAGTCGTTAATGCGCTATTACAATGATCTGCTGGTGTTCCATGTATTATCAGACCTGGTCGTAGACCTGGGTCCTACTATCAGCCCTTGTAGGTCGTTTTTAGCAGACCTTGTGGTCGTATTATCTGCCTTGGTTAGTTCAAGATCTTACACGTATTTGTGTACTGGTTTTTAGGGCTGCTATAAACCCTCTCTGTATGAGGTTGATTGCTGTTCTATGGCTGATCTTAGTGTGTAAGTTTGGGTTTCTCAACCCTATGTTTTGTCTATGATTGTTCAAGATAGACTGGGTTCCATTCGTAGCTATAGTTTTACTCCGTTTAAGCTGTAGCAGATGAGGTATTGATCAAATCGTAGTGATGTGTCTGTGATGGACATTGCTGGTTTGGTCCTTTTGGATCAATGGTAGGTCGTTGTAGCTATTTGGTGTGGTTTGGTGCTTTTTAGTACTACCATGGATAAGGCTGCATCGTCGATCGTTATGGACAGCTAGGACGACTTTTGAAGAATCAAGTGTTTAACTTGAGTTTTTAATTTGTAATCTTATAGTTGTTGTAGTTGTTTGTTCATTTATTAGTTATATTAATGATCAGTTGGAGGCCTGCTGATTTACCAAGACTTCATCATTAAGTTTTGTCTCTTCATATATCCAGTTCTAAGGCCTTCTAATAACGATTCTAGGCTCTTCTAAACTACTTGGAGGACAAGAGAAGCATTAATGAACCAAGACCCTTGGGAGGAGTATTAATAGGATCATTTGTGGAGTATTAAGTGTGCTTTTCTTAATCAATAAACTTGTAATCATCAACCACTCATCAAAATACTCTCAAATTCGTCCTTAGAAGTCCAGGAAACTTTGGAGGATCAAGAAGTCATTATTTGGAGGTCAAAACATCAAGAAGTCAACACCAATACTTTGGGTATCATTACCTTATCATTTGTAATCTATTTCCAATCATTGTAAGACTTTCAATTATGGTTTCTAATGTTCAAAGTTCTGAGATTATGTTCATGTTTGCTATGAGTGGCTAGTGCCTTTGTGCACTTGCTTAGATGATGTGTATTACTTATTGATTTGCGTATGATTGTGATAACATGTTTTAATTCAATTTCAAGTTAATTCTAAGATCCAATCGTGATTAAGTTTCATAGTGATATTTGTTGAATCAAGTTTAACTAGTTGCTAATTATCTTAAGGGTCGAAAGAACTATTGTTATTCAACTAGTTATAATCATTTGTCTATGAATAATTGTTTTTACCCATTATTCTTGATTAAACAAAGGAAGTTAATTGTGGTTGTAATGAGAATGCTTTTGTCTATCAAAAATAGGATTGATGGTAAACCATTTCAAGGGTCGAAAGATTAATAGTTTACTATCGATTGTGACCTTTTGTCTATGATCGGTTACCTTTTGTATTGACCATTTCCTAAGCTATTTGATAAAGCAAAAGTAGATTTTTGTGTTTAAGGTACACCAACTTATGAACCTTGAATTGATCTTGAATTGAGTGGTTAAACGTAATGCTCTTTTTATGAACTAAAATCTTGACGAAGGTTTAATTTGTAGAAACAATAGATTAGTTCACCAAACTAATTATCTTAACCAACATGTTGTCCAAAGTTATCACAATCATGCTTATCAAAGAGTAGTGTACTAGTCTAAGCAAGTGTAGTTTTAATCATTTGAATTATTCTATTTTTCATTGCTTGTTAAGGAATTTACTTCTAGTAGCTTACAATTCGATTCACTACACAAATCCCTGCGAACGATCCTGACTTACCATCATAATCTTGCTATAACGGACGAGTTCACTTGCTCGTATGTGTTGTTTCTAGATTCGGTAATTCGACCTATATA
Organism: Artemisia tridentata subsp. tridentata; assembly: GCA_021014915.2. Classification (NCBI taxonomy): domain Eukaryota; kingdom Viridiplantae; phylum Streptophyta; class Magnoliopsida; order Asterales; family Asteraceae; genus Artemisia; species Artemisia tridentata. Next base: position 252,386,546 of record CP139504.1, read on the forward strand.
AATTTAAAAGTTGTACTCACTTACGACACATCAAGTTTTTGGCGCCGCTGCCGGGGATTTTGATCGTGTTTCTGTAGGTTTTAGAAGTTCATAGTCCGTTTTCATAAAAAAAAAAAAAAAAAAAAAGTTTTTCGAGCTGGCTATCTGATCGGTATTCCATTCATCCGATCGGTTGCCCATTTTTCAAATTTACCGAGAGCTTCATCCGATCGGTAGTAGCATCAATCCGATCGGATCACCCCAAACTTAATTTACCGAGAGTTGTATCCGATCGGTACTCCATTCCATCCGATCGGATCCTTAGCCTTGATTTTTCAAATTGTTTCCATTCTTCGCTCGTGTGTTTAGACATTGCCTCGATTCTCTTGGGAATTGTATGAACACTCGATCAACCGTAATAAAACCAATTTCACCTTTTTCAGATCCTAAACATTTAGTCCGAAGACCAAGAAGAAAAAGAAAACCATTTGTTCCATTAGCCAATCGTGTACCAAGAGTACGAAACCCTCCGTTTGATAACCTTTTTGAAGCCAAAGTCGTTTATAACCCATTTACTGAGCAACCTTTTCCCATGGCTGACGATAGACCCATGTGGGATGTCAACCGAACCGTAGCACCCACTCCTGGAGCTGCTATTGTTGCTGTCAACCTAGGTGAAAATTTCACCGTGAAAGGTCACCATCTTTCTATGATCAAAGACCGTCAATTCGGTGGCCGTTCGAGGGCCGATCCTCACAAACACATTGCTGAATTCATCAAAATTTGTGGCATGTTCCGATATGGCAACACCAATGTGGATGCCATTAAACTCAAACTTTTTCCATCATCACTTGCTAGAGATGCAAAAGTGTGGTATAATGAATTAACCCCAGGAACTATCAATACTTGGGAGGAGATGAGGCAAGCTTTTGTAAGCCGATTCTTTCCACCTGCCATGTTTGATCGACTCATGGGAGAAATTCGTGCTTTCACACAAAACCCTAACGAATCACTCGTCGAAGCCTGGCTTCGTATGAAAGATTTACTTCGTAGTTGTCATGGACATAGTTTAGGACGAGGAACCATTATCCAAATCTTCTACCATGGACTAGATGAAGCATCTCAAGGAATTCTTGATGCTGGAGGAATTTTTCTTTATAAGACTCCAAACCAGGCATACCAATTGCTAGAAGACCGAGTTCTTCTCAAACTTGACTGGTCAAAAGATGCCAAAACCAAACCCTTACGAAAAACCGTTGCTTTTGCTGAAAGTTCCGATACCTCTAAACTCATGGAGAAAATGGAAACATTGACTTCCAAAATCGACTCGCAAATCAAAGATCTTAAAGGAGAAATGAAAGAAATGCGAGACGGTTGTAACAACTGTGGAGGTAATCACCCATCATCAGAATGTGACGACCAACCAATGGACCAACCCAAAGAAGGAGAAGCCAATTATGTCCAAGGAGGATACCGTGGAGGCGGTTATCGTGGAAATTATTACGGACGAAATTCGGTAAATTGGCATGATCTCCAACCAAGGGATAACAACCGTGATTCTCAACCACGAGTAGACAATCAAATTCCACAAACATCTGACAAAAAAATGGAAGAATCCGATTTTGAGAAAATGATGAGAGAATTCGTAACTGCTCAAAAATCAACCAATGAGTTCGTCAAGAACCAATTTTTCAATCTCAAAACCAAAGTTGAGCAAGGTCAGAAAAATCATCAAGCATCTATTCAAGATCTTGAAAACAAATTTGGTAGACTTTCTAATCAAATTTCTTCCCGACCATCAGGTTCGTTGCCAAGTAATACCCAAACCAACCCTAAGCTAACATCATCTAGATCGAACGATAAAACTTATCGTCCACCACAGACTCGAAATGAGCATATCAATGCTGTATTCACAAGAAGTGGTCTTTCTTATGATCCACCACCCAATCCAAATGATACCACAATCATCGATGATGGTAGTGAGGATGAAGAAGAAGCCAAAAAGGAAAATACCACAAAAACACCACCCAAACCCATCCAACCAGTTAAGGCGTATACACCAAAAATTCCATATCCTCAAAGCCTTAAGAAAGAAAAAATGGAAGAACGTTACAAGAAGTTTGTTGAAATAATCAAAGAGGTTAGACTCAATGTTCCCCTCGTTGATGTTTTAGCTGGAATGCCCAATTATGGGAAATTTTTGAAAGAACTTCTCAATAACAAAAACAAGTTGGAGCAGATATCCGCTACCTTTATGAATGAAGAATGTTCAGCTATTGTTCAAAACAAAATTCCACCAAAACTCGGAGATCCCAGAAGTTTTCTGATTCCATGCACGTTAGGAAACAACATCACATGCGATGCTTTAGCCGATCTAGGTGCAAGTATCAATTTGATGCCATATTCGTTGTATTCTAAACTTTCTATCACTACTTTGAAACCTACAAGGATGAGTATTCGCTTAGCAAATCATTCTTACCAATATCCTGTTGGAATTGCTGAGAATATGCTTGTCCAAGTTGGTAAATTCATTTTTCTTGTGGATTTTGTGATCTTAGAAATGGAGGAAGATAGTAGAGTACCTCTTATTTTAGGAAGACCTTTCCTAAACACCGCTGATGCGATCATCAAAGTAAAAGGAAAAGAACTCAATCTTGGAGTTGGAGAGGATAGAATTACCTTTTTAATCGATAAAGCAATGCAATATCCATATTCCAGTGATGATATTTGTTTCAGCATTGATGTAATCGATGAAGTCACTGAGGAGGAATTGGATGCATTACTTGATGATTCGGATCCATTCATGACTACTTCTGAAAAAATTAGTGAAACAAACTTTGATAAGGAATTCGTTGATTTTATGGAAGTAAAGTTTGAAGAAGAAGAAGAAGAAACAGAAGTTGAAGAAGGAGAAATAGAAGAAGATTTTGAGGAAATCACTTTTAATGATCAATTGAGAATCAAAACATCTCTACAAGAACCACCAACTGTTCTTGAGTTGAAACCACTTCCCAAAAATCTTGAGTATGCTTACTTGGAGGATAATTCACTTCTTCCAGTAGTCATATCTTCGTTGCTCAAAGATAAGGAAAAAGAATGTCTAATTTCTGGTCTCAAGAAGCATAAAAGAGCTTTTGCGTGGAAAACATCTGATATCCCAAGAATCAATCCTGATTTCTGTAAACACAAAATCAATTTCGAAGAAGATGCAAAACCCGTTGTAGAAAGACAACGTCGACTCAATCCCAACATGAAAGAAGTTGTTAAAAAAGAAATTATCAAACTTCTTGATGCCGGTATCATTTACCCCATCAAGGATAGCCCTTGGGTGAGTCTAGTTCATTGTGTTCCGAAAAAAGGAGGAATGATTGTTGTGACTAACGAACGGAATGAATTAGTTCCTACTAGAACTGTCACAAGATGGCGAGTATGTATTGATTACAGAAAATTAAACAAAGCCACCAGAAAATATCATTTTCCTTTACCGTTCATGGATCAAATGCTTGAGAGATTAACAGGGAATGAGTACTTTTGTTTCCTTGATGGTTTTTCAGGATATTTCCAAATTCCCATTGATCCTGTTGGTCAAGAAAAGACTACATTCATATGTCCCTTTGGAACTTACGCTTATCGGCGTATGCCTTTTTGTTTGTGTAATGCACCCGCGACTTTTCAGAGATGTATGATTGCTATATTCTAAAACATGCTTGAAACATCGATGGAAGTTTTCATGGATGACTTTTCAGTTTTTGGAAGCTCATTTGAAGCTTGTCTTTCTAATCTTGACAAAATGCTCGAAAGATGCGAAGCCGCACATCTTGTTCTCAACTGAGAAAAATGCCATTTCATGGTGACTGAAGGAATTGTGCTAGGACACAAAATTTCTAGTGCAGGAATGGAGATTGACAAAGCAAAAATCGATGTTATCACCAAATTACTACCTCCAACAAACGTTAAAGCCGTTAGAAGTTTTCTAGGACATGCCGGTTTTTAAAGTCGTTTCATTAAGGACTTTTCCAAAATATCTCGTCCAATGACGAAACTTCTAGAAAAAGATTCTATTTTTGACTTCAATGCAGATTGCATGAAGGCGTTCGAAACATTGAAAACCCAACTGACTAGTGCACCCATTATGGTTTCACCTAATTGGTCACTACCATTCGAGCTCATGTGCGATGCAAGCGATTTTGCGGTTGGAGCTGTATTAGGACAACATGAAGGAAAACATTTTTGTCCTATATACTTTGCTAGCAAAACACTCAACAATGCGCAACAAAATTATACGGTTACGGAGAAAGAATTGTTAGCCGTTGTTTTTGCTTTCAACAAGGTCAGATCTTATCTTGTGCTTTCGAAAACAATTGTGTTCACTGATCATTCAGCGCTCAAATATCTATTTGCAAAACAAGATGCAAAACCGCGTCTTATCCGATGGATTTTGCTACTCCAAGAATTTGACATCGAAATCAAAGATAAGAAAGGAGCAGAAAATCTAGCTGCTGATCATTTGTCTCGTCTTGAGAATCCAAACTTGGAAGAGTTAAAGGAAGACGAGATTGACGATTATTTTCCTGATGAAACTCTCATGACTGTTGATACAGTCGATGAAAAATAAATTCCATGGTTTGCTGACTATGCAAATTACCTCGTTGGAGGAATTCTCAAAAAAGGATTAACTCATGCCCAACGAAGTAAATTCTTTTCAGAACTAAAACACTACTATTGGGAAGAGCCCTATCTTTTCAAGATGTGTCCCAATGGAATGATAAGAAGATGTGTTTCTGGTTTTGAAACAAGAAGAATTCTTGATGAATGCCATCATGGCCCGACTGGGGGACACTATGGTCCTTCCACCACAGCTAAAAAAGATTTTGATGCTGGATTCTATTGGCCGACTATTTTCAAAGAAGCTCATACTCTTGTTCAAAACTGCGATGCTTGCCAAAAATCCGGTAGTCTTTCTCGTAGAGATGAAATGCCTCAAAAGAGCATTCAAGTTTGTGAAATATTCGATATTTGGGGAATCGATTTTATGGGACCCTTTCCTAAATCGCACAAATACAAATATATTCTCGTTGCTAGTGATTACGTTTCCAAATGGGCTGAAGTAGAAGCTCTACCCACAAATGATGCACGAGTTGTTGTCAATTTTCTCAAAAAGCTTTTCGCTCGTTATGGAATTCCCAAAGCTTTAATAAGTGATCGAGGAACCCATTTCTGTAACAAACAAATGGAGAAAATTATGAAACGATACGGAGTACATCATCGTTTCGCCACAGCTTATCACCCTCAGACCAGTGGTCAAATCGAAAATACCAAAAGAGCCTTAAATAGAATACTTGAAAAAACGGTCAAAGACAATCCTGCCGTTTGGTCAAGAAAACTTGATGATGCTCTGTGGACATTTCGTATGGCTTATAAAACTCCAATTGGTACAACACCATACAGACTTTTGTATGGAAAAACCTATCATTTGCCGTTCGAAATCGAACATCGCGCTTACTGGGCACTCAGAAGCTGTAACCCTGATCTCAAAATAGCTGGAGAGAAGAGATTCTTGCAATTGCATGAACTCGATGAACTAAGACTCCAAGCTTACGAGAACTCCAAGCTCTACAAAGCTAGAACCAAAGCGTATCATGAAAGAAAGCTTAGAATCCGGAAAGAATTCAAAGCTGGAGACAAAGTATTTCTTTTTAATATGAAATACAAGTTCAAAGCACCTTAGCTAAAACCAAAATGGTTCGGCCCATATATAGTGAAACATGGATTTCCATCTGGGTATGTTGAATTACATGACAAACAAGGTGGAAGTTTCATTGTTAATGGTCACCGAATTAAATTGTATTATGATAAGGAGCAAATGAACGAGATTTCTATCAAAGAGATTACGCCTGAATCAGAATATGAAGCTATAACATTCATGGCACCCTTTCCGGCAGATTTCAAGAAAAACACTCCTTGGGCCGAATAATCTGGTTATATCTATGATGTTCTTCCTAGACCATGGGAAAGAATCAAATTGGAGAACATAGATGAAACTGGAGAAGGAATAGTGATAGGAAATGTGGTGTATGTTCCAAAAGTCTCAAAGAAGAAACCAAAAATTAAACCAACATAGCAAGAAGGAAGTTCGAGTCCGGCTGATGACTCGTTAATAAAACAAGCGCTCCTCGGGAGGCAACCTGTATGTTTTCTATTTGAAATTTTACTTCTTAGTTTATTTTTCAAGTGGTTATAGCCCAATGTTTCTCTAATTCCTTAGTTGAACTTAAGTGTGGGGGTGTATCACTTACTTTTAAATAAAACGTAGACATATTTCGTGTGTTTCTTTTGTTTTAAGATTACTGCAGGTAAAGATTACAAAGTATGGACACTTGGATCGAAGAATCTTCTGGAGCAAGAAAATATGGTTTATTCTCTTATTTCCCTATTTTCATTCCTTTCGTTTATCACATTAAGGACAATGCTTAACTTAAGTGTGGGGGGTGAATAGGAAAATAAGGATAAATTGTAAATTTCGAGCTAAATTTTAAATTTTGTTTGCCCTTGTGATCTAGTTCTTTGTCATTTTAAGGATTATATATTAGAGTAACTGGATCTATCCACGGGTAAAACCTGTACTTTTGAAAAATTGAGATGTGTCCTGATTAATATTGCAATCCATATGGAATCGATAACATTAGCTAGCACATATTATAACCCTTTCCACTACATTGTGAGGAATTTAAGCCTGTTTCGTATTAAGCATACATCTTTTATGCTTCGATTCTTATGCTATGAGTGTGCCGGTGATTTTATTTATTCTAGAACTTGTGCTTGTAAATCATTACGAGACCGTTGTGAGATCACCTTTTCATTTGTGATAAAGCAAAAGTAATTGTGGTTGTAATGAGAATGCCTTTAGGATTGATGGTAAACCATTTCAAGGGTCGAAAGATTAATAGTTTACTATCGATTGTGACCTTTTGTCTATGATCGGTTACCTTTTGTATTGACCATTTCCTAAGCTATTTGATAAAGCAAAAGTTGATTTTTGTATTTAAGGTACACCAACTTATGAACCTTGAATTGATCTTGAATTGAGTGGTTAAACGTAATGCTCTTTTTATGAACTAAAATCTTGACGAAGGTTTAATTTGTAGAAACAATAGATTAGTTCACAAAACTAATTATCTTAACCAACATGTTGTCCAAAGTTATCACAATCATGCTTATCAAAGAGTAGTGTACTAGTCTAAGTAAGTGTAGTTTTAATCATTTGAATTATTTTATTTTTCATTACTTGTTAAGGAATTTACTTTTAGTAGCTTACAATTCGATTTACTACACAAATCCCTGCGAACGATCCTGACTTACCATCATAATCTTGCTATAACGGACAAGTTCACTTGCTCGTATGTGTTGTTTCTAGATTCGGTAATTCGACCTTTATAAATTTAAAACTTGTACTCACTTACGACACATCAGGTTTGAATGTGGTTAGCATTCCTGAGGCCCTGAGAGAAGTTTAACCACTTTTTAGGGAGACTGTTGAGAAAGCCAACATTGATTTCATGCATAGACAAAACTACACCATCATTTGATAGTTCATTTATCAAGGTTTTGTATCTTGTATAGGTCTGAGAGAGACTTTCAGAGTCTTTGGCCCTGAGAGTGTTATACTCAAGTTTCAGGTCCATAATCATGTTTTCCTTTGTATCTGAGGGACCCTCAAAGCTGTGAACCAAGTCAAGCCAAGTTTGTTTGGCTATTGTACAGTTAGTGAATGATTCCATTGTATCGTCAGGAAGACATGATATAATGATGCTTTTCAGGCGTTGCCCTTGATTAACCACCCTTCTCTCATCAATAGTCCACTGAGCTTCAGGTTTAGGTAACACTTTAGCTGTTGTAGGGACAAAAGGTAGTATGGTTCCATACCAGTCAAGTAGCAAAGCATACGCTTTTTCCACTTGCTAAATTTATCAGCTTCTAGTCTAGGAGCAGCAACTGAATAGCTTCCTCCCTTTTTGTCAACTAGCTGGGGTACATTACTTTCATCCATGGTAGGATCTTGGTTTTAAAAACCTTTTGAGCACTCTTTAGTTTTTGAAAAGTTTTATAAACCAGAGGCTCTGATACCACTTGTTGTTCCCTTTACACAATTAGATTTAACTACAAAGTTAAGCTAATCGTGTTCCATGACTAAGTAATGTATTGATTAACTAAGCAAAATAAGTAAAACGTAAATGATAAAAATAAGAGTTTTTCAATGTTTAAATTCTTAATGGAAGTTAATCAAAAGAATCTATACCCAAGTGCTCGCGAAAAAAAACACTTGGGATTGAAATGACAAAGTATTGTATTGTCTCCTCACTAAACTTATGCTATGCTTAAGTGGCAACTAAAAAGAACCATTGAGCTATCTCAGGGACTAGGTTGCTCTTTGGGGGAGAAAAGTGGTTTTGTGAATGTCTAAGCATTAAGTGCACAAAACTTACCCACTTTTCTTCCTTATGATCCTATTTATACACAAGAATAAAAGAGCACCCGTGACTTAAAAAACAAAAAGAATGACCTAAGCTAATCAGGAAAAAATACTGACGTATTTTGTCTCTGTTACAAGAACCTATATTGGGTATAAGACAATTGTGCTTTCTGAGTAACAGTGATGACACTGTTCTTGTTCTTAAGCCTTTCAGAGAAAGTTTGACTTTAGCCTGATAAGGACTTCTCCTTATCTTTTTAAACTCTTCCTGCCTTGTGCCGCCTTTCTTTCAGAATTCAGGTTTTTTGTCTTGGTCTTAAAGCTTCATTCTCTATAGTTGTTGAGGAGACTGGGGTTCAGTGAGTTATTGTCATTACTCACTGAACCCATTATCTTCTTCTTTGGCTTAGGTGCACTCAGGGAGTTCTGCCTCACTTAATGGTGAATCCTTCTTCTTAGACTCGTCATAAGCATCCTGAAGATAACTCACTGAGTGACTGTTCACTCAGTGACCTGAGAGTGTTCACGGTTATGACACTTGGGCTAATTTTTATTCAAATCCTTGTTTCAGGACGCTTAGGTACTGAATGGACCTAACAACTTAACCAACAACTTCGACATAATCATATTCGACCAAAAAACATTTACCAAACCTTGACTAACAATCCAACATGACCAAAATGGTTTACCACTCTTTGGCTAGAACTATTCGACCACAAATGATGCGATAACACCTCGACTATCAATCTAACACAACCATATACAAAATCCTAGACTCGGCTAAACTCTAACCATGAGTCGTGACTTACCTCGAGTCACGACTCAAGCCTATGCGACTCGCGAAACCTTCGGCTAACACAAACCTCAAACGAACCATATTAAAACAACCGAATATAACAAAACAACAACAATAACAAGTCGAATCATGAACAAAAACAACGAAATATAAATGAATTGGGTCCGAGTCAACTCGACTCATGAGTTGACTCGGATGAGACACGTGACTTGAAGCGAGTCACAGTGCGTCACTCATTAAAAACATAAATCCACATGTTTTTGTTGTAAAACTTTTAGTTTTTATTAAGTTTTCGAATTAAAAACGTTTATATATAAAATATTCGATTAGGGTTTCGATAAAAATGAAAGAAATAGAAGAGAGGGGCGCGTGTGTTCTTACTAACGAGAGAGAAAAGAGAGGAGGACGGTGGCGAGCGACGGTTGAGTGGTGGTGATAGCGGTGTCGCGGTTTGATCAAGTGTAGATGGCGGCGGAAGATGATATTGATAATGATGGTGGTTGAGGTGTTGATGATGGTAGCGTAGTGGTGTGGTGATGGTCGAAGATGGTGGTGGTCGGCCAAGGGTGGCGGCTGTGGAAATAAAGATGAGGGGGAAAGGGTTATTAGGGTTTGTTATATGTGAGTTGTGAGAGGGTGAAAGCCTGGGGGGGTATAAAATAGGCTAGGGACTGATATTGTCAACACGAAAGTATAGGGGCGGTAGTATAAATAGCAACAGGCACTGTTGTTGGAATTTTAGTTATCTTTTGTATATTAAAAATGTGGGGCCCATTTGACTTAGCAAACGATAGCTTTAGATCACGGGATTTTCGCCATTGTGTTCGGGACGATTTTCCTGATAAAAATGAGTGTTCACACGAATGATTTTCTCGTAATTAAATAAAATCCTAAATTTAAATTGTTTAACACGTTTTTGGTTGTGCCGATGTACGTTAAGTGTAGTTTCTCACGTTTTACGATGTAATTCTCGTTTTCAAGTTCAAATAGGTTCAGAAAAGTTTAAAAGCTTAAGGGAAAATCAAAAATAAATATTTTGGCTAGTAAAATAAGTTTGGAAAATTACCGGGTGTTACAGCACATACCCCTAAAAAGGAATCGCGTCCTCGCGATTTAGTTCATGTTATAGGTCGGAATAATGTAGATGAAAAGGTGATGGTACTAGTAGCAGATTTGGGTCTCACTAGGCTATTCCAAGGGTTCCTCTTTGCTTGTGGGAGAGTATCTAGGTTGTCTGCTGTAAGTTGTCTTCTTCTAGCATTTTGGTGAGGCACAACGGTTCTTGAGGTGAGCTAAATAGGAGGAAACAGTTTAAGTCTTAACTACGCGATGTTTCACAATTTTTTTAGTGTGGTCTCTTCTTAAATTCTCACGGCCTTAGCCTAATATATGGATTATATCCTAGAGACACAAAATTTCGACCTGGTACATGTGACGTAGTAAAAATGGCGGGTTGACTGATCTTCAAGATTTGTTTCGAAGTTGTGCGTTTTCCCCCTCATTGGAATGGATGAAATTTTGTTTGAAAATTTTATTTGGATAGGTGTTTACACGGGTTTGACCAAAATAATTTTCCAAGTATTAGAATTTTATTTGTTGGGAATTTACAGTTACGTAAGATGACACAGTTTCAAAAGATTTTATAAGTTTTTAAAATCGAGTTTTCAATCGTGGTATGGGTAAGATAATTTTCACAAAAAATTACGTTTGACATTTCACAAAAAAAGTTTGATAAAATTTGACCAGAAGAACTTAATCCTCAAAATATGTATTTCAGAAAAATATAACTACGGTTTTCAAGGTTGACATAAAAGCATTTTAAGAAAGATCCTTAAAAGTAAGAACATCAAAGAAGAAAGGTAGTTGAGCATGTACGTCCACCTATGTTTCTAAATATCCAAGGAAAAGATCTAGTTGCCAATGCTGAGCGGTGTTCAATGTTTAATATCAGGCGAAGCACATAGATGTAAGTATCCAACTTGTTTAAACGATTCTAAAAGGTAACCTGACAGAAATTGTTGTACTAGCGGTCTAAGAGGGATAACCCCGTGCTAAGAGGTGTTATGACTTAAACAGTTACATTAGTGACCTGAAAGGCCTGAATCATCTCAATACTATGTTGAGAAAAGTTCTACCTGTTTACAAGGTGAGGTCGGGTATCGATAGTTGCTAGGTAGGCTAAGATCTCTTGGCATCCCGGTGCAGAAGTCGGGTCATATAAAAGAAATAGGTTCTGAGTATGTGTTTCCTAGAACTCCTAGAGAGAAAAAATGTCATAAGAGCGATGGTATATGGATAACCTAGTTCAACGTATGCACTACTAATAAGGGAATCTAATCACATAGAACGAATGAGGTAACTTATTCAGTAGTTAGAACAGTGTCAAGTCTTGGTAAGCTGTTATCTATGGTCTCAGGCAAAAGGTGTGGGATCCACTTCTAAGGTTTTCTTTATTTTCAAAAGGGAAATATTGGTGATTCCGTTTATGAAGTAATAGTATGAAAACACTTTCCATGGAAGTAAATGGTTCACACAGCGATTGTAAAATACTTTATAAAATAGTTTTGTAGAATAGTTTGTAGAGTGATAGAGAATGATTTATTATTTATAAAATGATAATAAGACCATAGTAAAATGTGTGATCTATTAGCAAAATAGCAAATCGGTTTATACAATGATTTTTGAGATGATTTGTAAGACAATGCATAGAGTAATAAGAAAATCATTTGTTATTTGTAAAATATTAGCAAAGCTGTAGTTTACTTAGTGATTTAGTAGCAAAACAGTTCGTCGGGTGACAGTAAAATAGTTTTGGAAAGTAATGGCGAAATATTTTGTAAGATAATAGCAACACAGTTTTATTGTTTTGAAATCAAACAGCGGCTAAATCAGCTCACAGGAGAGTAAAGGGTTCATAGAGATGTAGTAAAACTTGTAGGATAATTGTAACATAGTTTACAAATTTTTTGTGAAACTGTTTGTTGGTTTATGAAATAGTAGTAAAGTAGCGAATCGGTTTATTACTTAATAAGATAGTTTGTAAAATGAGTTGTAAAAAAATTTATAGGGCAGTAGGAAAACAATTTGTTATTTACAAAATAGCAATAAAACCGCAGCTTGTGATATATTAGTAAGATAGTAAATCGGTTTGTAAAATAACTGGTGGAATGATATTAAGAAATCAATTCATTGTTTATAAAATAGTGGTAAGGTTAAAATTTTTGTTTTTATGATATAGTAGTAAAACATTTTTTGTAGGATGACTGCAAAATAGTCTGTAGAATAATTGAAAACGGTTTGTGTGAATTTGTGTGTAGTGGTAATAATAATGGAATTTGAAATGATGTAGTAAGTAGGTTGATTACTTATAGAAAAGCTTTATATAATTGTTATGGTAACAAATTTAAAAGTGAAATAATGGGATGACAAGTAGGTTATAGTATGTAGTAATAGCATAATAGTATTTGACACTTTGATTATTACATGTTCAAATATAGTGAAAAACGTAATTTAAGTATGATGGTTCGTAAAAGTTGAAAAAGAACGATATTGCTTAAGTGCGTAAATAACTAGAATGAGATGAGTATGTATGAAGTTAAGATAGGGATTTGAAACTATTTTTATTACGGCTAATGTGCCCCATGAGTGGTGATTATTAAAACGAAAGTGTTTAAAAATAAAACATGTTTAAGATTTGTAGAAAGCATAAACAAATGCTAACGATAGTGCTATAGTTGAAAACCCGTGTAAAGTTTAAATGTGGAAAGAGTTGTGTAGGTAAAAAGAGGTAAAAGTAAAAGAGTTGAAAATGATTAACGAGGATTAGTGAATGCAAGTTATAGAAAATGTGTAATTATAATAAGTAGGTTTCATATACAAGTATGGAGCTAGCTAAAATAAAAATGGATGTAATAGAGTGGATGTTAAATGGTAAAAAGCTAGGATCCATGGTTAAAGTGTAAAGGTGTGAAATTGTTAATGATTCTTCGGGGTAAATGGTTAATGATCCATGGTTTGTACAAATCCTGACCAACGAAATTCGAATGATCTAAATCAGTATCAGCTTCGGAACACGAACACTAGGGCGAACCTCTATCATAGTCAATACAAGTAAATCTGCTTACAAAATTAAGCTTAATGTTTCCTCATGAGTATTATTATCTCGTTTACAGTCTCCAAAGTTTAATTCATATGACTAGACCACTAATGTGTCCATTTTGGCTGACGGGTTGCCTCCTAAGGTAACTAATGATGTCATCCAACTCAATGGTTTACAGTACGCTGTATACAAGCTTTCTCACAATTTGGGGGGTTTGGGAACATGAGAGATGTGACCTAATGGCCTAGGGCAATACCAGATTAATCATGTTTTCAAAATAGTTTTCAAATAGTATTCTAAAATAGTGTTTCCAAAACAATATGTCCAAAATAGTGTATTTCAAAATAGCGTGACCATAATAATGTATCCAAAACAGTTCTTAAAATAGTACATCAGCAAAATACATCTTTAAAATAGCGAAACCAGTGTTAACCGTCCAAGACAATATAGTATGTCAAAATTGCGTACCCAAAAAAATAGTTTTCCGGAAATATCATTTTCAAAATATCGTATCAATTTATATATATATTCCTTAAAATAACGTATCGCAGTTCATTGTTTTATAAAGGGGTATTAAGGTAGACTACTGGTATTCCCGAGTGATATGTGAAAGGTTAGGTATCTTTTCCAAAAATAGGGGCTCGGGTTGCTACATAAGTTTCTAAGGCTTCTGTTAGGTTACAAATCGACCTATTGTAGGTTTTCTAGGTCTTGCCAAAGACTCGTTGGTTATTTCGTTGTTTACCTCCATCAAGAGATTCATCCTAAAAGTGCTATTGAAGGGTCATTCTTAGACGACTAGTGATCTAACCCGGTTCATACATTGAGTGTAAGGTTTGGGGTAGTGATGGCTGTAACATAACCGAAAACAAAACAAGGCTTAAAGAAACAATTTCAAACGAGACTCAAAATCACGGAATCAAGCAATCCCAATTCAAATAAAGCCAAAATCAAAAACTTCAATAAACTTAAACGTGCCTATTACAATATCGGACGAGTTAAAATAATCAGCTCGAATTCAAAATGGCGACCGATCGGGTGTCCCCTGACCCGGTGCGAACGTAATCAGACGGCGACGAACAATTATTCCATATAAGCGGAGAGGTATGGCGATTCGAAGAATATTACGATTCATGAAGTGTTGTGATGTCGGTGCGTTGTGTGTAGGGGTAAACCTTCGTGATATTCGGTGCTCGTGTACATATGGAAAATCAAGTATAAAACCAATTTGAACATAATTCTATTATAACTACTCTCAGTATCACAAAATTGCTGTCCCTGGTTGAATATAGGTGATCAGTCTTGGTATGTGTTAAATCACATAACTTTTCTTTATCAAAAACGGACTCAAAAGACCAAAAACTGACCATAAATGCCAAATATATGTTTTTTTTGTGTCTGTGTATGTGCAGGTAACGGATATGAGAAAAGAACAAAAAGAAAGACAAAACGGACAAAAACGAGCACGAGATTGGAAAGAGTGTGAAAAGCCGGAGCCGGGGATGGATTTCTACCTTTTCGGATCAAGCCTTAACCCAAAAATACCAAACCTAACCTTAATGATAAATCATTTTCACCAAATATCCAAAACCAATTTACACCATTAGTCCCTAAAATTTTGCAAAGTTAGTCCTAATTTAACTTTGTTAAAATCTTATTAATAAACTATCCGGACCAATCCTTTTATAATAATCCTTAACCCAGCCAAGCCCAAAAACATAAACCCAATCCTTATAAACCAAATAACCCGACCAGCCCACCCATTACCCAGGACAAACCAAATTAAACCCCGGTCAACAAAGCATTTATAACCAGTTAAAAAGGGTGCGCCTAATTCAGAATTACCGTTCATCATCTCCTACCTCTTACCCCGATTCATTCGCATCAATTAACCGTACCACTCACCTTCTAAAAGCTGACACGTTTGGCGAGGAATTACATCATTTGAAGCCATGCTGGCAAATCTCAAGCACATGATTGGACGAAGCTTGTTGGCACATGATCCAAGGGTAGATTGATGATTTGGATTGAATGAAGGGTCAAACATAGATGATGAGAAGCTTCCCCAAACCCTAGAGGCTCCCTCAACTAGCTATAAATACAAGACCTCCTCACCTCACAATGGAATCTCTTTTTTACACGTTTTTTGTCTTTAGCTTATTTCCTGCTTATTGTATTTTTTTATTGCTTTTTAATATTGTAATTTCCTTTCCAAGTATTGTAATCCTTTTAAATTTTAATAAAAAGTTCAGTTTACCTTAAATTGTTTTTCAAATTTACATAATGCTTTTATCATGTTTTCTTATGGTTGAAATAAGCTGTTAATAAGCTCTATTACCTTCACTTATGCTCAAATAAGCTCTTCAATAGCTTGTTTGAGTATTGAGTAGCTTTTGTTTAAATTTGAAAACAGTTCTGTTTAGAAATTCAGTTCCAAGTCAAAAATAAGCTTAGGTTGGATGATAAGCCAGATTTAGATGGGCTTATTGGACTTTACCAGCTTGTTTTCAACAAGCTGGAGCTTGTAGATCAGCTCTTGGAGCATATTTAGTCCTTGTTTGAGCAAAGGACCAAATGAGTTAAGTTTTTACATTTTTAGCTCATAAAACTGCTTATTGTTTATTTATGCTTATTATGTGCTTATATGTGTTTAGTATGTCTTTTATATGCTTATTAGTAGTAGATCTATCTGATTTATAGCTTATCTCGCAGTTAAAAAGTTATTTGTTCTTATAAGTGTTTTTATTGTCAAAATAGCCAATAAGCTTTGCTTATTGGTTAAGTGCTTATTTCTTATAAACTTTTGCTTAAAAACCTTTTAATACACTTAAGGTTAATCTGTTTTCAATAAAACATGAGTTTTATAGCTTAATTCAGTTTAAAAATAAGATTTCAGTTTTTAAAGGGGTGTTTGGGATATCAGTACTAACTTTAAGTTAGTACTGCTATTAGTTGTTTTCACCATTAAGTCAGATTGTTTAAACCAGATTTAGCAGGTTTCATAGGTCTTAGCTTAATTTTCAAAGTTTCATAGTTTAAAACTCATATTATCATTTTATTTTGAAAAAGTTATAAATAGGTCTTTCAAGTGTGGTGTTTTGAGTCAAAATTTTGTTTAAAATAAGTTTTACAACTTCTGGTTAAGTGTTTAATAGTTTTGTGTCCAAATTCGTAGTCTGCAAGTTTTCATAAAATTTCAAAAAGCCAAAAATAATAATATAACTGTCCTTCAATATCAGCTTATTTTTAAGCTAATTATAAGCTCAAATCGTCTGGAACTGGTTTTATAAGCTCATTAGTGGGTGTTCTTTACTGTTCTGTAGTTTTTAGCTTAACTCATTAGCTTATTGAAGCTTATTTTTAGTGTCAAAAGTAACCTCTCAGGCCTGTAAGTTTTAAAAAAACCCAAAAATATGGTATGAGTAGCAGTTTTCATTAGCTTGTTTTTAAGGTCAAATTAAGTCTAAATTGCCTTAATTGATTTTGTGAATTCTTTGGTTGTTTAGCTTAATCTGTTTTGAGTTTTTAGGGTATAGCTTATTGATTTAACAGCTTTTTGAATAGTCTAAACTTGCCCTCTTAGGCTGTTTAGTTGTCAGATTTGATATTGGCTTAACCGAGTTTTTAGCTTTTTAGCTTATAAAGATAGTTGAATCTAGGTTAGTATTGCTTATTAAGTTAGTTTTTAGGTTTCTTATAGCTTATTAGGTTTTGGATTAAGCTTTTAGCTGCTTATTTAGCTTATTCAGTTTAGCCATTTGCTTTAACTTTCTTAGTGTAACTGTTTGCCGTTTGGCTTATTTTATAGCTTATTTGGTTTAATATAAGAAAATTGTTTTCATTAAAAGTGCTTATAATTAAGTGGTTAATAAGTTCCATGTAAAATTTTTGTAAAAAAATAAAAAAAATGGGAAGTTGGGAAGTCAATGGTGAGCAGGGCTCGAACCCCTGACCTCAACCAACCTCAACCATTTAACACAGCACACCATAACCAACTCTGCCCTTGGGTCTTTTTCGTTAAGTGTTGCATCAGTTCTTTAGTTAACCACCTTTTTCATTATTAGCTTATTTTCCTTTTTAGCTTATTCACAGCTTATTGAGAAAAGCTGTCAACATCATTTTATTTTTCCTAGATTATACATATCTTAAAATACTTTTTCCTAATTTTTTCATATTTTTCTTAAATAGTTTAGTATTTTTAATATTATTTTTAGACTAAAAGTTTTTTTAATTCATTATAAATAAAATAAAAAGAAAAAAAATATATAATTCTTTCTTCTAAAATTATTCTTAATCATTTAGGAGTTTTAGAAATTAAATTTACACATCTAGAGTTAATTTTTGATTTTTAGGACTTTTATGCCCGTTTAATTCCCGTTTAGAGCCCGTTTTTTAGTTTAATTTGCGTTTTTGCTTATTTGTGTTTTACTTTCTTATTTTATATGCTTATTAGTTGCTTTTTAGTATAGGTTCTCTGTTTTTTTATCACCCGATCATGAACGGAATTCGAAGCTCCATTCACACTTCATCGGGACTTAATGACCCGGGAATAAAAACTACTTCCGGAAAATATATTTGGTTTGATTTTATTTGACCTATTGGTATATTCACTCTTGGTTAGAGAGAAAAATTACCTTTTGGTGGGTTTTTCTTGCTATAATATAAATATATACTTGTGCACAAACCAAGTCTACATCCAGCCGAGGTTGAATGAATTCTGAAATACTCAGATTAGTTACACTAGTAGTATGTCCTTCACTTTTAAAGCCATTTTGAAAAACCATGATGAATGTCCAAACACGAAATCAAATAATGTGTTACGCAAGGAAATAGCGTAACTCCGTGACAGGTTCGGTGCATCGGCGTAAGTATATGAAAATACTTTTAGTGAATAGTGAAATTAAGGTGAATATAAATCGTCAAATAAAAGGCACACATTTCATCGAATATATCATTAAATATCTCAACAAATATGATCATATGCGAGGCATCGGCTTGGCAGCCAGGCACGTGTCGGTCATAGGTTTAACTTTTCGTAACAATGGTTATAGTCTAGGTTTTTTAAAATACCCAGTTCTCTATAACCTGTGTCTCTGATACCATCTGTAACACCACAAAATCAGATCAGCGGAAGCATACAAGTCTTGGGGTGCTACTCGATTGTTATCAGAACACAAGGTACAAAGAATGGTTTTACTTCAACCGTTTTAGAAGAAATTTCATAATTTAAAAACATTCAATTTACATCATTCAAAAATAGTGCAGAAAATATATGTCCATAAAGGATTTGAAGTGGTCCCAAATAGTTTTCAGGGTAATCTATAACCATGCCATGCCCTTTGCCATGCTCCTCTAAAGGTAAGTTATGCAGCGGAAAAGATCTAACACTTGAGATAAAACATGCTAAAAGTCAACACAAAGGTTGAGTGAATTCATAGGTTTAAAAGTAAAATAGTTGATCAAAATATTTCAAGTTTAAAAGAAAGTGGGCTACGTTGTTTTACACTCATAAGTTCAGATGTTACCACCGCACTAAGCTCATGACACGCAAAATGTTAACCGGCACCAATAACATTTGAGTAAGTCGACAGTAACCGCGGAATTTCATAATATAACAGTTTCCCTCAATAAGGTACTTTGCCAGATACCTTGTTAATATCGAATATTGTACATCACATGTAGACCGGACCTAGTCAAAATGGCGGGAGGGTCAATTCCTATAGGCCTATATCCCTATATTCGCGCTCACTCGCAAGTGATTAATGGTTCATGATCGAGGGACTTGCTTTTGGCAAGGATGGTACTTAGTGCTTATCAGATGTTCAGCAAAGTTTTCAGTTCAAAGAACAGTTTTTAAACAATTGTGATCATAGTAAAAATAGTAGCATGTATCTCACCCCAAGTAGTTTACAAACAATTAAGATAAATAAGAGTGGGGCTATGAACTCACCTTAGTATGCAGCAATGCAAGATGTCACAACTAGCATCAAGTAATGAAACACAACGGTAATCAAGAAGTAAAAGCACAACGGTACTGGATAGGCACAACCTAGTAAGTAACATATTTCAGAAAGAAATCCTCAAAAGTGTTTTATAAAAGTTGGAAAAACACAATCAAACAAGTAAAGGAATAAGAAGAGGAAATGAAATAAGAAAGAAAGAACGAATCAAGAGATAAGAAAGAAAGATATCAATAGATTGTTTCGGTGTTTTCCCATAATCCCAAATTGTTGATGAAACGTTATAAGTTTAGAACGATGTGTATAAGTTTCAAAAGGTTTTATGTTGTTTATAAGTTATGGTTTGTTAAAATCATAAAAAGCTTTTATAGGAATTTCGGCATGACATGTTCGTTTTATAAACGTTTCCAATTCGTTGCGACTTTTGAATAACAAGTTTTTAAATATTACAATCCCAAAATTTAACAATTGAATACTAGTTTTACAAATTATACATGTCTTACAAGTTTTACGAATTAAATACAATTATTACAAATTTTACAAGTTTAAATAATTATCCCTCGTTATCATTCGCGTATATATTAGTCTCGGGTTTATCTACCATTTTGTGTCCAAAACTGTCGATAAGTCCTTCGTCTAATACCGTAAATCTAATAACGAACATCCATATCATCCAAAGCTTAGGTAATAGTAACAAGTGTTTCAAACCCCATATCGATATCCGAGTACTCCCAAATGGCATTCGAAACAATATTGACAAAATGAAATAATAATAAGTTAGTAATTGAAATGAAATATTAAAAAATAAACGAAAGATAAATAATGCACATATCGTTGGGCTTTTAGGCCTAATGCTTACACTTAGCCCGCATATATACTCACTTGGGCTTATGGGCCCAAGTTGACTCAACTCTATGGTTAATGGGCTCCTTAGCCCATTAAACAACCAAAAGACTCAACATACGCCTATTGGGCTCTTTAGCCCTACAAACAATGCAAAAGACTTTATATGATGCTATTGGGCTCCTTAGCCCAATAACCAAATCGAATAGCCCAAACTTATGTTTCAGTTTTTATCACAATATTTTCCGACACGAAACAAATACGACTAACTCGAAAATTATTTTAAGACAATACGACGTCGGCTATATGCTGTGGTTAGCCAAACACTGTGGTCGTGACTCCCCGTGAGTCACGGCTCACACCATCGAGACCAACACACAATTCGGCTAACAATTTATCACATCGACTTGTAGCTTTTGATATTTATACGCCCTATGACTTAACCACTTAACCAACAAATTTGACGTAATCATATTCGACCACAAAACATTTACCAAACCTCGACTAACAATCTAACTCGACCAAAATGGTTTACCACTCTTCGGCTAGAACTATTCGACCTCAAATGATGCAACAACACCTCGGCTATCAATCTAACACAACCATATACAAAATCCTAGACTCAGCTAAACTCTAACCATGAGTCGTGACTAACCTCGAGTCACGGCTCAAGCCTATGAGACTCGCCAAACCTTCGGCTAACACAAACCTCAAACGAACTATATTCAAACAACCGAATATAATAAAACAACAACAATAACAAGTCGAATCATGAACAAAAACAACGAAATATAAATGAATCGTGTCCGAGTCAACTCGACTCACGAGTTGACTTGGACGAGTCACGTGACTCGAAGCGAGTTACGACGCGTTACTCGTTAAAAATGTAGATCCACACGTTTTTGCTGTAAAACTTTTAGTTTTTATTAAGTTTTGGAATTAAAAACGTTTATATATAAAATATTCAATTAGGGTTTCGATAAAAATGAAAGAAATAAAAGAGAGGGGCGCGTGTGTTTTTACCAACGAGAGAGAAAATAGAGGAGGACGGTGGCGAGCGACCATGGAGTGGTGCTGACGGCGGTGTCGCGGTTTGATCATGTGTAGATGGCAGTGGCAGATGATATTGATAATGATGGTGGTTGAGGTGTTGATGATGGTAGCGTAGTGGTGTGGTGATGGCCGAAAATGGTGGTGGTCGGCCAAGGGTGGCGGCTGTAGAAATGAAGAGGAGGGGGAAAGGGTTATTAGGGTTTGTTATATGTGAGTTGTGAGAGAGTAAAACCCTGGGGTGGTTATAAAACTGGCCAGGGACTGATATTGTCAACACGAAAGTATAGGGGCGGCGGTATAAATAGCAACAAGGACTGTTGTTGGAATTTTAGTTATCTTTTGTATATTAAGAGTGTGGGGCCCATTTGACTTAGCAAACGATCACTTTAGATCACGGGATTTTGGCCATTGCGTTCGGGACGATTTTTCTGATAAAAATGAGTGTTCACACGAATGGTTTTCTCGTAATTAAATAAAATAATAAATTTAAATTGTTTAACACGTTTTTGGTTGTGCCGATGTGCGTTAAGTGTAGTTCCTCACGCTTTACGATATAATTCTCGTTTTCAAGTTCAAAGATGCTCAGAAAAGTTTAAAAGCTTAAGGGAAAATCAAAAATAAATATTTTAGCTAGTAAAATAAGTTTGGAAAATTATTGGGTGTTACAAGTTTTGTTTCTTGTACAAGCTTATGGTAAACTTATGAATTATTACTAAGCTATAAGAGTGAATTTTACAAACCAACATCAACTACAATCAATATGAGCCCTTGAGTGAATTCTAAAATGTACATATTCGTGAGGAGCATATCATGTTATTTTAGCTCAACGATTGCCTTGGATACAGAAAAATAATCTATCAAAGTGAGAAAAATTTACCGAGCCAGCAACGCGCCAGAAGACCTAGAAGTTTTTCTCTTTTTGGTCTTGGTATTTCAAATACCCAACCTTGCTAAACCTCCAATTGTACTTCACACATTTAGCCCTTAACATTATTCATCCTCAAGGTCTACCAACTCAAATAGCCATTTGATAAAATCATTTGTGAAGTGTTTAAGTTAAAACAAATTATCAAAGAGAGAAAGAAAGAAGGGATAATTGGATAAGGGTAATTTGAGTATTCCTCACATGGCATAGATAAGAGAGAAAGAACATGCCATGCGATATTCCTTTGCTTGGAAAGAAAGTGTGTATGTTAGAGATAGAGAGAGGGGAGAATTTGAATTTGAAATTTAAATTATGTGAGAGGGAAGTGAGAGAGTGAGGTTGGGTTAGAGAGAACCATGGTTGAGTTAAGTGAGTTGGCATGGTTAAGAGAAGAGAATATCATAGGGAATATGCTTTTCTTGGTGAGAAAGGGGAGATGAAGGGTTGAGATGAATTGGGGTGAGTTGTGTTGATGTGATGGGTAGGAGCCTTGGTTTGGATTTCAAATTTGAATTTGAATGTGAGAGAGGGGAAGAGATAAGGTTGATTTGGCATGGATGTGATGGTGATTTGATGGGGAGCCTAAGAGATAATTCAAATTTGAAATGTGAGGATAGGTAGAGAGTGAGGAAGGTTGTATGTGAGGGAGTGAGTTGTATGTGTGTATCAGTGAGTTGGATAAGGATGTGATGTTGAGGTGATGGGGAGCCTTTGGCTTTGGATTCAAAATTTGAATTTTGAATGTTGGAGAGTGGATAAGTGAGGTGGTTTGTGAGGAAGGTTTATTTGTTATTGAAATAAAGGGTTGGATGAAGAAGATGATGAGGTGGTGAAATCTAAGTGGCTGCATTGGAATGTGGTAAAGAGAATTTTTGGAAGATTTGGTGTGGGAATGTAGAGGAAAAGAAGTACATGCAAGTACAAGAAATATTAGAGAATGTTGGGGATAAGATTTGGGAGGAATTTGAAATGGTTGGAGGATTAGTTTGGTGTAGAGATTAATCAAAGGATTGATTAAGGCTTAATCATTTTTTTCATTAAGAAAGAAAAGAGTTGACAAAGATGATTAAGGGTTATGGGTTGGATGAGAAAATTAAAGGTTACTAATAATTTCAAGTATTTCAACGTCGAGTATTCATAATCTCATAATACGTGAATTTCCACGACTCGAAATAATCAATAATCATTTTGATGCAAACAAGCTAAGTGCTTTGCATCATTGTAACGTGCTGAGTCTTGTATAGTGCATGTTCATACCCTCGATATTATGTAAATTATATAGATAATTACTCTTATTTATAGAACTTTTGGTACTTAATATATGAATAAAATGCAGCGCTAATGATCTAAGAAAAGACACGATAAAGACGAGAAGCTAATGACTCAAAAGACTTAAGAGAAATAACACATGGTTTAGAAAAAGCACGTCGACCTTATGGAGAAAGAGCGCCGCTTACGGGCACCATTGGTCAACTATCTACTTACGAGTCAACACTGAAGTACGCCGGTTTTATACTTAAAGAGCGTCGGATACGTGAAGTGATGCCCACCGAGTTTGTGCTAATGCGCCGCGTACTTCCTCTGTCAGTTATACTTCTTCATTAATGAGATAGATCAATGATAAGGCCGATCACTTGCCTATCATTACTCACCAGGCACGTACTAGGGCTGCTCCTACACCTATATATAGTGGCCTAATTTGGAGAAAGAAAGGTATCTCATTTGCAAATAATCATATAACAATCATAAGAGTTTTTGGAGTGGTTTACCCCAAGACCACTTGCTAAAGAGCCTGGATGCAGCAGTACTTGGAGAGAAGAAGTTCTGAACGTGGTTAAACAATTGTAATCTCGGTATAATCTTTATTTCGTTATGAGTTTGATAATCATTTATTCATGTGATACTTGTTACTTTACTTTGAATATGTAGTAGTCGACTTATGTTTGTTTGAGGCATTATAGCCATATGATATGAACCTGAGTTGTAATATATGTTCTTGAATCTATAAATTATGTATTTGATATGTCCTTATTCGGTTTACCATCTCTTGTTTGGATTGGTCATTGCAATTGTCAAAGGTCGAAAGATGCAATTTGTAACACCCCCAACTCGGAATATGGCAGCGGAACATAGTTTAGGGTATTACTTTCGGGTAAAACAGTCACAATCATAGATAATGACCTCATAACAAGTCGTTTTAATAAAAACATATCATTCGAATTATAAATAACATTATAGTTCAAAAGATTCTCAACATCATACGCAGCGAAAATAAAAGACATAGTTCAAAAGGGGTTTTTGAATGATAAGTGATAGTAAAAAGATAGTAAAAAGTAGATAGATAGTAAAAGTCGATAGCCATCGATGATCTTTATGCCACTCCCTGTGCCAGTGCAGTATGTATTAATTACCTAAGATAAAACATGCTTAAAAAGTCAACACAAAGGTTGAGTGAAATCCATAGGTTTAAAATAAATAGTTGAACACAAGATTTTCAAGTCTGGAAGATATAAGTAACAAATACATATATCAGGTGAGCGTCAAACAGTTGCTAAGCTCATGACACGCAAAACGTTAACCGGCACCAAATAACATTGGCGTAAGTCGACAGTAACCGCGGAATTCATAATATAATAGTTGCCCTCAAGCTAGATACTTTTCCAGATACCTAGTGATAAATCGAATATAGTACATCACATGCGGACCGGACTTAGTCAACATGGCGGGATGGTCAAATCCTATAGGCCTATATCCCTATATTCGCGCTCACTCGCAAGTGATTAATGGTTCATGATCGAGGGACTTGCTTTCGGCAAGGTCGGTACTTAGCAACATCATCTTAGTCAGGAATAACATACATTTAAACAATTGTGTTCATAAAAAGTAAATAGCATGTATCTCCCCCATGGTTTTATAAACAATTTAAAAGTAAAGTGGGGCTATGAATCACACCTTAGTAGTAGTAGAGAAACAAGATATCGCAAATGATCAGATGGTACAGCACAGCAAATGAACCTCATCACAACCTAATAAGTAAATAGCATGTCTCAGAAATAAACCTCGAAAGGATTTATAAAGCAATACTCGTATTTGAAATGAAAAGTTTAGTTTCAATGGCGTTTAAATAAATAAACATTTAAGACTCGTGTGGATATGAGAAAGTTAAAATAATAAAAGTTGGCAAACACAGATGAATACGTAGAAAAGAATAAAGAAAAGAGAGAAGAAATAAGAAAAATAAAGAAGGAATAAAATAAGAAAACAAGAGAGAAAAACACCAATAGGTTGTTTCGGTGTTTTACCCATTTCCCAAATAGTTGATAAAACGTCATGATTTAGAAGGAAAGGGTATAAGTTTCGAAAAGGTTTTAGGATATTAAATAGTTATAAACGATTAAGTCATAAAAGGTTTTATCGAAATTTGGACATGATGCGTCCGTTTATAAAGCATTTCCAAGTCGTTACGACTTTTGAATATAACTTTTATCATCACATTTTACAAGTTAAATATATAATTGGACATTATCATTCGCGTGTATATTAGTTGTCAAGTTTATCGACCATTTTATGTATGTTCGGGTCCAATTATGTTAAATTCTTACTAGTCCAACATACACTTCCGTCTCAAGTACCAAAATTATCCAAAAGGTCCATCGGCTAATACCGTAAATCCAATAACGTCCAATCTCATCCAAGCATAGGTTATTACAATATCCAAGTCCAATGTCAAAATCAATCCCAAGTTATCTAAATATTTATCCGAAACACCAATCGATAAATAAACAATCTAATAAGTAACGGAAAAAAAAATAAAAGACAAAACTAATATAAAGTTGACTCGAGGTTTTCTAACCTTGAGTACGACACGGTCGAGACTCCTGTGAGTCTCGACTAAACTACTCGATACAAATAAACATAATGATCATTTTCGTGACTCCCGTGAGTCACGGCTCGACTCGCATCGAGCCTATGTGGTTCTCGGCCTAACCACAAACATAACCAATCCAAACCCCGGGACATAACCAAACATTCAAACACAACACTAGCATCCCAAAACAATCCCTATGCTATGCCGTGACTCACCTCGAGTCACGGCTCGACCCTTACTTGTGTTGAGTGGCTCTCAACCCAAACAAAACCAAAGCCAAAACCAAAACAAATCTCAAAACAACCAAACCAAAACCCTAGCTACACTAAACTATGCCGTGACTCACCTTGAGTCATGGCTCGACTCTACGTGAGTCGTAGCCTAGAAATTGGTGTTCAAGGTTGTTTCAAGACAAGTGATGATTTATAAAGTAGCACATAAAGTGGTCACAATGGCAGAGCATGATCCTCTTGCTGTCATCTATGGTGACATTCCTAACGATGATCAGAACTTCAATCAGTTAGGGTTTTATCTTGATATCTGGGCGATTATTGATATGATTCTTCTGAGTCTATGTTTGATGTCCATATTTGCTAACTGATCGAAGTTCAAGGAAGCTAGGTCAAATTATTTAAAAGGTTTGTTTCGTTAAAACCTAAGCTTGGCGATTAAGGTTTCTGTTACCAATTACAAGGTTTTGTTTGATCTTATTCATATTCTTTTATATTTGGTAAGTGGTATCAATTTCACAGTATATATATAATAGTGAGTGATACTTAACCGACCAAATAGTCAATTCGCTCTCTAACCAAGAGTGAAAATCCCAACGAAGTGTGAATGGAAAATTGGATTCGGTTCGTGATCGGGTGATTGAATGATTAAGATATTTTGGATTATGGTACTTAAAATTGAATAGGTAAACAAGGAAGCAAATAATAAGCACATAAATCAAGAAAAAAAAAAAGCACAATTAAGTTCTAAGGCAAACTAACCTCAAAACGGGCACTTAACGGGAACTTAACGGGCGTTAAAAACCTAAAAATCAAAATTTAACCTTAGAAATGCAAATTTAATTTCTAAAAGTCCTAAATGATTAAAAATAATTTTAGAAAAAAGAATTATATATATATTTTTTTATTTATTATGAATTAAAAACACTTTTAAACTAAAATTTTTATTAAAAATACTAAACTAATTATGAAAAATCTGAAAAAATCATGAAAAGTACTTTAAGTTAATTAGATTCTAGGAAAAATAAAGCTGGTGGTCCAGCTTATCTAAATAAGCTGGAAATAAGCTAAAAAGGATTGAAAGCTTAAATGGTAAAAAAGGGTTAAGTAAATATCCAATGCAAACCTAAACGAAAAAGACCCAAGGGCGCGGATGGTTTGGTGTGTGTGTATAAAGGCGTGGTTGAGGCTGGGTAGAGGTCTCGGGTTCGAGCCTGGCTCACCCTTGGCTTCCCCAGCTTCCCTTGTTTTTATTTTTGCAAATCTTTTTATTAAGCTAAATAAGTTCAGCAGTTCTAACTTAAGGTTAGTACTGCTATAGCTTTTAGCAACAAATAAGCACACCAATAAGCTCTAAAGTTGATAAAACCTAAAAAATCTAATCCTAATAAGCACTAAGGACCTTAAATAAGCCAAAAATACCAACAGAAAAGCACTTAATAAGCCAAAAGCTCAGAACTACAAATAAGCTTACAAAACTAAATTGCTATAAAAAAAATAGCCTAGATGGGCACTTTTAAGCAACTAAATAAGCTACTATATCAATAAGCTAATCTATCAAACCTGAAAATAGATCAAGTTTACCTATCAAAGAACTCATAAAACAATTTTCAAACATTATGAACCTGATTTGAGCTTAAAAATAAGCTGAGAAAATTGAACAGTTGAGATTTTTATTAACTTAAAAGACTTGAAAACAGACTGATCCTCTATTTTCTAAGCTACAAATTAAGTTACCAAAAGCAGATGAAATAAGCTAAAACTTTAAAACAATAAAGAACACCAACTAAAGAACACATAAAACAATTTTCAGATAATTTGAACTAAAAATGAGCTTAAAAATAAGCTTATAAGACAGGACAGTTGAGACTTTTTTTTGGCTTTTTTGGAATTTTTATGTAAACTTGCAGACTCAAAAATCTAAGACTCAAATGACTAGAAACTTTTACTAATGAATAAAAATTGATTAAGCTAATCTAGAAATGATTTATTAAACTAAATTGAACAAAAATAAGCTGAAACAAAGCTATTTAGAAACCTAAGCTGATGAATCAGCATAGTCTAAAGGTTAGGCTGATGAAATTTTGAAACTGAAAATGTGATTTAAAGACCATTTGATTACTTGACACTAGAACAAAATGTTAAGACATGAAATTTAGACAGACTTTGACCCTAAAACAACAACTCAAAACAAATTTTAAAGGTTTTATCAAATAAGCTTTTACCATTAGTTTTAGAACTTAAAATTTTGAAAACTTGACTAAAACTTATTGTACCTAATAAAACTACTTTAACCTGATTTAAAGCTATTACTTAAGCTAAATTATTACTTGATTAAGCTGATTAAAGGATTGAAACAAGTCAAACTAGTTTTGACACTTAGCTAAAACAAAAATCCAAACACTCCTTTAAAATCTGAAAATGACTTTTTTAAAACTGAATTAGACTAAAAACTTGTGAAATTTTGAGAAAAACTTGATTATTATGACTAAAGCTATTGACTAATTAATAAGCACTCGCCAATAAGCTAAGGCTTATTAGTGTTTATGACAGTTAAAGTACAAATAAGAACAAATAACTACTAAACTATGAAATAAGCTACAAAACTATAAGATCTAATAATCAAAAGCTCAGATAAGACGAATAAAAGTAAGACAAGCACATAATAAGCAGATTTAAGCAATAAGCAGTATTAATTAAGCTAAAAGCAGTTTTAAGCTAAAATTGAAGATTAAAGACTTTTACCTTGATCCTTGCTCAAACAAGGATCAAATAAGCTCGAGGAGCTACTCTACAACCTCCAGCTTATCAACTGATAAGCTGGTGAAAACCATAAGCCCTTTCATTTCTGGTTTATCATCCAATTCAACCTTATTCTTCTTTAAAATTTAATTTCCAAACCAAACTACTTCTAAATCAAACCACAAGCTACACAAACTCAAACAAGCTATTGAGAAGCTTGTTTGAGTATGAGTAACAGTAATAAGAGCTTATTAGAGCTTATTAGCCGTATGCAAACATTTTAAACATTAAAGTAAAGTTGACAATACTTTAAAAGGAATACAATGATTAAAAAACAGTAAAGGAAAATACAAAAAGCTGAAAATTAAGCTAAAACTAGACAAGTAAAAGATAAAAAAAGAACAGGACGACTTGTGTGAGTGAGGAGGCCTCCTTTTATAGCCATCTGAAGAAGTCTCTAGAGCTTGGAGGAGCGTCTGAGCTTTCAATCCAGTCCCTTCAATCCTTGCTTCATCCATAAGCTTTAATCTTGGCCCTTGGATCATATGCCATGTGTTTCGTCCAATCAAATCCTTGGGGATTGCTAGCGTATACATGCTTTCATCACTTTCTCTGACTTGTCGGCCTTCTAGAAGGATTTAGGGAGTGTGGTAGTGGGTAATTGTGATTTAATTGCTCAGGGTAAGTTTTGGGACGAAGGAGCTAAAGTAACTCCTTTGCGCCCTTTTTTAGTTTTAACTGAATGAGTTGACCAGGTTTGACTCGGGTTGTGGGGTTATTGATTTTGGGCTTGGGCTGGGTTGATTTGTTTAAAAGGGTTTTTAACAATAGTTAGTTTTAGGACTAACTTTGTAATTTTAGGACTAATGATGCAATTGGTATTGGACTAATGGTGTAATCATTAGAGATTAGGTTTGGTATTTTTAGGTTTAGGCTTGATCCAAAATGTAGAAATACGTTCCCAGCTTTGGCTTTTCACGCTCTTTCCAATCTCGTGCTCGCTTTTGTCCGTTTTTTCTTTCTTTTTGTCTTTTTCTCATATCCATTACCTGCACATACATAAACACAAAAACAAGCATGTATTTGACATTTATGATATGTTTTTTTGTCTTTTGAGTATGTTTTTTATATATAAAAGGTATGTGAAAACACACATACCAAAATCCCCCAGACTAAGGTATTGCCGTGCCCTCACGCAATATCATCACATCACGCTTTTGAAAACCAAAAATTTCAAACCTCTTTTTAGTAAAAAATTTGAAAAGTAGCAAAGTGTTCCTCAAAAGAGATTAAGAAATCAATAGCTCTAAAAATGCCCGTTTGACCATTTTATCATGTATTAAATCTTTTTGTATTTTTCTTTTTATGACGGGATGTTGACTTTCATTATTTAATAAATAACTTTTAGGATCACGGAGTAAGAAGCACTTTTCATGAAAAAGCCTCCACATGGATAAAATACATCGTCCTTGATTTTTCACAAGTCCCCAAACCAAGCTTAAGAACGAAATCATAGCTAAATATAAAATTAGATGCTAACACTACCCATAGATGCTAAATGTGTACGCGAAGCTACTCCTTCCTCCCTTATTCCTATTCCCTCTAAGGATTTTATTTTGAAAATGAGTTTTTCTTATTTTGATAGATTTTTAGTCCGATAAAGGTACCCAATTTAAATGCTAACCGGAGCGATAGGTTAAAATCCTTCCCTCGAGAACCGCTGCCCATAAAAATGAGGTTCACATCAAGGTCATAATTTAACACGATTAAGGGGATATCCTTTTTATTTTGACCGAAACAACTCATCTACGAGTCCAGAGACAGAAGCTTTATTTAGATATCACCGGAGTCGAAATTTGGCATTATTAACATTATTAAGCACATTAGCCCTCGACCCTTTATAACAACTGCAACAACCGGAGCGAACTGTCAAGAAACAGTAGCCTATTATGACCTTGGGAATTTCCTCTGCCTTTTTGAAGTCTGAGTCAACGGGAGCGAACCGTCAAAAAACAGAAAACTTTTATGGCTTTGGATTATTTAGTTTATTACTTCCACCTTTTGAACAACCATGTCAACGAGAACAAACTGTCAGGGCACAGTAGTCTATTATGGCTTCGGTTTATTATTACATATATGGCACCAAATCCCGAGTCCTACGGTCTTTCAACATCCAAAACAATAGGAGCGAACTATCAGGAATCAGTTGTATTATTTTCCCATAACGCTGGCAATACCCTGATGTGTAACCAACTCTCATATGCAAGAATTCTTTAAAGAAGGAGTAAAAACTAACTATCGCCAAAACCGTGCACCTTTAATTATTTTCAAATTTTTTATTTTTGCGTTTTTTTAGCTGATGGGAGCAAAAAGCCACAATTTAACCTCTATGAGCTCTAAAGAGATCCAACTACTCCACGCATAGCATCTAACTTATATTTAACTCTATCATTTTTCGTTCTTCGCAAATTTAAAATCCTAAATAAAAGGATCCGCGAATGCTTAGTCTAATAAAATCAAGCTTTGCATATATAAAGTCAATTATGGAAACTTGCAAATTCTTAGCTTTGTTAATCTAGAATTCGCGTTTTAAAGCTTCTTGTATAAAAGACTAGAAAAAGCTTTCAATAATAAAGGTTAAGGGGACAAGCTAGAGCTCAACACGCTCAATCAAGTCAAAATTTTATTCCTACTCTCACAAACGAAAAGTCAACAATGTGTCAAAACACTTATTATATTTTTGCAAATTTTTTAAAATTTTTCAGTTTTTTTGGAATTTTGGAGGAAAAACGGGGTTGTGAGAGTATAAGGCAAAATGCAAAGTAAAATCAAATCGAAAGATTACCCCTAGACTAAAATGAAACATTGTCCTCAATGTTTTGAAATAAGGGTTCTCTTACGCAAACCTAAAGCCGTTTATTAATTATGCTAATAGATAAACGTTAATCGATATCATATTTCCCAATTAGCAACGAAGGATGAAACTCGATTGGATGAAAGACAAATCCACGAGCACGAGAGTCTTCATAATTCGGGCAAATCCTGGACATAAAATAAAAAGCACGAAACACGAGAAATGAAAGAGGTGGGCCTCCTCTCGTTACACTTGTTAGAACGTAGAAAGAAGATAGAAAACACGGGTTACCTCCCGAGAAGCGCTTGTTTATTATCGAGTCGTTTAGCTTGACTCGCCCAGAAATTCATTAAAGAGTGAACTTAATCATCTATGAGTATTCCGGGATCAAAAACTTTGTCTTCATTTCCGGATGAAAATGGCAGCAAAGTTTCAGTCAAAGATAACTCTATGCAGAATAGGAGTTCATGATCAAAATAGAACAGAGGGGAATTACTTTTCTCAAGAATTAAAAGTTCCTCAGATGAGGCTTGCAACTTTAAATTCTTATCAGGAGTCAATTTCATCTCATAATGAATTTCAATACCATCGAGTATGCCTGGATTGAACACTTTGTCTTCACAAGAAAACTCAACAGGATGCTTGATGGAAGACTCAACAGAGAAAAGGAAATCACCCTCGGGTGATAGAGGAGATAAGTTATACGGATCAATTGTAGGTTCCTCAGTTACAGTTTCATTTTTAGGTCTTTATCTTCAAAGGATTTATCATCGGTTTGTTATACAATAGATATTCCCATTCTTTTCGATCAGCTCCAAAATCAAAGAGATCGTCATCACTTTGTGAGTCACTAATTTTGGTATTAGGATAAGAATCAAGTGATGGATCACGATGTAAAAGATATTCTAATTCTTTAAGATCGGCTTCAAAATTAAAGATATCATCATCATTTCCCGGTGGAAATGGATCGATGTGAGCGAGTTCATCGGCGAACTCCTCGAGATAAGAAACACAATTAGTTTTCCCATAAGAAGAATCAATTAATGGATCACGATTTAGCAAATATTCTAATTCTCTCAGATCATATTTGAAATCAAAATCATCGTCTTCATCCCCCGGTGGGATTGGATCATTCTTAAGACAAGCCTCGATCTTTTCCAAAATGAAGTTACTTCGCTCAAACGGAGTGAGAGAAGGGTAATGGGGATTAGACGGCTTAATTTCCTTAATCTCTTCAACATTAATTTCCTTCGGAGGGAGTGAAGGTAGCGGGTCTTCATTGAGTAACTTCTCGAGGAGAAGAATGTCTCCCTTCGGATCAAAGTAGGTATCATTAATTTTCGGTGAAATTTGATGGATTGATATACTCTGACCAAACTAACTTATAGCTTGTTTAAGGTTTAACAACCTTGGATAAATCCAAAACTGTTAATGGTGAAACACTGATATACTTTGTTGAGCATGCGGAAACTACTTCAACAAAGCTAAGAAGAATTACTCTAAACTTTAACGATTTTATTAATAACTTGAACCTGCTTATAATACACAGATTCACTAAACAAACTCTAATCGCTAATACTCTAATAAGCAACTAATAATTTTCTCTAAATTGCATGTAAAATCTCGTACGTCTAATGCCAACCTAGGGGTC